>BLKM01000152.1:968270-1027740 GCA_013340265.1 Coptotermes formosanus
CGCGGCCGGTGCGTATGGCTGACAACCTTACCGCCTTCATGTGCCGAGTGTCTGGAAATCTGGGAGCCTCAGCCCCCTGGAACCGTAAGGGCCTGTCCAGGCCTGTATAGGGATTGCTTTACCTTTGCAGTGCAGAAAAATAGTGAAGTATGTAACGTGTTATATTGAAAATAGACATTTTTTAAAACGTAGTTTGTACCACAGCTGAAAAACATGGAGTCAGCAACATTTTAACGAAGAAGCAGTACTACAGGCCAGTGAGGTGGCGGGACTCAGATGAGAGAGTTCTTACAGCCGTTAACAGTGTTGTGCTGCCTGCTTGCTGAGGCTTACTCGTCCCGCGCGTTTTAACGTTTTGATACAACCGGTAGTATTCTGCCCGCCCTTCTAACTGTCACGAAATGAAATTGCAGGCCACGTTGCGTAGTATAATTACATCAGGTGAACCGTTCGGAAAACACTGCAGCTACAGCTGTATTGTTTGTACGTCATGACCATCCCGGTGTTATATAGCTTTCCTACACACACAGATGTGGGCGAGGTCAAACAGCGGTTCCATGTCGTTTTGGGTCTTGGTTTGTAATATCGCAGGCTGGAATCGCGCGTGTACGCTGATTTGGGTGGTCAGGACCTTAAAAGAATTTAAATTTTTTCGTTAATTTTGGAACTCTGTGAGGTAATTGTTAAAATTAACTTTATATTGTCACAACCGTGCGTTTTCGTCATGGATTGACATATATACCAACTAATGCGCTATTAAAAATATCTATTAACTTTTATATATAGGCCCCTACTTTTATATATAGGCCCCCTGAAGATAACGACCCGCTCGTCGAAACATATGTAGGGACCTATATATAAAAGTTACTATAGATTTTTAATAGTGCGTTAGTTGGTATATGTCAATCCAGTCTATTAAAGTTAAGTGTAACTAGAGCGGGGGGGGGGGGGGGAACAAATTTTCAGATGATCGCGTTTTCTGGTTTATTCCCAGGGGTAGAGAAATCCCTGGTTTCAGGTAGCTTGTGGAGACTAAATTTTGGACGGTGGGGCCTAATATTTGTGGGCTGTCATAACGGAACTTGCTTCATGTTACACTTCTGGCGCCTAGAATTTTGACGTGTTGAACCTGCTGGTTGTAATACCAGAGCGTTTGTTACTGAAGCCTCAGTTTTGGTAGTGACATTTTCTTCGGTGGTAACAGTTAAGACTACAGTGAAGTTGGCTGTTAGCTGAAACCAGCATACACTACTGGGAGATTCATATGTTATTATGTCAGGATAGGTTTTATACATGTGCCTTAGCATGTGCAGTGTTCTGTTATTCCATATTGTTACGACAAAACGTAACAAATTTCTGTGTGTGTGTGCGCGCATGCGTGCGCGCGCGCGAGTTTTTCAAATAAACTAGTCGTATTTATAATTAAATGTTATTACTAACGTAAGCAAGGTCTGTCTTCCGGTGTTTCAGTCGATATCTGCTTACGGTTGATAGACATTAATCTTTATATGAACGTTACAGAATACATTTCAATTGTATGTGAGTGTTGTTAGCAACCTCCAAGTTTCATAACTTCCACGATGTCGCATTTTATGTTTAATTTTTAAATTCTGGTATGCAGTCATTGATTTGATAAACCATTCACGGGCAACATCAGTGTATCAAGTCCAGTAAGTATTTAGTAGAAAAGGCATTTTAGCCTGCCATCCTCATGTGGAATGTCTGTCAAATTTAGGTACCATCATTCCATTGTGTAGGTCAATCCAGTAACTAAGTGTAAGGTCCAGATGAAACGACACGTGGTAGAATAACGTCCTATACGCATTATATTTATAAATATAATAAGCATGAGTGTAAGTATAAATACAATGAGTGTATGACTTTAATTTACTAAGTTTTGTGTTATTCGGATCGTATGCTTAACCTTTTAAAGCCTAGCTGTAACTTTACGTACTACCAGGTTTAACATTAAAAAATTCTACGTGGTGCCCACATTGCGTTTATGTGTTTTGTACGGATCTCAGAACAAACAGCAACTGTTGCCTTGTAAAACATTAAGAGACTGGTTTTTATAACCGAAGTGGAGAGTGTTTCCAGCGCGGTACGCACTGAGTCCTTATATGAAACATACGCTTCTTCTTTAAAGGGTTAATTACTGGAATGCCTGTCGTTTTATCATAGATTATTCTAAATGCAGTGTCCTGTGTTGTAGTTAAATTAATATTAGGGTTCAAGTAATCTTAGAATATTAAGATGGGAATTGTGCAGACCTAATCCATATGTTAGGAAATTACTTGTACAATTTTCCGTCGGGCACGCGGTGGCGCAGTTGGTTGAGGCACTGCGCTACAAGCCGGAAAGTCGCGGGGTCGATTCCCGATGGTGTCATTGGAATTTTTCATTGACATAATCCTTCCGGCCGCACTCTGGCCCTGGGTTCGACTTAGCCTCTAACAGGAATTTACCCCCCAGGAATATTTCCTGGGGGTAAAGGCGGCCGGTGCGTAGAGCTGACAACTTTACCACCTTCAAGTGCCGATTGTCTAGAAATCTGGGAGCCTCAACCTCCTGGAACCCTAAGGGTCTGTCCAGGCCTGTAATGGGACTGCTTTACCTTACCATTTTCCGTACCACGCTGAGTTACCGATTGTCTCATTTTGCATGTGACCAAATCAAATTGAAACAAACACAACTTGACTCAAAAATACAATACTTAAAACCACGTATTAAAGCATCTTTCGATTATGTTGTGAACCCGAACAGGGGTTCAGGTTCATGGAAAATGAATAATGGAGTTCATTAAAAGTGCAAGCAAGTACAGAAATTTTGTTGAAATCATATTTGCGTTGTTTTATGCGTTTTGTACAATACACGTCACCTATGGCGGCTTTTCGCGAAGTTATTTGGCTTTGGAACCCTCCTAGGCCGTAAATCTTCAGACGTAACCCCCAGCGGGCCTGGAGAATTATGCGGCAAAAACAGCAGGTAAAAGTTGCTTATTTTCGTATGGCAAAATTGTCACATGAAGCGCTCAAGAATACGATATATTTTCTTCTGATTTATTGCCTTGCTGTCTGTGTAGTGTCAAGCTGAGCGGTCAAGAGCTTTACTCCCTCCGTGGTTGCTACCAGCGCCCTATTTGACTATTTAAAACCTACTGATTACTTTATGTACGACCAGGTTTCAGAATTGCAAATTTCGGTGCTTTTAGGTGTTCTGAATGGCTGTCACAACATACAGCGATTATTTGCGAATGTAATATTCATTGTTTGGTGTTTGTAACCCAGAAGGAGTGTGTTTACTGCACGGTACGAACTGAATCTTTAAATATAATTTAATTTAGTTTTCGGCTTTGAGAACCGGGCCATCGCATTGGGACAGGTTTTTCTCCGATTACTTCGGTTTTCCCCTGTCAGTATCATTCCACCAATGCTCCATACTCATATTAATCCACACGTTGCTCTTACCAGAAGGACAAATGGGCGAAGCCTGCTTTCCTTTCCAAAAGCAATGTTTTTTTTTCCGAAAATTAGGGAGCATTGGATAAAAAATAGTACTGTCACTTGTTTCGTATTTAAAGGGTTAAACAATTGCGCTGGAAGGCAGTGACTGGCGGGTGCAACTCACAGCTGAGCGAAGAAATAGCTGCGTGTTTGCAAATGACCAAGATACGCGACCGGAAAAACTTTTGCTATAATCGAAGTTTTCTCACGGGACCCCACGGTTCTGCGGAGCACAGTTTGGCAAACGCTGCCCTACGGTAACATTACTTGTCTCTTCAATTTCGCTCAGCTGCAACCTGCAACGGCACTGGTAGTGTGAGCTTCCTAGTTTCGCATCAAAGCTAACGGTCTGACCGAGCGAACGAACAAATGCACACGGAAACAGAAGCGTAATGACTGGAGCGGCACCGCTAGTTTCTGTGCAAGTGCTTCGGTGTCGCTAGTGCAAGAGAGGTGATATGATAACAGATGGGAGGGTTTGGCTCTCCTAAAGTTCACTGGAGACGTCACTCGTCAAGACACAGGTGTCAGCTGTTCGTGCACTGTTACAAACACTGCTGCCACCACGGAATAAAATAATTAGCCCGTTTCTGGGTAGTAATTCGCGAACCCATGTGAGTCGGGAGACCGGATAGCGCAGTCGGTATAGCAACTAGGTTACGGGCTGGATGGTGCGGGGTTCGGATTCCGACAGGGCCGAAAGTTTTCCTCTTTTCCAAAACGCCAAGATCGGCCCTGGGGCCCACCCAGCCTCCTCTTCAACGCTTATCAGGGTTCTTTCCCTGGGTTAAAGCGGCCGAGGCGTGAAGTTGGTAATTCACCTCCTATTGTCGAGGCTAAGAATGAGTGGAGATTTACCCCTACTCCCCCCTATATGTCTTCATGGCGTGGACACCCTAACCTTACTCTTGAAAGTCGGTCCTGAAACATTCGTGAACAGGCAACGTCTGCGAAATATTTCCTTTCATAAACGAATACAAAAGGTTCAACAGAGATACAGTACGTTCAGGTTTAACGCTGGGGGTTATACATTTGAAAATCTCAACGTAGAGCGAAACAACGAGAACGAGCATCCGTTACCTTAAGAATTAATTAAAATATCCGATAATCAGGCTGTTGAACATCACGCCAGAGGCCAACAAAAATAATGTTCACCAAAACTGTGAGGAAATCATTAGTAACTTACTCTGTGAATTATTCTGTTCGGACATTACGACGCTTGAAAATGAGATGACGACGTCCCGAAACGTCGGGAATCTATTACCCAGTGACGCAGTGTCAGATCGCAGAAGAATGGAGACCTGTAGTAACTTACCATTGGACGCGAACTGTGTGGTAATTAAGAGACGAGAAAAACACGAAATATTCTCTAGTTGTGAAGGAGGCATATTTGAGCCCTGCACAGGCAGCGAACTCCGGTCTGAGGAAAGCTGTACTGGTTGATTTATTAAGTGAGACTCAAACAGTCGTAATATGTAAACATTATTTTATCTGGCAACTACCTATTGCCACCCGAAATGGTATGAGTAAAATAGTGATACAAGTTGTCAGGTAAAATGCCTCTTCTTCGACCTGTAGACACTTTCAAGTGGCGTCGGGAACGGCTTATCCGGGGACACAGCGTCATATCCCAGAAGAAGGGATTCCTCAGCACACTGCTGTGAATATTTCCAAACGCTAACGTTTTTGTATGCGTCCTTTTGTCATGTTGTGATCACGTGGCTTGTGACGCCGTTAGGCTGTGAGGTCTTTTTTAAGAAGGTTTCGTTAAAATAATTTCTGCCACCGTCCCTGAGGCTGGAAGCTGAATGTTTCTCCGAAACACTCAGTACTCACCGGCCACACTACATGGTATTGTAATGTGTGAAACACCACTGTACGAGGCATCGGCGCCGTGAAAAATGAAGGAAGATTTCGGTTGGTTGTTGTGTGATATTTAAATAAGCGACTTCGCTTTGTTGGTTACTAATGACAAGTCCGATTCTTACAGTTAAATAGAAAAAAACGCCGAACAACTCCGGTTCGTGTTAGTAAACCTCCACCTGTATTTAAGATCGTCTTTCTATTCAAACCAGACCGCATTTTCCAAGGCTTCTACGAGAAGACACGAAAATGTTTTAAGAGCATCTTATTATTTTCTTAGCTCTTTTTCATACAAATCTGGTCTGCTTTTGAAGTAAACAAAGACTGGCCTTTGGGCCGCCCCCCCCCCTCAAGGTTTCAAGAGGACGTCCTGCTAATGCTACGTTGCTTGGTAACAGTGTGCTTAAAAAGGCTTTTGTTATAAGGAAGTTAGTAATATCAATGGTTGTTTTGGAACGAAGCATACGTTTTGCAGGTGGTATCAATTCACTAATTTGTCTTTTTTGTTCTCCTTTCTGATTGCAGGTGTCGCCCCATCCCTGAGGTGGCGTGAAGGCGAAGAGGTGAGGGTATTAGCCCCTGCGTAGCGGCAGACCCGCCAGATAAAGGCGCTTGCAGCATGCATCAACAGATGGCTGCTATGAATACGATCAACAAAATGGGACCTCAGGGGTAAGTGCAAGATAAAGACGATTAAACACTACTTTGTGTAATAATTGTGTGGTTTGCTTGATTGATGGTGATTATTATTAAGCGTGTAGAGCATGTTGTACGCATGTTTGATGTAATAAGCAAGACGCGTAGAAAATTGATGGGCTGAGGATCTGTTCAAGTATAACTTGAGTATCGGTGGAAGAGATACAACTGTATTTAATTTATAATAATTCTTACGTTAGGGTCAACGGCCTAGATTTTAGAGTTTGTTAAACAAAGGTTTGGTCGTCTGTGAAAGACATGTGGACATAAGAAGCGGTCATCTGACGCCATTGTATGAGATGCGTCAAAGAGGCAGTGAGAGACCTTCAGGCAGGACGCAGATTGTAAAGTACGTAATGCAGTCCACTTTTCTTTAACCTCAAGGCTGTGTGCTTATTGTAACGTGAATCAAAAGTACGGTATTTCCTGTAGCAGGATAGTCATACATTTTGGTAAGGCTTAGTAAGTGCGTCGTTCCTTTAAGACTCCGTCTTCTGTGATCCGGGTCGTACGGATTGCAGCTTAGTGTCCTGGTGGTGTGTTAACCTTTTAAAGCCTAGCGGTAACTTTACGTACCACCAGGTTTAACATTAAAAAATTCTACGTGGTGCCCACATTGCGTTTATGTGTTTTGTACGGATCTCAGAACAAACAGCAACTTTTGCCTTATAACACATTAAGAGACTGGTTTTTATAACCGAAGCGGAGAGTGTTTACAGCGCGGTACGCACTGAGTGCTTATATAAAACAGATACGCTTCGTCTTTAAAGGGTTAATTCTCTGTATCAGCTACTGAAATGTATGTAATGTCAATTGAATCACGCTGCTATTATTATGACCGGTGAAGTAGTACGTAGCAATTGACAAAATCAACACAAACTGCATACGTTAGCTGGGACTGGAATGCGATTTGGGGGTATTACCGTTTTCTGAATTGGGTAAATGAAACGAGGGTCGTTCCTTAGGTCGGGCGGTTTGTCGCCGTATTTTTGACCTTCGAGGCCTGAATTCGATCTCAGTTTAGTCCGTGTTGTGTTTCCGGCGGAAAGAGTGGTGCTGGGAACAGTGCTGCATGCTCTTCCAATGTGTCACCGACGGTATACGATATCAGCCATCGATAGAATACTTAAATAACTACTCCATAGAGCAGAGTCCTTCCTGAGAATCTAACAGTTTCTCAGCTAGTCAAAAAATTACTCCCATTTTGTGAACTCGAAGGTTCATTACCGCATTCACAAGAGCCCACCACCTGTCCCTACCCTGAATCAGATCAGTGCAGTCCACGCTCCTTATCATATTTATTCAAGATCCATTTTAATATTATCCATCCTTCTGCGCGTAGGTCATACGTAGGCTCTTTCCCTCATGTGTCCTCACCAAAACCCTGCATGCAGCTGGCCTCACCCCCTCCCCCAGCCACACACGCCATATACAGTTGCTTCTGTCGTTTGAAAGGATTTTTCCAGGTCTGAGGCTGTTTTGTGCGTTTCGTAATGTGTTACGTTCTTACGGTAAGGAGTTGTTGGCCGCTCGCCCACCCCCCAGTCTGGACGACCACCCCTTGTCCGCTGTCCGCGACTGTTTATGCAGTATATGCATATCCATATCTTGAGGCCGTCTTCTCCATCCGCAGCGTCGTTGAGTTACGCTTGGAAAAGGAACAAGCGACTGGTTCGTGACATTACGAAGGGCATGGGTGACCAACCTTTGTTTCGCAGAGGGCCACAACTGTTACTGTGAACTGGCTCGCGGGCCGCACGTGTAAAAATCACAGTATATGGTACGCCTATCCGTCTAAATTGATAAACTATACATATTACGGAGTTTTATTACAAAAATGTAACATTATTATATTCCGTTGACTGCCTTAATAAGAGGAAATGTTTATCATGATAAAAATCTTAAACACAAAAGCATTTCTCTCTCTGTCTTTGTCTCTCTCTCTCTCTCTCTCTCTGTCTCTCTCTCGTTGCTGTCCGTCAAGGTCACGCTGTACTTCCAAGTGTATAGGTCTCGTGGATTTATTCTAAGTAAATACAACTGCATTATTGTTTAATTTTTATAGTGTATGTATAATTTATAAATGTGGCCGCGGGCCGCGTAACACAACCTAGCGGGCCGCATGCGGTCCGCAGGCCGCGAGTTGGATACCCATGACGTAGGGTGTGATCCTCGTTAGTGAAGACAGACCGGAAAGTGGAGAAAGAGAGTGTAAGAAACCGTGTTCGTATGTGTATATATGTGTTTGTGTGTGTGTGTGTGTGTGTGTGTGTATGTGTGTGTGTATATATATATGCGCGTGTGTGTGTATGTGAGTGTGTATGTGTATATATATATATGCGCGCGTGTGTGTATGTGTGTACGTGTATATATATATGCGCGCGTGTGTGTATGTGAGTGTGTATGTATATATATATATATATATATGCGCGCGTGTGTGTATGTGAGTGTGTATGTGTATATATATATGCGCTCGCGTGTGTGTATGTGTGTACGTGTGTACATATATGCGCGCGTGTGTGTATGTGAGTGTGTATGTGTGTGTATATATATATATATGCGCGCGTGTGTGTATGTGAGTGTGTATGTGTATATATATATATGCGCGCGTGTGTGTATGTGTGTACGTGTATATATATATGCGCGCGTGTGTGTATGTGAGTGTGTATGTATATATATATATATATATGCGCGCGTGTGTGTATGTGAGTGTGTATGTGTGTATATATATGTGCGCGCGCGTGTGTGTATGTGTGTACGTGTGTATATATATATGCGCGCGTGTGTGTATGTGAGTGTGTATGTGTGCGTATATATATATATATATATGCGCGCGTGTGTGAGTGTGTATGTGTGTATATATATATGCGCGCGCGCGTGTGTGTGTGTATGTGTATATGGGCACGCCCACACACTGACACACGCACGCGCGCAAATTCTTGATCTGGTGTATCTTACTTCCGGGAATGATTTTTGGATTTTAATCACTATTTCGGGAAACTTTTCCTCATTACTGTAATCACCTGAAATTTAATTTTGGAATTCCTAGAAGGAAGTTTTCTTGAGATATAATTAAACTTCGGATGATATGCTTCACAGTCCGAAACCCTTGGGAAAGATTTATGTTGAATATTCAGCTAGAACGACTTTGGCATACGCAGTTTCCTTATTAGCACTGCCATTGGAATTACAAAAGTGGCACGTGGGCCGTGGTGGTGAACAGCATTAAGGTCTTGATTTAACAAAGTAAATAGAAAAAATTACAACTAAGCTGTTGATGTTTTGACAAAATAAGGCGTTTTTGACAAGTAATCCCGCGGTGGCCAGACCTGTCTTATTATTGTAAGTAATCCCATAGAATGCCGGGGAATTTGGGCCCCAGGTCTCAAATTACGTCATAATACGAGATAAAATAACTTCAGGTTTCCTTAACGTCCTTCTTGCACCGGTGCCTTCCGTGACAGTTTCATCAGAGCTGAATCTGCGGTTGTAATGCATGCGCTGGAAAATCTTGCCACCATAGCTGTTGAGTCGGAGTCGGAAGGAATTTTTAGGTGGAGTCGGAGTCGGTAAAAATGTACCGACTCCGACTCCGACCTCAATCTAAAATCTTATCTAGATACTCCAACTCCAGAGCCCTGATAGCTACAGTAACCATTAGACTTATACTTAAATATAGGTTATAAGTCTAAAAAGTAGGCCGATGATTCACGTGGTGGCGATGGAACGTCTTATAGGTTTACCGTTATTAATGCATATTGAGCTTTTATGAAGGAGTCGGAGTCGGAGTTTTAAAAATCGAGGAGTCGGAGTCGGAGTCGGAGCTTTTGTGTACCGACTCCACAGCCCTGCTTGCCACTTAACCTGTGCACAGGTTGCATTCGATGACCGTCCGGATCACCGTTTTTAGGAATGTTCTACCCAGCATATTGTCGCCTGTTCATACAGTTAGGCTGTCACCGTAATTTTCATTGCCTTAAATTTCACCAGTTTTCACACACTGTGACCAGAAAGATAGTATCACAGATCGCTGAAATTTTTCATGCATGCCATACCTGGAGCGGCCATGTGAATCGCGTTACGGTATTTCCACTATTCAAACGATAACGGACACCAGTTGCAAGTGATCCTTCATATCCACCACGTGTGCATTGTTAACTACAATTTTGAAATCGACTTCGTTTTTTACTTTCCCTAGCATTTAATATCTTCTACAAAAAAAATCATGGTATTTTGAAATCTACTCGCACGGTTCACTATTGATATTTTGAACCTGTGAATTGATATTCATGAATTGCAATGTAACATTGTGCACGTGACAGACATCATGTGTGTGACTATTACAAGTGTTATCATGATTCGAAATTTCAGCTTTTAAAAAGTGGCTGACATAAGTGGATCTGGGACGGAAAATTTTAGGGAAGTGTAAATATTCATATGTATTTTTATTTATAATTTTTGCTGTAACTCACGCTTGGACCCTTGCGAATTTTTAATTACGAGTGATGTGTTCATGGACAGTTAATTAATTGGAGATGCTGTGTGAAAATTATGTTCAAGTGTTGGAAGAATAATAAGGGACATACTGTGTTCGATGCCATAGTGTATATATGTGTATATTACAAAAATCTATAGAACGTGATTTGGTCCAAATGGGTCTTAGGTGTAGACATATCAACTGGATTGACTCCTATACTCAAATGTAATTAACCCTTTAAAGACGAAGCCTGTCTGTTTTATATAAGGACTCAATGCGTACCGCGCTGTAAACACTCTCCACTTCGGTTATAAAAACCAATCTCTTGATGTTTTATAAGGCAAAAGTTGCTGTTTGTTCTGAGATCCGTACAAAACACATAAACGCAATGTGGGCACCACGTAGAATTTTTTAATGTTAAACCTGGTCGTATGTAAAGTTACCGCTAGGCTTTAAAAGGTTAATTATATCGGAGTGCTGGGGTGACTTCACAGGGCATGTTTTGTAGACGTAGCAGTTCCATGGGCCGATATCAGGCATAGCAGTTATTACTGTCCGTATCCAAAATGATCAGTGGCGAATTGGGTGACCGACTCTGTTTTGTCACTTCTGTTTTCTGCAGCTGTAAAGAATATCTGCATTTTTTCAGACGATTGCACCTTCTCGCAGGATGTACTTGTTGATGTATTCTCGTAGTCACTCCGGATATTGTCGCAGATCGTTCAGTCCCTCAGTAACGAAATGTGACGTCACGGAATTACGTCATAGCCGAGTGTTTTACTTGAGCAAAACATGCCATTTGAAAACAACATATTATGTAAATGTAATGACATAATGTGTTTGTCACATCCAAAGCTACATTGTTGTAACATTTGTAATTGGCAGTGTTTTTCGAAGACCGTTTACAAAATTATTTGTGTATTCTAATACGGTATCCCTGAGTTCAATCTGCTCTTAATCTCTTTATATATGTAATTTCGATTTGTTATGGTCATTCCCAAATATTTGAAATTCGCTACACTTTCAGGTGATTTATTATCCATCTGTACGTTGTGATTTTATCCTGCATTCTGTTCACGACGCATAACCGTCCATTTAGATTTCTCGCCGTTTACTTCTAGACCATTCTGCGAGTGCGGCGGCACACCTAATCTCGAAACTGATTCTGCAGCCTGAAACAAAACGCATTTCGATACAGTGTACGTGGAACGGATGAAAACTGTGACGTCACGCACAGTGTCTCACGCGTTGGGCTTACAGTTTTGTATAAATTCTGCAGCAGCAAGAACGCATAATTCACTGCTAATAATCTAAGGAAAGGTCACAAAGTATTTCAGTCATATCCCCCCTTTCTCCCCACTTCCACAGAAATAGCAATACTGACTGCGCATGTGCATTCTGCACTGTCTCTTGAAGGAAGATTGAAAATAACAAGAAGAGGACGACTGTATTCATCGTAATACCGACAGCAGACAAGAAGCCCGACAGAGCCGTACAGTGTCGACAACTTTACGAACTGCACAGTGTCAGGTACTGACGTGTGTCACAACACATGAATGGAACTCAGTTTCACGAAAATTAAAACAAAAAATGTTAAAAACTATTTTGAAGTGTAGACAGTAGCTTTTAAAATGCATGAAAACGCATCTCCTGTCTGGTTAATTAAAATGTGACAATGTATGTGCAAGCAGCTAAGATTTTTAATAAAAACGAACGCTCTTAATCCTTATATGTAACATATATATTTTAATATTCTAATCTACAAAGTCGATTTTTACCTAGTTTCAGCTTATACTACGGCAATTTTTGTAAAGCTGAGATCTAATTTAGCTGAAGGAGTATCATTCTAATGCGCTGCGTGTATATTGTCTTTCTTTATATATTTTTTTAATTTCCTGATGTCTTTCCAGAGAAGTCGAAACATGTGGCAAGAATAAAATAATATAAACACAGTTGTGCTTCACGATCTGTACCCCCTCGCTCTTGAACGTTCTTTAGTTTCTTTGGTTCAGTGGTACTTCACCAGCTACTGACAGAGTATGTCCAATTCCAGCAGTGTTGTTGAGTTTTGAACGCTTCCAGTACTACTCTATACGCCTGCTCTTAGTTCTTGGTCAGTTAGGAACCTAGCCGAACTGGTGGACGGTCCTACTCTGTACGTGCGGTGGCAAGGGCAGGGTATTTGTTTTGTCCCGTCCGCCAATCCGCCATAGCTGCCGCTATCGCTATTCCAGTGACTCGCTCCTAGCCTTCCGCTTAAAATATTCTGCAGGCCAGAAACTAACAAATGGCCTATACCTCCATTATAATGCGTTTTGTCTCTTGAGTAAGATAAGCGTGCAGTTTATCCAATGTATAATTATATGTTAGAAATGTTTACACCGCCATTACTCATCAATATCTTAAATGTGAATGTCGCGAAACATTGGAGACGTTGTGCTGTGGAAGGAAGAAACAAATTGTAACGTTGATTTAAACGGAGAAACGCAATAAATCTTCTGCTTTGCACAATAAGAGAAAGCTAACGATCGCGCATGTTGCCAGGGACACGAAGCAAGGACGCAAAACAAATACTGACTACAGATTGCCTCTTGTTTGAAATGGTGCCGATAAAAATATCATGTAGAAATCCGCTGCATTTCCGCTAGCGCATATAGTAGCCAAGTCATGCTTTCCACAAATTCTTTTAAGTGAATAGAATTTCTTATTAATTATCAGACGACGTCTGTTCCGTTTATTATATTATACTGGGCATTAACCTTTTAAAGCCTAGCGGTAACTTTACGTACCACCAGTTTTAACATTAAAAAATTCTACGTGGTGCCCACATTGCGTTTATGTGTTTTGTACGGATCTCAGAACAAACAGCAACTTTTGCCTTATAAAACATTAACAGACTGGTTTTTATAACCAAAATGGAGAGTGTTTACAGCGCGGTACGCTCTGAGTCCTTATATAAAACAGATACGCTTCGTCTTTAAAGGGTTAAATTGTCCATGCCTACGTGACACTTCTGGGGCGGTGGTGAATACAGTCTTCGGCCACTTAATACAGTCAGTACCAAGAAGAAAGCCTGCTACAGAAAAGACACGTAACGAACACGACACGCGTCATATTCCACACATAATATTCACACAATATGGTGACGATATTGTGTAGTCTGGTGGGTGGGTACCAAAATTTCTGAAGCATATTGCCCCCATGTTACAGGTCGAACATGGTGGCCCATATTCCTCTTAAACGTTGAGGACCACCTACCAGAATACACGGCGTCACAACACAGCTGACCACAATATGAAACTTTACTGTTGTGACAACCCCCAACTTTATACACTACACTACACGGTCTTTCGGTCCAGAGCTTTTTCGTCATCAGTCTGCTATCCAAAAATACAAATTCAAACGCGCAGAAATATAATGTTCTCTCGTAAGACACACATACGAGTTTCAGACACCTGAAATCTTGTGTAGAAATTGTGTGTATATGCCTGTACTACGTTACGAAATATAATTTCAACAAATCTGTTTCTAATTGCATTAGTGTTTATTCTCGCCACGTGAAACGTGAAGATCTGACGGACAAACTGTATTTCCGGCCCCTAACAAGTAGGCCTCTCATATTTTCGTTTCACACACCTTAAATAATGTGCACGACAGACCTCAAACCAGACGTTCTTTCACCTTCGATATGAAGATAAAAGGCAGTCAGGGGTCTTACTACTGAACAATAAATATTGTTTGGCGCGTGACTGAGGTCAATGCTGTTTGCAAACGAGCATAGTTGCGGGGGCTGTTCATTCAATGACATTTGCCACGAAGCTGAAGGAAGGTACGTGTAGCTGAATACACACCGAACCAATAATTTCTTGGTGGGTGCCATGACAGTATCGGACCCACGCTTTCTCCCATTGTATTTACACTAGAGCAGGCGCCGAAGAACGGAGTTGTGACGAAATTTCCGGAGAAGCTGAGGTCATGCTCTCGATCCGTGCAGTTATGCAGGTAAACCAAATATATCAATGAAAACCTAGTTCACTACCGACGTGATATTTCTAGATAAAAGTATGTAATTAATTAACATTGTTCCGGGTAATTAATGGTAATGGTCTAAATTCGTGACTTTCGTGACCATTAAATAAAAGAGCATGATATTTTAGGGCGATGTATCGCTTTAAAAATGGAATTGGATGTGACACAATTAAAATGGACAGTGGGAATTCTCTTCGTTTTGCTGTGTTTTTTTTTATTGGTAGAATTGTATAGAATTTTTGAAACATTTGTCATATGCCGTATCTCAAAATTTGAACAATTAGAGGCTAAGTAGAATTAATTATGCGACGCAAAACTCTAGGCCCAAACCTGAGACGCCTGAAAGGAAATATTGTCTACCTCGTAAACTATAACCACACACTAGTCATGTGTGGTTATAATTTTATGAAAACTGTGATGTTCCGAAATCGGTGACAGTAACTTCAGCGTGTGGGCAGTTGTGTTTTTAATTTGAACAGGAGATTTACCGGCATTTTGATGCGCATTTCGATCCGTCTCAGTAAGACCGCCCTCAGTTCGGTACACAAAAAGTATTAGTTGCAAGAGTTTCAGTCGGT
This sequence comes from Coptotermes formosanus, assembly GCA_013340265.1. Taxonomy (NCBI): domain Eukaryota; kingdom Metazoa; phylum Arthropoda; class Insecta; order Blattodea; family Rhinotermitidae; genus Coptotermes; species Coptotermes formosanus. Next base: position 983,417 of record BLKM01000152.1, read on the forward strand.
CAAAGAATGCATCATCATCATAATCATCGTTGTCGTCGTCGTCGTCGTCGTCGTCCTTAAAGGTAGGTCAGGAGTGGCCCTTTGCGTCGCAGAGGGAGATTGCTTCCAGTGTTTAGGTTTCCTTTGTATATGTAATACACGTATACTAGGCGAATTCTCTGGGTTCCTTAAGCCGAGTATGTGACAAGGAATGCATCGGTAGAAAGTATACCGTTTCGTGTATCAAACAGCGCCTTATTTTTCTGTAGTGCCTAACATTTAGAGTGTAGGGAAATGGTGATATCATGTGACATAAACATGACTCTCCAGCTGAAAAAACAAGATGAGCAACGTGTGTTTAACGTAACATTGTGGCGTGTTCGCGTAACCATTTTTGCCAAGGCAACGCAATTCATTCTCCATATTGTTGAGCTACGTATTGCAGGGTCAGCAACATAAAAAATATTGGAAGTGTTGTCATGGAAACGCGACAGCGCTTTCCCACTGTCTTGCTGAACTACATTTTTGGCTGACAACAATATAGACATACATGTTTAAGGAAGAGGCAGCCCTCGGGCTACATATCTTGTTCCCAAAGGATGCAGAGCTGTAACGGCCTTAACGGGAAGCTGACAATCACCTCGATCTAGTATCGGAGTTAAGAATCGACAGTGCTTTATTTCCACTCACATGCGAGCTTTAGTGGTGTGATGCTTAAGCACAGGTGTAACATTTCTTTATTTAACTACAATAAATGAGAATAGTGTATGCGTTTTAGTCAGATAACCATAACGAGGAATCGAGCGTAGCAGCACGAAATATGAAACATTTTTGTTCCGGGGTGCGGGGGGGGGGTGGTTATGAATCTGCCCTCAGGTATTGTGTGAGACACTTCTTTGCTTTGGAAAAGGCCAAGTTTTCAGCTCTGTTGACTTAGGAAAAGCGAGAACGCTTCCCACAGTTTATCCACTTAGTACCGAAATAGTAAGAAGTAAAGACCTCGGCTAGGCCCGGTGCGGGCTACGTGTCGTAATGTACTCAAGAAGAGAAATCGTGTAACTAACATGTAACACACCCAAGTGCAGCTAAACTTTCCTCATCAGTGAATACACAGGATGTGAGAAATACAAATGGTAAATGTCGCCTATAAGTCGGCTGAGTCGAAGGTTGCATGACATGGATTCTTATTTGGAACACCAGTTCATGGTCATTGCATCTGCGTTGTTAATGCTGACGATGGTGACATCGCATCCAATCCCAAAACATCCTTCACTGTGCAAAGAATTGTTTATTACTTCAGTCTGCTAATTTCGAGGTCTCTCTTGTGGTTATAAGAGACAGTACAGTATCATGGTGTGAATGTGAACAGACTAACGTTAGAATTAACCCTTTAAAGACGAAGCGTATCTGTTTTATATAAGGACTCAGTGCGTACCGCGCTGTAAACACTACACTTCGGTTATAAAAACCAATCTCTTAATGTTTTATAAGGCAAAAGTTGCTGTTTGTTCTGAGATCCGTACAAAACACATAAACGCAATGTGGGCACCACGCAGAATTTTTTAATGTTAAACCTGGTCGTATGTAAAGTTACTGCTAGGCTTTAAAGGGTTAATGAGTGCGAGTGTGGAAGTGTGGGTGAGAATGGGTGACTTAACGAGAGAGCACGTGAGTGTGGGCCAATTAATGAGAACTGATGTTTGAATTAGAGAGTGTGGGCGTGATTGAGTGAGTGACAGTGAGTCTGTGAATGACTTAAATGTGTTTGAAAGGGCCCCGTCGAATGATATTGACGTACTGAATGCATGCGAGACAGAATGAGAGAGGAAAATTGTTCGTCTTGTGTGAACGCGAAGGTTTATTATCGTGTTTAGAAGATCCCGCAACTAGTGCCTGTCCTGAGCCAGTTGAATCGAGCCCACATGCCATATTAAGTTTCAGGCAGTTGGTTCCTCTCTAATGTTAGTAATTTTCTACCAAACTACATGGCATCACATCCCACAAGACAGCAGTAAATAGTTATTTCCGTAAAAGAACTCAGATTCTGTCATATAAGACACATTTTTGCTGTACTTTGATATCTTTAATAAATATAAATATGTGTAGGCCTATAGAAATATTTATATATGTATACCCAAGTTAATAATTTCAGTTTCTGTTATTGGGCCACAGAGCAGCGCATATGCTGTATAACTCTTCCTAGCCGATGTGAGAAAAACGTACTATAGCCACAAAGCAGGCATAGGATACATAGCTGTTTGTAACAACTGTAACAAGTACTATAGCCACAAAGCAGGCATAGGATGCATAGCTGTTTCTAGCCACTTTGAGAGGGATCTAGTGTAGCCACAAAGTAGCACATAGGATGCTTAGCTATTTATAGACACTGTGAGAAAGAAACACTCTAGCCACAAAGCAGGCATAGGATGCAGAGCCGTTTCTAGCCACTCTTTCTAGCCCATGTCAGAGAAACTGTACAGTATCCACAAAACCACCCGGTCGACCGTGACGTTGGGAAATATTTTTCTCATAAGAGATTGGAAGCGGACCTTTGACCCCGGGCTACATATTTCTGTTGTCTTCGCTTTATACGGTCATCCTATTTCATTGGCATTATATTCCTAACAATACAGTCACTTGAATGAGAAGTACAGTAAATAGGAAAGGTGACAGTGTCTCTGCCTTTCAGCAGTCACTGGGCACTATGGAGCAGGCATGCTGTGTGTGGGGTCAGGGCAAGCTTATAATAGCCGTGTCGGGGTTTGAACCGGAAATCTCCCCACGGTATGTCACGCCACGCTGCTACTACATGCTCGACGTTACATCTCGACCGGAACGAACGGAAGCTACTGGCCTTCTGTAACACCCTCAGTCCTGCTGTGCGGTTCAAAGCTTTGTCTTTATTTGCTAGTTCTTAGACTCCGGACATGCAGTCGCTTGCATGTCGGTGATATGTGCCCGGGATAGTGTTGTCAGTGTAGTGATTGTACTACGGGTTGGACGGTCTGGGGTTCGAATCCCGTCAGGACAAGAGAGTTTTCTCTTATCCACCACATGCAGACCGGTTCTGGGGCCGACACAGCCTCCTGTTCATTGGGTATGGCGGTTCTTTCCCGGGGGCTAAAGCGGTCGGGGTGTGATGTACGTAATTACAGTGCTCATAATGACGTAACGGTTGATAATCGGGCCTTTGTTGTTATAGCATTTCTTACTGAAAGTTACTCGCGTAGTAACACCCTGAAGTACGGTACACTTATGCAGAACACTGTGTATGGTGTATAAGAGAGTCCAGTGAAAATCCAAACTTCAGGACACGGGAACCCGATCGGCCCCAGCATGCTCACCCCCACCGTCTGTGTTATCGCCCCAGCAATGTTATTTCACCACCTTCATTTCATTCCGCATTCATTCACGCAAGGAAAAATTCGACGTACCTTTCGACAGTGTTACTACTTCAAAATTTTTTTTTTTTTATTTTTTAAAAATTACATCATTCTGAAATTGCGTGACTTGAAATTGCTCAAGTCTTGTTCCTGTTATTGTTCTCCTTAGATGGCACTACAGTCAAATGCGGACCTTCGCCTCTTTAATGGCGTTCTCCCATTCAGCTCTGTTTTTGACCTCTTTTTCCAGTTTTTAATTTTGCGTCTATTAATATATTTTTGTACACAGCGTTACTTATGTCGGGAGTGCATATGTGAAGGATGGTTACCGTGGTTCAACTGCTGTTTAAAAACCCCAAAGTAGTCGGTAAGCTGCGACTTAAAACGAACGTTTTGGGTCAGTGTTTTAAGGCTTCTGCATATTCTGAAGGTCCTGTTCTCGAATCTCGAACCGTAGACCAGCTGTCCTGTATGACGCATTTCGGCCCGGGGGGGGGGGAGGGGGCTGGGGCTCCCCAGTGCGTTGGTCTGCAAGTACATTATTGCTTAAAATACATTGTAATCGCTTTCCTTTCCTACCACGTCTTTCGTTTGAAATTCATCATCCGCCGTCATCCTACCGTTCACCTCTGTATTTCATATGTCGTTTAAGTAATGTCGTAATTAGTTGTCACCACGAATTTAAATGCGGTTTCTGAGACATGAAGAACTGATCGAGGGTAAAAACGTCTTTCAGACAAATAAGTGAAACGGATGACTTATTTTATTTCAACTGATTTCACAGTAATACGGTTGCAGTACAATTTCTGTTTATTCTATAGTGTATCCACCTGCATATTTCGGCTTGTCTTTATCCATCATCAGGGAAGTTATTAATGCAAAGGAATTCTCTTTCTAATGCAGGAAGATATCAGTCAACTGTGCATAGTAAATTGCACTATCAAGGAGTTAAAACATGAATCAGTGTCGTTATATGTATACAGAGGTTAACATCAGGGCAAGAATATAAATTAACCCTTTAAAGACGAATCGTAACTGTTTTATATAAGGACTCAGTGCGTACCGCGCAGTAAACACTCTCCACTTCGGTTATAAAAACCAATCTCTTAATGTTTTATAAGGCAAAAGTTGCTGTTTGTTCTGAGATCCGTACAAAACACATAAACGCAATGTGGGCACCACGTAGAATTTTTTAATGTTAAACCTGGTGGTACGTAAAGTTACCGCTAGGCTTTAAAAGGTTAAGAACGATTTCTTCTTATGCGTTATGATACTCTTTACACTTATTTCGCAACCAAACTTCTACACTTGCATGTATGTAAGCGTACTACCACCATCGATCAGATATGGATAGGAGTCCTATAAAAATAATTTAATACAATTATAACCCCAATAACATGAAACAGATAATTAATTGAAGGGGGAATGAAGTTGTAATTGAATTCGCGGAATTGTTGTGAATCGCGTACAAAAGCCGGAGAACACAGTTTGGTAATCACTGTTACGGATAGTCTCCGTAGTTATCCGTGTGCTCTCGTTTTTCCCACAACTGAATGTTTGTTGTTACTTGCTATGCAGAAAGACGTTGGTGATATTGTTGGCAACAGTGTAACATTTCTACTTTCCGGGAAACCATGATCCTCCTCGTGTCGTTACATTTTGTAATTACTTAGTTCCCCATCTTCGTCCCTCCATGTTTCAGAGATGAGTGGTGCATAAGTAATACGGTAAGGTGTAAATAAAGTACACAGTGTGCCGTGCTAATGCAAGGCTTATACAGTCCCATTTCCCTTCGAACTTTCAAAATACGTTGAGAGTCAAGTCATTACGTTTGCGCTGTTACATGATGGATGGAAACTGGACTACGCAGGCACTAAAGGAGGTGGGGAGGTGGCTAGCTTCTTTTAAGCATATTAGGGTATATCTGTTAACAGTTAATATTAGTAATATGGGCCGATTCTCGTAGCCGCGCGATCTAAGGCGAGGGTCTGCGGCCGCTCGCTTGCTGGGATTGCGGGTTCGAATCCCACCGGGGGCATGGATGTCTGTTTCTTGAGAGTGTTGTGTGTTGTCAGGTAGAGAGTCGTACCGAATGTGGCATGTCTAATTGCATGTGATCGTGACGTCTCGATATCAGCAGGCCCTGGCCCATTACAGGCTGTTGCGCCGGGGGGGGGGGGATGAGTAATATGGAATACTGGAAGATTATTTCATTACTTGTGTAGTAAGTCCTTTCTCGTAACGGAATCCCAAGGTAACTTAATATTTTCCGATTAACCTCTTCAGGCCTAGCGGTAAGTGTAGATACCACCAGGTTTAACATTAAAAATTCTACGTGGTGCCTACATTGCGTTTATGTGTTTTGTACGGATCTCAGAACAAACAGCAACTTTTGCCTTATAAAGCATTAAGAAACTGGTTTTTATAACCGAAGTGGAGAGTGTTTACAGCGCGGTACGCACTGAGGCCTTATATAAAACAGATACTCTTCGTCTTTAAAAGGTTACTGCAGGTACAACTACATATAAAAGTACTGCGCGGTACGTAACTCTCTCTGTGTTCTGGAACCATATCTCTAGTCAGAATGCATCTTTCATTGTTACTTCTCGTTCCCAGTGTTCATTATTGCCTTTTCATATCCTTTATTGTACTGTTTAAAGTCTTGCGTCTTTTTGTTTTTACTTTTGCCATTACTCCATTAGTTGAGTGTTCCGGGCTTATTTGCTGTATGTTTCGGTACTATTCTTAACAAGATTTTTCGCTCTCAGATGAATTCGAATAAGCTGAGTGCGAAACAGAGAGAACAATATTTTACGCATTCAAGCAGAATCTCCACCCCTCCACCCCCTCCGTTAGTATTTCTGTGTTAGAGGGTTCGTCATCGTTTGTCAGAGAATATTTCGAACTTATTTTTTCTGTATTCTCAGGACCGGATAATATTTCTCGATAGACAAATTTGTACGTTTAATTCAGGTTTCATGGAACATAGGGTTACTTTATCAGGGCGATGTATGAACAACAGTTAAGGAGCGTAATAATGAGAAGACTGCGAATATTGAGCAGCCGTCGCCAACTGTTACTGTTGACATATTCTCGGTTTTTGACGACACCAAACATGTTTCTTTTACCATTGCTTATATATTTTGCTTTTGCTGTTTTCGATTTTTCTTATTCTTCACCGTAGCTGTGGCTTTTATGGAATGTATAAATGTGTCTCAATAATAGGTGTAATTGTAATTGTAATTGTAATTAGAAGAGACGTCATTTAATTTTCAGACGTTATGTACTGTGTTTTTAGTACGTAGAAGTAATACCATGTGCACCACTGCCTGAATTTTTGGAGAAGAGGAAGATGAATATGGAAGTGAAATAATAAGTACGGTGAAAGTGGAAGTACATTTGTTGCTCTGCCTAAGCAGCGCGCCAGGCGTTCAAGAACTGGATATTTTCTGAAATCTCCAAGAGATTTTTCCGCGGGAGTAGAGTGCGGTGCCTACTGGATAGGACGCTGAATTAGTCCAGAGCCGATCGCGAAGAGAAAAATCCCTGTCTCTGTCATAAGTTGAAATCCATCCCTTAATTCCGGAGCCATTGATTTCACTGACTTCTCTCTCCCAGTCTGTGTATAATAAAAACAGTTGAAGACAAACTGAGATTTGAAGGGATGTTCTAATCACTTAGAGCATGTTAATTAAATTTCACCCATATCTCCCTGAAATGTATGTTTCCCCTCAGCATCTTCTTAGTACTGACAAGCGAGTCTTAAGTAAAATATGCTTCAGCTGTTGCTTTGGCCCTTCTGTCGGCGGAAGAAGGGGTTGCTGGGATAGACGCAAGGACACACTCATCTCCATGCAAATGCATCCTGGAGCTTTTAACTGCCGTCATCCCTTGCTGTTGTACTCGCACTGTGTCTATGGACCCTTTTGATTTCATTTTGTTCTAGTACTATTGTTTGTTCGTTCCGTGCAGCCTCAGAACCAGGGCTTGCAGATTTGATGCGACAAATAATACGCGCTGCAAATATTGAACTGCCTTCTTTTACAACGAAATGTAAAACGTTGCGTTCTTCTATAACCTTTTCGAGTTCTTAGTGTCTTTATGCTACAGAAATAAAAATTATAAGCTATGTTACGAATAAATAGTTTAAAGGAGGGGACAGAGTGGCATCTGCATACGATTCGTACGACCTTGTTGAAACGTTGCTATTATGAGAACTCCTTAAGTGCAAGTCACTTGCAGTCTTTACAGTTACTTCGTGATCCATACGGTAAATTAGCACTTCTTAAGCGAGTATCAGACACTCATACTCCATAAATCGTAAACACAACTCGAAAATGTAATCAAGTGTAAACGAGCAGGTTCAGTGGGGTACTTAACCCTTTAAAGACGAAGCGTATCTGTTTTATACAAGGACTCAGTGCGTACCGCGCTGTAAACACTTTCCACTTCAGTTATAAAAACCAGTCTCTTAATGTTTTATAAGGCAAAAGTGGCTGTTTGTTCTGAGATCCGTACAAAATACATAAACGCAATGTGGGCACCATCTAAACTTTTTAAATGTTACTCCTGATGGTACGTAACGTTACTGCTAGGCTTTAAAAGGTTAAGACCCTCGCCGACCCCGCGGCGCGGGGGGGCCCGTAGGTCAGGGGAGCCCCCAAACTTACAAAATAGTAAACTTTATTGTGAGTTATTTCAGAATGGATCCATGCTTCTGAAAAAAAAAGGCAGTATTCTGAATTTTATTTTTTAATTGTTACAAGGGTGCTTCTGGTTAACTACAGCACTGGCAGCTTTATGTATAATAATGCACAGGCGACCCTTATGTACATATAAAATTGTGGGTGCTGTATTGAAGCTTGGGGTGAAGTTGCCCTCCATGGATTGCTATATAAGAGTTAAATTAATTATTGCTGTCGTTAGGAGAGCTAAATAAGTGACGGCTGGGCACGGATTTAATAGACGTAATCTTCAAGCCGTTTATATGAGAACGAATAAAGACGTGAAAACGTTTATACGGGCGCGTCGTGCAGATGTGGATTGGATTGAATTTGCTCAGATCGTCGGCTTTGTGCTTGCTGTAGATTTTTTATACCAGTTAATTGATTAATTAATTAATTAAGCGTTAAATGACAGGAGGACAGTTAAAGGTAGGGTTGCCGCTGGGCACGCCATGGCAGTTTATATGGGAGGTGAATGGTCAGCCTTTTGCCCGACCGCTTGTCCCTGGAGAAAAACCCGCGGCTGCTGATTCGCAAGGAGACTGTATGGGCCCCAAAGCAGGTTTTGACGTTTCAGAAAGGAGAAACATCTCAAGCCTTGTCGGGAATCGAGCCACGATTTTTCGGCTGTCCACTGTGGTTGTTACGATGCACCGCGGCTCCTGATTAAATGATACTGAATGATAAATAGGAAAGTATGTTGAAGGAAACTGTCGTGGCGTAATTTAAGCTGTTGTCCCGGAATTTGCTTGGAGGGGCCGAGGAAGATTGCAGAAATATCGATCAGGGCAGTCGGTTGCATTACTGCTTGAGCCAGTGTGCTCAGTAACATTGATCGTAAGTGACGTCTGGTTCTGAAATGGACAAGTTTAGGGCTGTTAACACTTTAAAGGTCAGTGGTTACTTTACGTACCACCAGGTTTAACATTAAAAAATTCTACCTGTTACCCACACAGAGCATTTATATGTTTTGTGTGAATCTCACATTATTTCCCTGTAGAGCATTAGGAATACCTGACTGGTTTTCTAACCTAGGCGGAATATGTTCCATGCGCGGTACGAACTGAGATTTAACTGTACTTAAGGTTAGTTTTAACCTCTACACCGCAAGGTAGAAGAGGATCGAACTAAATGAAGTGAAGTGAGGTTAGTTTTAGTGAACTGGCAAGAAGTCTGTAACCGGCAGATCAGGACGAGCGGGCGAAGCCTGGGAACATTGCAACAAGTGATTGTCTTCCCGCTCCCCATATAAAACTGTCTCTCACCGCTTCGTGCTGTTCGCGTCGCTACTTATCTGTCTTGCTCCTCTCTTAGTGAACAGGCTAGGCCATGGCTGAGGCAGTTAGTCGCCTGCCTCCAACAGCGGAGACCCGGCTTCGATCCCAGGTCAGTCAATATGAGGTTTGTGGTGGACAAAGTTGCAGTGAGACAGTTTTTTTTTTCTCCAAGTATTCCGAGTACTATAGTTTTGATGGAGACAAGAAATTTATACAAAATATGTGCTAGGGAAACCATCATGAAGTGTGCGCGCCGTCCTTCGGAAGTCGGAGAAGGAAACTGAAGCTATAAAACTGAGATGAATGTTAAGGAAGCTAAGTTGTGAGGTGGCTGTAACTGGCTGAGGAGCTTGTGCAGTGTCAGTCTGTTGTGCTGTTATGACGCTGTTGAACATTCGGCTTATGTGACCACAGAGTTACTTGAAGTCGTACAAATACTTGTCTGTGTGCGGGCAGATATGTCTGAATGTTGCCTTCGGTTGTCCGCATATGGACCGGTCAATGAACTGATTAGGTACTAGGATGGGAGGAGGGGTAGAAAGACAGTTGGAATGTTCCATGGCTTCCAGACATCTAATCGTCAACGGAAGCCTATTGCATCGTCTCTGTCCGCTCTACCTGTAGCCCTGAAATGCTTTTGGCAGACTTGCTGAACTGGGGAGTGATTTCTTCAATTCCTTTTTTTTTATTTTTTTTTTTTTATTTTTTTGCGAAGAAAATCTCTTCCTACCTCCTGTCATTGCTACAGAACCCCCCCCCCCCTCCGACCCTTCTCCCGCCACCTCCGCCCCCGCGACGTCGTGTGGTAGCGCCGGCATTGCTTCCGCGACTTCCATTCTAATTTCGATATCGCCTCTACTTTCTCCACATCTTCCCTCTCGGTTTCTCATTTTGCCTTTCAATTCCCTCCTCTGCGTCCGCACTTTTTTTTTGCGCTTTCTCTCCTTTCGCCAATTCCCATTCTCCGTGCAATTTTCGTGCACCCGTGCTTGCCTTCGGCTGCCATTGGCACTGTGCACACGGTAGGACCCAAAGCAGTGCTGGTCTTGCCGAGAGTGACCCAGTTGTTTACAGTCGACATGACCACGTCTTCCATCAGAAGGGTTCGGGTTCGAAATGTGGTGACTTCAAACCCCTATGCCGGTTTAATCCGCCGTTCATTCCAGTTTCTGTCACCCAACGTTGCGGCGTAACGGCGGTGTGATCGGGATATCGCGAGTTTAAATCTCGGTCTGGCGGCTTGTTATATGCCAGCCATCCTGACTGAGTTTGCGGTTGTTTTTCGAGTCCCTCAGACCTTCCAACGATATAGGCGTATGTAATCTACGCAGTTAAAACTCAGTTCAATACATTAAGAAGCCGTAAAATTGTTATCATTGTTAGTAATTACGAACAGTGTTAATGTAGATGGCAAATAGTAAATGTGCCGTGATTAATTCAAATGATTAACATGTTAAGTGTTGTGTTATTGAGGGGTAATCTCTTTCTCAGCCGATCCCAGTGGCAGCGCAGTCTAAGGCGTGAGTCTGCGGTCTCTAGCTTTCTGGTATTGTGGGTTCGAATCCCGCTGGGGTATGAATGCCTGTCTGTTGTGTGTGTTGTGTGTTGTCAGGTAGAGGTCTCTGCGTAGGGCTGATCACTCGTCCAGAGGAGTCGCACCGAGTGTAGTGTGTCTGAGTGTGATCGTGAAGCCTCGCATTCAGGAGGCCCAGGTCCGCTAGGGGCTGTTGCGCCATTGAAAAAATAAATTTGTCATTAATTCAAGCATACTAATGTTTTAATTTAACATCACTATTTGCCAATGCTCTGTGCTGTCTTTTCGTAATTTGTCATTGATATTGGCAACTGTAATGAAGGGTCGATGGCGGTTGAAAAAGGCCGTACAGTTGTGCTGTGGAAGCATATGTTTTGTAGGATTATAGAGTTTCTGTACTTCATCTGTCACTTCGTATCTAGTACTTGGTAAACATGGATGTAGCCTATTATCTTTATTATTATTATTATTATTATTATTATTATTTTAAATTGGTGATACGTGATATAGTGCGTAGGTCAACAAAGTTCCGAAAAATCTAGGAGCTAGCCTAAGGTGCTATAAGCCAGAACGGTGACACGATGCAAGTTCCATGCTGAGGAGGAACAAGTCTTAGGCGCCACCGTACAAAATTTAATTACCCTGGGCGACCTGGCGCCTGAGATTTGTGCACCCCTGATTTAATAGTGATAACGGTAACGCATAAAGTAGTGGAGAAGAGATCTGCTATAGATTATTCCTTCGTATTCTGTATACTTTTCTCATTCAGATGCAGTGTGTATTGAATTTTCAAGATCTAGGAAAGTTTGTGCCTCTGTACGCCGTTAGGTTAGTCTGCCCCGTCAGTTTCATTCTTTTTAACTCTTGTTCCTACTGTTAACGCTTTGAAGACGAAGCGTATCTGTTTTATATAAGGACTCAGTGCGTACCGCGCTGTAAACACTCTCCACTTCGGTTATAAAAACCAGTCTCTTAATGTTTTATAAGGCAAATGTTGCCGTTTGTTCGGAGATCCGTACAAAACACATAAACACGATGTGGGCACCACGTAGAATTTTTTAATGTTAAACCTGGTCGTGTGTAAAGTTACCGCTAGGCTTTAAAAGGTTAATGTGGGTGGTTAATACATATGTCGTATGAACAAATATGCCTTTATGCACTAGTTCCGATCGTCTGAAACTCAGTGATTGTTTACATGAATTATTTTTCGGTTCTTTGTCGAACTACATTTCGCTGGGAAGTCCTGATCGCTTAAAACAAAGGTAAAAAGAAAGATATGCGGAAACTTAAGCCTTATGAACCTGAATTATATTTATAGATCCTGGTCGTACCGCGCAGTAAACACTTCGTCACGGTTATAAATACAGGTTAATGCTGTATAGGAAATTAATTGCTGTGTGTTCTGAGATGCGTTAGAAAACGTAAATGTACTACGTTTGCAGAAAGTGGAATTTTTTTAAATTTTAAACCTGATGGTATATATATTAACCGCTAGTCGTTAAAGGATTAAAGAGCACTGAGGCTGAAATAATTCCAGTGCTTTATTACACAGCGCAGACGTCTGATTCCACATTTAATGAAGCTGCTAGCTGATACCGAATACAAAAGCTTTCCACTCCGGTTTCTTCAAACCTTACAGGTACGAAGTTCATTTAGTCCTTTTAACCCTTTAAAGACGAAGCGTATCTATTTTATATAAGGACTCAGTGCGTACCGCGCTGTAAACACTCTCCACTTCGGTTATAATAAAAACAAATCTCTTAATGCTTTATAAGGCAAAAGTTGTTTGTTCTGAGACCCGTACAGAACACATAAAACACAATATGGGCACCACGTAGAATTTGTTAGTGCTGAACCTGGTCGTATGTAAAGTTACCGCTAGGCTTTAAAAGGTTAAGTACAGTACGTGAAACTTAACCGAAATCAAACTGTATTGACAGAATTTAGTGTACAGCCGAATGTGATCAAAACTGATAATGTAGTTGGCGCCCCTGTTACCTGCAAACACATGGACTTTCGTAAAAGTAACGGTAGAGTTTAGTTCTTGTTTGTTTTTTCGGACGAACCTAATATACAGACATGTTCAATAATCTTAAACACAAGAGTACATTCTAATTACGTCGCAATAATTTCTGTGTTTGATTAATGTTTGAAACCCCGAGAAACTGGCCAAGAAACTTGTTCGCGTTCAATTTGTGGTGTTTTTTTTTAATGTTACGTTCTATTTGCCAGAAACTTGGCTTAATACTGTTTCTGTTGTTTGTTTTCCATTTAAACAAATCACATCCCTACTGGCACGCACCTCTTCGCGCTGCTGACTTGTGAAGTCATTAATTACCAGCTCGTTGACTCATTAGTCATTAATTATACCAGCATCTCGAGCTTCATTTAGAACTTCATATTGCCCTACCTCTTATCAGACTGCTGTGTTACTCTGTTCGCGTTTTCGCTTAACCGCTGAGAAATGCCACTTTTTTCTCTAACAAAATGAAGTGAAATAAATTCGATCGGGTAAAAAGTCTTGCGAAAATTTACCTCACCAAGCTGGCCTCCATGGCATAGGCATTGAGTCTGTGTTGCAGGTAGGCTGTTTCTAGGGTCATAATAAACGCTAACAAATTTCGTTGCTATTTGCGTGCGACTTCCTGGTACCATATTTATTTCTTTAAACACGAGATTAAATTTTGTGCTTGCTATGCATGCTTCGTGTTAATTCAAGGTTATTCGCTATAAATCTTGTGCTTATTTGTTCCAATGGAATATCATTATTGTTATTGGTGGTGGTGGTGGTGGTGGTAGTAGTAGTAGTAGTAGTAGTAGTAGTAGCAGCAGCAGCAGATTAGCGGCGTTAGTAGTAACAGTAGGAGTAATTACACCCTAAGAATAGTGTTTATACTCAGGAGTATAGTAGCTTATACAGGTCAAGGAGACTGCTTGAAGGAGCGGCACCAGGAGTAGGTATACCTCCCAGTGTTTAGTAGTAGTAGTAGTAGCAGTAGTAGTAGTAGTAGCAGTAGCAGTAGTAGCAGCAGCAGCAGCCGGAGCGTGAGGCTGACCACTAGCCTCCATCTAGAGCTGTGGTTAAGAATACGTGAACGCTGTCTCCATTTCCCAATACGTATCGATGCTGTAATGCTCACTCCCAGCCCTACTGTACCACTTGATCGAATTGAATTAAGTTAATTAAGTTTAATACAGCTGACCTTTGTTCTACATACGCCAGAGTAAATGAATCAAGTGGATGAGTAGAAATAGTGGGTGTGGCCATCAGATATTCATTACATGCTTGGTGTTTGTGCGGATCGTTCACACGGTAATTTGAACATCGCTGTACTTTTCGGTGTTCGAAAGGACAGTCTTTTGATGGAGAGAAGAAAAACTAACCAGGTGGACATGAAGGTTATTCTGCGGTGTGACTGCCGTGTAGTATGGTATTTACCTACGTTTTAGAGGTATCTGTTGCATCTACCTTCAGTTGTTAAGGAAACTTTCAGTACTAGGGTGCCAGTTCAGTTAGTTTTGAAAATTTTCCCTAGCAGGTATATGGAGTATGTATTCCTGTGCCCTTTCGGTACTTGCTTCGCCCTCTGTCTTTCTGTCTGTCTGTCTGTGTGCGTTTATGTTCTTGTTGACATCTGAACATTTAGAGCAGCGGTTCCCGACCTTTATGTGTGTGGCCTTAAAGTAGCAAATGGAATGTAAACCGCGACCCTACCATGGAAACGACAATAGTCAGTGATATTTACTTCAAGTCAACTAATACTAATACCTTTTCTTGAGCCCTGTATAACATTACCACTTATTTAAAATATTAATATTACTGCAACGTGGAATGAACATTAGAAGTACTATGGCTTTAAGTACAAGTACGTTGTAACGTGCAGTAACGCAGTGTGTTCATTAGTTATTTAAAATGTAATTGCTCCAGTGTGATTAAAATTAATAAACACAGATTCAGTACTTGCATTTCGTCGATCATTCTGTTTGAATTTAGGTAAAAATTTTGATTTTTTTTTCATAATTATCGAGTTCTCCATAAAACCCTCTTGCGACCCACATTTGGGTCGCGACCTGAGGTTGGTAACCACTGATTTAGAGTGACACAAAATGCATGGAATATGCAAAGATACGGTGATAATCTTCTAATATTGCGAGCTTTATAAAACAATTTTTGACCCGTGTTGTAAAACCTCGCTTATAACAGAATCGCACACCACTGTAACATACTTCAGTTTAACCCTTCGAGGACGAAAGTTAATCAGTTTTATATACTGACTCGGCTCGTACCGCGCCGTAAACACTTCCCACCTTGGTTGTGAAAACCAAGCAGTTAATGATGTATAAAGGCGAAGGTCGCTGTTTGATCTGAGATCCATACAAAACACATAAACGCAGTGTAACTACAAGGTAGAATTTTTCAGCGTTAAAGCATGCGCTACGTAAAGTAACCACTAGGCTTTGAAACGTTAAGCTGAGCACTTACACTTATGCACGCACGATAATCTCATCACATACACCGTGAACTTATATACTTAATCACAGGCCTAAACTTTGTTCCGCCAGTACACGCACAACGGTACTGAGCAGTGCGCATGTATAGAGTTATGCGAGATTTTTTGTTGGATTGCTTGACCCTTCAATATGGGACCGACAGGCTGCCCGAAACGTCGGTAAACAATTACAGCACATGCTGCGTAACATCCCAGAAAAGCGAGAGCCTCGTATAGAATTTTGTTTGTTTGTTTGTTTGTTTGTTTGTTTGTTTGTTTGTTTGTTTGTTTGTTTGTGCCTGTGACTAAATTATGTAGCCGAGTTTCCATTGGAAACCTAATTGTTGCTCAGCTACCCTGTATACGCCACAATTCGTTACTACGTATGTTTACGATGTCCAGGAATACGTCCTGTCCTGAGCCACGTGACTCCTGTTCGCAGTATCACACTTCATAGTTGTAACGTCTTTCAGAAATAGCCGATAATGGTATTCTGCACATGTTTTGTCGACAGTCGGACTTCATTTTTCAGGATTCGTGACAAGAACGTTCCTCTTAAGACAAATGCATGGCATGAACCGTATGAACTGAAAAAATTACACAATTAATCTTTTAAAGCCTAGCGGTAACTTTACATACCACCAGGTTTAACATTAAAAAATTCTACGTGGTGCCCACATTGCGTTTATGTGTTTTGTACGGATCTCAGAACAAACAGCAACTTTTGCCTTATAAAACATTAAGAGACTGGTTTTTATAACCGAAGTGGAGAGTGTTTACAGCGCGGTACGCACTGAGTCCTTATATAAAAGGGATACGCTTCGTCTTTAAAGGGTTAAATTGACAGTTGATCTTCCTCCCACTTTACGCCTCTCACTTCACGCGTTAGTTCCCGTTTATTTTATTACATTTCGTTTTAAATTAGTGTTTACTACACAGTCAAACCCCGATGTAGTGTCAGTGGTTGTTAGTCGCAGTTCGTTGCGCTATGTCGGAGGTGACGGTAAATCGAAATACTGTGTAATAGGGATTTTCTGTTCGCAGACTTTCATGGGTGCTAAGTGGGGGTGGCACTGTATCGGCGGGTGCTTTGTTGGGGGTTTACCGTACTTTCTTGGGACCAGGGCCGTGACTGTGAGGGTGGAGTGGCACGGACGTCCCGGACGTCAGAGTTCAAGGGTCAGCAAAATGAATGTTGTTAAATTAAGAAGTCTGATGTTCTTCATTCAACAAATTTTAAATTATTTAGTCCGATGGAAGTAAATTCAATAATAGTTGTGTTTTTCGAAGTTAGTAACCCTGTTAGGGGTGACCATTGTGATTACTAGACCCAGGCGCCATAAACACCTAGTTAAGCAACTGTTTGGGGCCGCGGAAATTTGCCGTCAAAGATAGATTCATGCCGGATTTAGCGCCTCTTTAACCTATGTTTGTATTGTACTTTGAAAAAAAAATCAATTATTACTGTTAACATAGCCAGAAGTGTGACTTCTTATCAGAACTTTCCAATATTCTTGCCTCTTTTCGGCCCATATTGTTACTGGTTATCTGTATAAACTCAGCGTAAGAACAGTCGGGTCCTAAGGTCATGTCAAATTGCGTATCATGACATCCATTTTGAACACCGTGACCTTGAATTTCAACACCCATATCGAAATGATTAGGCTGGACGACATTGGTGTGGTGCCCACCTGGGCTAGACAACGTGCTAGCAAGCCACACACTGCTGTCATCTGAAGCCAGCAGCTGGACCAACTGGCCCGAGGCAAGACACTTGTTAATTGTTGTGTAGCTGGAAGTGTCAGTGCTAATCACCGTGCTCTAAGCCGAATGCACCTGCTCTAATAGTACCGTCTTCTTTTCCCTCTACATGTTAGCAGCTATGTATACACATAGTCGTAGAAATAGGACTTCTCACAAGTCAATGAACTGTTTCACCGTCCACCGATATTCTTCCACACCGTTCCCATGGTTTCACTAACACAGCAGTACTATAAAGAAAGGACATTGACGTACGCAGAAATTCTTGCAATACTGACTGTACTAAGTAGTGTTCACACTCCACACTGTTGCCAAATGTTCATACAAATAGCTTCGTAAATAAAATGTAAAAAGTATTCTGTACATCACTGTTCTCGTGTTTTTATTCTTTTGAAGTGACGCAGCTGCAGGGAAGAAGCCGCAGTGTACTCTCCTGATTATGCGTCGTGCTCAGTGACCTTCCGCATTTCAGAATCCCGGAATTTTTCGTGTAGTAATATGCAGTGTGCCGATCCCAGTGGCCGCACGGTCTGAGGCGTGGGTCTGCCACCACTCGATTGCTGGGATCGTGGGTTCGCTTCCCGCCGGGGGTATGGATGTCTGTCTGTTGTGAGTGTTGTGTTTTGTTAGGTAGAGGTCTTTGCGTCGGGCTGATCACTCGTCCAGAGGATTCCTACCGAGTGTGGTGTGCCTAAAATGAGTGTGACTGTGGAACTTCGGAAGAGGAGGTCATGATCCGAATACGGGGCAAAGCGGCAAAAAGAATGCAGTGTCTGTATGAAGAACGTGTTGGCGAAGCAAAACGGATCATATGGCCTCAGCACAATTAATAGATGATCATATGATTTTAATGATGATATATCATTCCGTGAAGCGATAATTATGATGATATACAACAGATCTTCTGTTATATTCTTTTATCAGCCTGATGATGAGCCGATCGGGTCGGTCAGGTCGGAATAACTAACTACAGGGAGCAGAGGCCTTTTTCAGAAGCTAACAGTTTCTCAGCTAGTCAAGAAATTCCCCGTAATTTTATGGAACCCGGAGGTTCATTATCGCATTCACAAGAGCCCGCCACCTGTCCCTATCCTGAGCCAGCTCAATCCAGTCCATGCTCCCCGTCCCACGTCTTGAAGATCCATTTTAATATTATCCTCCCATCTACGCCTGGGTCTTGCAAGTGGTCGCCTTCCCGAAGGTTTCCTCGGGTCGAAATTCTAAATTCTAAGAACTAAGAAGAAATTCTAAGTAAATTTCTAAGAACAGATTTTATTGTTTTTATAATAAAATGGCTGCGTTAGACACTGTTCTGTATTGTAAAAAAAAAAGGTAAAGCAGTCCCTTTAAAGCAGCCTGGACAGGCCCTTAGGGTTCCAGGAGGCTGAGGCTCCAAGATTTCTAGACAATCGGTACTTGAAGGTGGTAAGGTTGTCAGCCCTACGCACCGGCCGTCTTTACCTCCCCAGGAATTATTCCTGGTACTCATTTCCGTTAGAGGCTGAGTCGACCCCAGGGCCATAGTGCGACCGACAGGATTATGCCAATGAAAAAATCCACTGACACCATCGGGAATCGAACCCGCGACCTGCCGGTTTGTAGCGCAGTGCCTCAACCAACTGCGCCACCGCGTGCCCCATTCTGTATTGTACTGAGCGTGCTTTGATTTAGGTAGTTTTACTGTCTCATGGTGAATTTGACGGACGATACACTATATTATGGCTTGACGGTACCGTTCTTAAATAGTGATACAATAAACATAAGGCAATTCGAAAAGAAACTAGCACGCTTTTCGTGTTTAAATAATATATAGATTATTAGAGATTTTTATATATTTGGTGTTTATAAAATGTTAAAACTTTTATTAAGATGTTTATTATAATATTTACAATATTTTGTACATGTTACAAAACTTGGAAAATTCTTTTAACAATTAATAGGTATGTCACATCGTTGTGGGCTTACTCGTTACTTTGTTATGAACATGTAAAGGTGTTCCTCTAATTTTTTAATTGTTAAATCTGTACTGGAGGAGATAATTAGGCCTAAAAGGGAGAAAGTAACAAGTGGCCGGAGAAAATTGTGTATTGATAAGATCCATGATTTGTACTCCTTACACCAAATATCATCGGAGTGATCAAATTAAGGGAGTTGAAATGGGTTGGACATGTGGCAGGTATGGGGGCAGAAGAAATGCATACATTTTTTGATAGGAAAATCTTAAGGCAAGAGAACACCTGGAAGACCTACGCATCGATGGGAAGATAATGTTAAACTGGGTCATAAGGAAATAGGGTGGGAGATCGTGGACTTGATTAATGTGGACGGGAAAAAGACAAGTGGCAGGCTTTTGTGAACACGGTGATGGCAATCTGGGTCGCAAAGTGTAGGGAATTTTGTGACTAGCTGAGAAACTGTTAGCTCCTCAAGAAGGTATTTGCTCAGTGGGGTTATTTATTTATTTATTTATTTATTTATTTATTTATTTATTCGTTCATTCATTCATTCATTCATTCATTCATTCATTCATTCTTTCTTTCTTTCTTTCTTGTCTGAAACGTCCCAGATCGGTTCTCGGCCCCCGCAGCCTCTTTTCAGTGGGTGCCGTGGTTCTTTCCCGGGGGTAAAGCGGCCGGTGCGTGACGCTGACTACTGTCCAACGTCTACCGCTGAAGTTAAAAATAAGTGGATCTATACCCTACTGGTTGTATATGCCTGCATGGCGTAAACCGGGACAGCTGTTAGTTAATTAGTTCCTTAGTAAGTTAGCTAAATTTGGGGTTCTCACAGCGGTGACCATGTATAATATAGGCTTAAGCTTTTACACGACATGTGGTGCGATAGAAAATTACCAAGCATTGGTAAATTTGTAACAGACTGTAGGGCGTCGCAATCCAGAAGATTATTCAAATTAAATATTTACAAATAAAATTTATGCAATAGAGAGAGGTAATATAGACAAAAACGCTTCAGTGCGTTTGAAATCTGTTATTTTGTTTGTTATGTTTTTAGGGGGTGGGGGGGGGCAGAAATTTAACAGGCGGCGCTGCAGGCATGACAGTAACGTCGATATCATGGAACATGTGTTGTGATAAACAGAACATGTAAACTAGAAGTAAGTAACATCCAGTTGAACGTCTGTAACACAGAGTGTACGAAAGTGAAATGTAAATAAATCTTTGGTAAATTTCGACCAGCGATTTGGAGGTTCTTATGAAGTGTCAACCTATGTAGGTAAACACTTCATAAAATTCAAAATGAAAGCTCCTCTGACGATGCATGTTTCGGTCGTGAATGTGTCTGATTGTTCAGTAACTCACCTGAAGAAGAATATGCTTTAACGGAATGGGCACAGTCTTGTTCTAAGCCGCCCACCAAGATGTACGCCTACAGATATAGAGATCTAGTTAAATGAAGTCCATACACACTCGATTCTAATTCGTACAGGATAGGAGAAGAAATTTGAAAGTATCAATAGGTGAGTACCTCCAGGCAAATTTCGAATGATTACTCCTTCAGTCCACAACCTTTCTAATTCGTCATTCACTGATCATCCCGTCACCCGACTCTTTATATTTACAGTAACTGGCAACGTTCCCTCTAATGTTTTCTTTTACAGCTGCACGGACCTGCTACTGCTGTGAGCAGAAACTTTTTACACGATCTGACAACTGCGCGGCACAGTAAAAGTTTTTTTTGTAATATGCATAATAAGAATATTTACAATTAAAATTGAAAAATTCCAGCTGCGCGGCAACAATTCATTGTGCGCGGGAGCATTTCAATTACTGCGCGGCCGCGGACCCGCGCAGCTTAGAGGGAACATTGGTAACTAGTAGTGACGTTAAACAAGCCGCAAATCAAAAGGACATTAATGTCGGCATGTTCCTTTCTTTAAAAAAAAAGGAAAGAAAACTCTGTGGGACTGTGTCGTATATCAGGCGACTGAGTCACCGGAGTCTTCTTGTGGGCACCCGAGTTCGATCCCCAGACGAGTGCATGTGGGATCTGTGATGGAAAAGTGGCACTGGGACAGGTTTATCTCCGCGTGCGGCGGTTTTACCCTATCTGTGTCATTCCACCAATTCTCCATTACTGATTCATCTACTACCGACTCTGTTAGCAACTGGCAGCGTCGTTAAATAACACTTAAAGGCAAGACCAGACAATAACGATAACAATTGCAAATAACGTATCAAGAAATTATTTTCGGTTATGTTAAAAGATATATTGGGTGTGGTCAGAGCGATGTTTTTGATGTGAGTTATACATGTTACATCATATTGGTTTGGTAGGGGGGAGGGGGTGTGCGGTTGTAAAGTTCACGTCACAGATTGAAAAACTTAACGGCCGCTGGCCTATTTGTCCCTGACTGATTGAAGGGAAGTGAGGAGTAAATAGTTCAAACTTGCGACGTTGCGAAATTGCAAATCTAGTGGGATGACCTCAACCTTGACTGCGGAACAATGAACCGCGTACGGTCTTTCAATCACACGTGAGTTATGTTTGGATCATATGGTGCAGGAGACTAAAACAGTCTTGAAGTGAGTGAGTGAGTGCACGTTACAGTTGGACGTGCACACGTATTGCAGGAAGGATAACGGTAGGTTCTGATGCCCGTCGCTGCACACGCTGGCGAACGCAGACCAAAGCATTTCACTTAGGGGTGGCCAAACTCTTAAAACGGCAAGCTTTGACTTATCATAATCCTCATAATCACCACCACCATGAGCTGTGAAGTGTTAGGCGTAGTGCCTGTTCTTCATCCTAAAGGTGAAGCTGGTCCTTCCATCTTTTCCTCGGTCGTCCTATGCTCTTCTTCCCCTTTGGCCTACATTTCAGTGCCTGTTTGGGTATCCTGTCTCCATCCATTCTCTCTACATGCTGTAGCCATTCTCGTTGGTATTGTTGTATTTCCAAAACAGTATTCTGCACTCCAAGTTTCTCCCTGACGGATTTATTTCTATACCTGTCTAACTTAGTAATTCCTAATAAATATCTTAAAGAATTTCATTTGTTCTGCTTCCAGTCTTTGTTCATCTCTTTTCGCTGTGACTTCTATATACTATATTACACACATAAATTCCCATTGTAAATTACGTATCACGTTTTCGCTGCCCATCTTCACTAGAACCCAATTTCCACGTGGCAACATACGTCTGTGGCACCACGGCTATAACTAATAGAAAAGTTTGCTATCCAACATTATAACAATTAAGATACCCAAAACTGTAATTTTGCTTGTTGTTTTGTATGGGTGTGGAACTTCGTTTGTTACATTGAGGGATGAACGTAGGCTGAGGGCTTTCGAGAATAGGGTGCTGTGGAGGATATTAGGGTCTCAGTGGGACGAGGTGACAGGGGAGTGGAGAAGACTACAAAACGTGGAGCTTTACTATCTGTACTCCTCACCAGATACTATTCGGGTCATCAAATCAAGAAGAATGAGATTGGGTAGGGGGGGGGCGGGCCTGTGGCACACATGGGGGACAGGAGAGGTGTGTACAGGATTTTGGTTGGGGAGACCGGAGGGAAAGAGACCACTTGGAAGACCTAGACGTAGATGGGAGGGTAATATTGAAAGGCATTTTCAGGAAGTGGGCTGGTGAGGCATGGACTGGATTGATCTGGCTCTAGATAAGGACAGGTGGCGGGCGCTAGTGAATGCGGTAATGAAACTTCGGGTTCCTTAAAATGCTGGGATTTTCTTGAGTTTCTGAGGACCTCTTAGCTTCTCGGAAGGACTCTGTCCCATAGAGTTAATTAGTTAGTTAGCTAGTTAGTTGGTTAGTCAGTCAGTTTGTTGTTACATGCATCGTCTTTAGAACCATAATTAATTATAATTACTATTAATTTAGTGTTTGATTCTCTCTAAATTTTAAGTGTGTTGAAGTAGAGTGAATTGTTAGAGAAAACTGATCTCCTGAAACCTCCAAAAAAGGTGGGGCCCATGTTTGCGCGGGAGGGGAAACCAGCACAAGTGCTAGCAGCGTCACAACCCCTCAGTGTGCATATATTGTTGGGGGACTCGTCCCTGTGTTGGCGTTTAGTGTTACAATTAAAAAGCATGTGAACAGGAAAATACTGTTTGTATGACAAATGACACCTTCTGTTGAATCATAGGCGGGCATTAGAACGTGTATTAGGTCTTGGATATTAACAAAATTCCGTATCGGAAGGAGAAGTAGAGAATATCCGTTCAAAAAGCAGCCGTGTGCGTCGTGATAGAGATTTATAACTGTTCATCAGTCATTTCCTTGAACCCATTTGTAGATCTGATGACAGGATAAGAAAGATTATGCCAAATAAAACTGATGTGACAGATAATATCAAATCCAGACTACAGGAGAAATTGTTAGGCTTGTCTGAGAATAGAGAGACGGGAGAGGAATTGCGCGATTAACCGATTACATGGTGCAGAGTCTTGCTTCAAAAGCTAATGGTCGCTCTGCTGGTCAATAAATTCCCCACCTTATACACATGTTCAGAACCTACTGAGTTTAACCCTTTAAAGACGAAGCGTATCTGTTTTATATAAGGACTCAGCGCGTACCGCGCTGTAAACACTCTCCACTTCGGTTATAAAAACCAATCTCTTAATGTTTTATAAGGCAAAAGTTGCTGTTTGTTCTGAGATCCGTACAAAACACATAAACGCAATGTGGGCACCACGTAGAATTTTTTAATGTTAAACCTGGTGGTACGTAAAGTTACCGCTAGGCTTTAAAAGGTTAATAGAATTAGTTTCATAATACGAACAGCGTGTTGGTTATGGCGTCATATAGATTGATATATCGAGGAGGATATACGTGTTCTGGTATGTGCCTTTTGTCGGGAGATTAGTATTTTCCCGACGTTTCGAAGGAACCTATTGCCTTTAACTGTGTTGGTTAAGGGCTCCAAGTAGAATGCCAAACGCGGTAGACAGGTGAAGATGTATTGTTCCACCTCGTTCGATTGGCATTTTTATGTAAAATTGAGTGAAGATTGTTTACAGTCGCCAGAGCCTTTTCCAGCGTTATGTGTAATTTTATCCCTTGCCAATATCGCAGAGTAGTTTTGGGGGTGAAAAGATTAACCTTGAGGAATATAGTGTGTTATAAAATGCTTGATCTAAAGACATATGTGGAAGTCATATGCATAAGCAAGCTGTCTTCTGGTTATAAACAGTAGGCCCAAGGATAGCAGAGATGGTGGTACCATCTAGTGCCTTTAAATAAATTTGTCTATGTTTTAGAATGAAACAGGTCGATTGTGGTTTGTCTCCCCTCTGCACTTACCATTTGAAGCAGTTGACTTCACTTAATTACATGTTCCCATGCATTAAAACTTCACATGTCAGCATTAGATTTACGGAATAGAGAAGTTGTGTTTCTGGTAGGCAAAAACTTGTAACCACTTCCATGACCATGAAGGTGGTTTAAAATTCATTGAACTTACTTACAATGACGGATTAGAGATCTGTTAAGTAAAGGCATATTTCGCTTTCACTCGGAAATGTTGAAGAGGAGAAATCACTAGAGAGGTGTAGGCGTAGGCCTGTTTGGAGGATAATATTAAACCGGATATGTATGAGGGCGCGGACTGGCTTCGTCTAATAGGGCTTATAGTATTCTGTCGATGAAAAATCACAGTCGGAGTCATTCATTCTGTGGGCTGTATCCCTCGTCGGGGACATCTTAAACCCTGAGCGATAGACAAACTCCAAGGAATGAATTATTCCAAATGGATTCATTTAGCTATGCTAGAGGGCTATGACGGATATTCAGTCTCCATAAAATCTTTTGGCCAGTTCAGCGACACCTAGCTTTTGAAGAAGGGCTCCGTTGCATGGAGATAAGTAGCAGTCCATTCATCACGTAGTCTGCCTGAGGACAGGTCCATAGCCTACTCGAAAGCGAGTTCTCCACAGAGTGCGAGCTAGTGCTTCGTTTCTCAATTGCCAGTATCTTCTCGTTCCCTTAAGGTCATCCAGTAGCTGCGTACGTCTTCTTCCGCGTCTTTCCATCACTTATATTTTTCCTTCTATGTTTCCTTCAATACCGTGTTTTAGAAGGCAGTTCGTACGAAGATGTGGCCAATCCAGTTATCCATCCTCCGTTTTATTCTGTGTACGATGTTCCTCCCCTCCTTCACTGTAAGTAGTAATTCATTTCTCACGCGATCGGTCCAACTGACAGGTAGGAGTAGCAATTATTGATTGACTTTGTAAAGCATAGTGTTTCCTAAAGGCATCGCCTGCTTCAGCATTTAAAAATTTTGCATTTTACGCACAGAATTATTTAGATGTCATATGATTGTCGGTATAAACACAGCGACTGTTTCGTTAGGATGGTCAGAATTTGACTAGAATGACAGACGAACAGCCACAGTGCAACAGAATTTCGGACGGACGTGACATATACATGTGTACATACACGACATCTTTCTTTGGACTGTGATTGGAGGAATAAAATTGTATTCGACGTTTCGGGCGCTGGTACTATCTCGGTTTTTATATTTTAGTCCCGACTGTGATCTGCTGCAGTATCTAGCGTTAAGGACATCACAGATTACACACCCTTAATGTACTTTCAGATGGAAACTTCCCGTATTCACCGAAACATTATGTATGTTTTTTATCCAAACAACGGACAACGTTCAAACAGAGTTCTTCCATAAACGCACTATGAACGTACATTAGAGCTATACGTTCAGTGTACCGTCCGTGTTGATGGCTACGGCTTGACTAGGTCTATCTTCCTTCGTGCAGAGTAATTGAATAGAGGGAATCCGTATTAGGCCTCACATGACTTGCGTGGATAACCGAATCTCGGTCATTTTACTGTATTTAAGTTTCAGCAAACATAACTTCCGTACAATTTCCCCACCACAATATAGAGAAATAGAAAGGGCTGCTGTCCGCGCATTGCTGACCTTAGTACTAGTGGAAGGTTATAGTGATTAGCTACAACCTTCGGTCGCTTTACAACTGGGTAAGGGGCTCCCAGAATCCATTGGTTTGGTGACAGTTGAGTCACAGACTTATTCCGGACATGGCGAGGTAGACAGAATTGTTTGCTACTGGGGGGAATAGAAATTGTCAACTGTTGGAGTTCAGACAATCTGTAAAGTGAGACCTGAGGTTCTAATGACGTGCTATGAAGGTCAGTGTCTTCTGAGATGTGACGCCGTGTCTGTTCTGGTAGATACATACCGACGTTTCATCTTCATCAGGTAACATGAATCATTCATTTACCCTGATGATGAACGCGGAAGGCTCCTCAAAAACGCCGCGCACATATATGTAGAGAACGCGATGCCACGTTCCAGAAGATTGTCATTTGAACATGTAAAGTGATATCGGACAGTGCACAAAAGCAGCAGTGAAGTAGTGAAAGTTCCTGCAATCAAAGGTTGATCTTTTACGTAACATAACTGCACGTCATAGAAACCACTGAGGATGACCTAAGGGCTGAAAAGTGTTCGCTGAAAAATAAGGAATAGAAATGGTGATAGTGTTGCATCGTATTACAATATACTGATCATTTGCTATTCAGACTTATGATTTGAAAGGTGTGAGTGTACAAAGGCTACGAACTCCATGGAGAACTGCCCTCAGCTGGTCAAGAAGTTCTTGACCTTTTGTGGTACCCGGATCCTCATTGCCCTATGTACAAAAACCCGCCACGATAAAGTGAATTGATGCTGTTATAAAGAGTGATTATTAGAGGTATGGAAAGTCATTTCGTAGGACGTACACAAGTACATTAGCCTATTTCATTTGTTTTGAAGACATTTTGTCTTCCAGACCAGATCATATCCGAAACACACAAGTCTCTCATCTCCAGTATAACTGTCCTCGGTAGTGTAAGGCGGCCTGAGCCTGATGCTACCCTCGCATTTCCAAATAGTGTTGAGTTCTGATGTGCTAATTTTTGACATCGGAGTGTGGTGTTCGTTCTTGTGGGATATGTCGTTTCATCTCTGGATAACTGGTTCCCAACCTTTCAAGGGAATATAATTCCATCACCTTTAAGAGCCTACATATGCGACAAGACATCTAGACTTTTGAAGATTAGAGCTTTGCTGTCTTCGAAATATCGCATTGACACAGCTTCAAATCCAAGAAAAACGGAGTCCACAGCACTGCTGTGAACTTCTCAGAACATTCAACTTGGAATGGCTTGACGGTTACAAAAACACATTAAAATCTAATAAGGTCTGGTGTCTGAGAAGGGGTGGGATTAGGGATGATACAGGGAACTATCCTGCTATCCGGCATGCGCTGTAAGTTGGACTTTCATACAATTTGGAAAGTAATACGTGTATGTCCGAGTTGAAAACATTGCTGTCCTTACACCGTGTTTATAGTACTGAGCAAGGTAGCATTATGTACTATATTTTTGGAATGGAGAATAATAAATGTGGGAGGGAATTGTGGAGAGAGAGGCTGCCGAGTTGTGCACTAGATTGCACGGAGTGTGATCCCCTTTTGTTTCCCTCTTGCTCACTGACTAAACTCTGCGCGCGCACTTCCGTGTTCGAATCGAAACCACTTGCTTGAAACTACTGTACCGTACTTTGTACTGCAAACACTCAGCAGGAAATATTTGATAAAATGATTGTTTATAAGTGCACGTTGAATCGTAATTCATTACATATCGATCTGTTATTTCGGTGAATACAGATACGTTTGACATGCCTAGGATTACTGTGATATTCCGTATTGAGTTTTTAGTAGGAACTCGCAGATTTCGCTTGTAATCAGGAAATATGTCGTGCAGTGCGAGAAGATAAAGTTTTTCTTAAGCAGCAAACTCCATGGAGAGCGAAGCCTTTCAGAATTAACCCTTTAAAGACGAAGTGTATCTGTTTTATATAAGGACTCAGTGCGTACCGCGCTGTAAACACTCTACACTTCGGTTATAAAAACCAATCTCTTAATGTTTTATAAGGCAAAAGTTGCTGTTTGTTCTGAGATCCGTACAAAACACATAAACGCAATGTGGGCACCACGTAGAATTTTTTAATGTTAAACCTGGTGGTATGTAAAGTTACCGCTAGGCTTTAAAAGGTTAATAGTGGTTCATGAGTCAAAAAATTATCTAACTTTTAATTACTATGTTTAGAAAAGCCCATCGTTTGGTGTGTTTTATAATAGGATACATCAATAATATGTTAGGGTTCTTATGGTCAGGAATTGCCAGCGTCTTTCCAATTCCCCAGGTTGGAGGGCTACTACCATTTATCGGCTATCCGTGACTGTTTGTTCAATATATATTAAGACTTAATTTCTGTATCTGGAAGCCACGTCCCAGACCCACCGTGGAGACAAGTTACAGTAATGTCAGTTGATTGTGTCTTTGACATGTACGTAGATTAGAAACACAATGCTGAGCAATGGCTGGTACACTGAAGATTATATTTCTGATGTTGCTTCTTAGATGTGTTTCTTTCGCTCCTAGTGCAAGGGGTGCACAAGTTCTGGGTGCCAGGTCGCCGTGGCGATTAGATTTTATACGCTGGGCCTAATATTTATGGATCTTTAGTATCGTACTTCTTTCATATCATCCTTCTGGCATCTAGAATTTGGAGCTGGGTACTAGATTTTGTGGAAAATTTGTGTACCCCTGTTTTAATGTACCGTCGTTTACGTAACAGAGCAGCGGTAAAGACAGATTGTTTAGACGTCATATTTATACTTGTTCCCTCTAGATAGACTGTCCGTCAGTTACTTGGAAGCAAAATTCTCAGAACTTAAACCCATTCGCGTACAAAACAAAGTATGTGTTCAGGCATAATTTCAGTTAGGCCTATTGCAAAATATGTTTCCTCTTTTGACTCGACCCTTGTGAAAATGTGATAAACTGGAATATCTTCCGATTGTACAGTGTCGCACGTAGAAAGTGCCTCCACACTATTTGCCCTTAGTGAAAGTTGCAGATAGAGTAATAAGCATTTTTACAATTATTACGGGCTTGTGTTCGTGTCTGAGTACAAAATATGCGGGCCAGTGTGTCGAAGTGACTTGTGTATCGACATGAGAATTTGGGGTGGGGTGGGTGGGGGGGGGGGATTTGATGTATATGTGTGCTGAAGCTGTAACCAACACAGAACCCACCCCCAAGTCTATCTTACCCCCTCTGGCAGGCCTATACACCCTCGTATCCTGCAAGCTGATCAATACTTAAGCCTGCTTTCCCGCCATTATTGACCCGAGAGAGGCAAGCAAGTGGTTATCTGGCGCATGTGCAGTAGCCATTGGGCAGGTGCGCATCCTATCTTGTTCATTTCATTGTTCAAGTGAGATAGACTGAAGGTTAGGCTTCTGGCTACTGCTGTCGTCAAATAGTTCCGTTTTGGTGGGAGGGTACTTGTTTTATTTCATCGTCAGGCCTGCTTTCGGTACAGTATTTGATCTTGACATCATAGCCACACTTCGTGCTTGATCTCTTGACATGGTGGCTGTTCAGTTATTTAGAATAAACCGCCGAAAGAAATGACTTAAATACGTTAATGGTAAAGCTATCCCTGTACACACCATGAAGGTGTATAGCTTCAGCCGTTTTTAACTTCGGCTTTGCATGGAGGTGAGTTGTCAGTCGTACGCCCCGGCCGGGGGGGGGGGGGGGAGATCCAACTGTACCACTGAATAGGCGACTAGGCGTTTTGGAGAAGACGAAATCTCTTGCCCCTGCCGAGATTCGAACCCCTTAACCTAGTTAATGTACCAACCACGCTGTCTACGCTACAGTTAAGTCTGTTAGATTTTGAAACTACCCACACTGATAAGATGTACGCTTATGTCTTCCGTGTGCTTCTTGTAGTATGCAAACACGTTACGTATTGAGAGACGGTTGATATCTTTAAAGTAGGAGCATGAGGAAACATTTATGTTAGTGAGGAATGTTGCTGAAGAAGTGTAAGGAGGTTGGCGAAAATGGTATATTGAGAAACTTCCTGATGTGGTTTTTACAAAATGGTATATTGAGAAACTTCCTGATGTGGTTTTTACAAAATGGTATATTGGGAA
Source organism: Coptotermes formosanus (assembly GCA_013340265.1). Lineage (NCBI taxonomy): Eukaryota > Metazoa > Arthropoda > Insecta > Blattodea > Rhinotermitidae > Coptotermes > Coptotermes formosanus. The sequence continues at coordinate 1,013,580 of BLKM01000152.1, forward strand.
ACTTCCTGATGTGGTTTTTACAAAATGGTATATTGAAAAACTTCCTGATGTGGTTTTTACAAAATGGTATATTGAGAAACTTCCTGATGTGGTTTTTACAAAATGGTATATTGAAAAACTTCCTGATGTGGTTTTTACAAAATGGTATATTGAGAAACTTCCTGATGTGGTTTTTACAAAATGGTATATTGAGAAACTTCCTGATGTGGTTTTTACAAAATGGTATATTGAAAAACTTCCTGATGTGGATTTTACAAAATGGTATATTGAGAAACTTACTAATGTGGTTTTTACAAAATGGTATATTGAGAAACTTCCTGATGTGGTTTTTACAAAATGGTATATTCAGAAACTTCCTGATGTGGTTTTTACAGAATATAGTTGGGGGAGAAGAGATTCGCGGGACGTGCGGAAGGCAGCACGAAAGGTGATAAATTAGCACAAAATGTTAGTCTTGCAGTCTTACAAAAAGACGTAACTTGGAACTCGTAGGTTTATATGAAAGGATAATATATAAAGGATCCTAAAGGATTAGGATATTAGGATATGGACTGGATTGTTATGATTCAGGATGGGGTACAATCAGGACTCTTGTGTACATTGTAGAGTGAGCAGGATTTCGTCAAAGCCGTGAATATTTTATCCGAGAACTGTTGGCTCACAAATAAAACGTGTGCTGAGTGAAGTTAGGTAAGGATTTTTCTGTTAAACATCTTTTGAATCGATGAATTCAGGTATGCACAAATCCCCGGCACCAAGTCGTCCGGGCGACTGAATATTATACGGTGGCGACTAATATTTGTGGGTCCTCATTATGCAAGGTGCTTCATGTCAGCCTTCTAGTCCCTAGAATTTTGAGGTACCTCCCATATTTTTTTTTAGAATCTTCGCCAATGTTTTAATAACAAGTGCGTCGCTTGTGAATGTCTTCGAGTACAGTCACAGCCATAGTTAAAATCAAACTAGCGATCTTCCCTACACACACAGAAATTCAGTGAAGGACGTAGGAGGTCTAAGAAAGGAACTTTGGTAAGGAGTGGGTTGATGAGTTATCTATTTCATTTAGCATAAAAATCCGTAAAAGAACATTGTCAAACCATTTATGCTGGGCACTGATTGTCCTAAAACGCTGAGCTTGGTACCATTATCATTGTGTTTTATGTCAGAAGAGGCGAAATCGTATTTTAAAGCTAGACTTACTTCTGTTCTGGAGGTTGCCGTAAACTGTATGTTGTTTACTGTCCTGCGGTCCGAATAACGTAACTATTGTTTGTCAAAAATCTAATGAAAAGTGACGAAATTTATCTTCGATTGACTGAAAATTTTTCACCCCACCAGTGAACGATCAAGAAGTCTTATCTTCAACGGCTGTGACCTCCGACCTACTGTAGGGGTTTCCACTCAAAGGTACGTGTAAGTTTAAGAGCCTAGTTCGACTTCACGTTATAATGAGAAGTGTTTCACCAGAGGAAAGGCGATATTTTGTCTTTCGGCGGTTTGATGTTAGCTGAATACATGCAGCCCTGTTACTGCCCTAAATAAATATTACAGAATAATTTGCACCACCGTTATTGTACTTATAAAGATTGCAAAACTCCTTGAATTCACGAATTTGTCTTTTTTAAATTTAACTACACAATATTTCCTGGTTCCATAACCTCTGAAATTTAATAACAACTTTTAGGAAGAAGTCCGCATTTGTATAAAAACGCTCTTTCTCTACAGTCTGAGCTTCTTATGTTATTGTGTTCGGAATCACATGGCATATAAAAGGTAAAGTTGTCATCGTGCTGATATAAACATACCGATAGTATAAAGTACGGTTACAAAGAAACCCCTCTGAATCGTCCAGGCAATTCAAATGCACACAGTCAGCCTGGCAGACAGCATTCTAACACCGACTTCCTTTCCTAAGCTGCTTCAGCGTGACGTGTTTATCCGATAGCGTTTGCCAGATTCAGGAGATTTGCCGCAAGATGTCCGTAGAAGGATTACGAAAAGGAACTAAGGCATTTCGTAGTGTAAACCAAAGACGGAATCAGCAGCTATAAAAATGTTTGATTATAGAAATGATATGCCGCTTTTATAGAATACAGAGTGACAGACGGTCCGCGTCAAAGATGAAGAAGGCAGAATTCTCCCTGTCCTCAACACAAGGCGTGCAGGGGTTTAGAGATGTAGTTCCATTTTTTTTTGTGGTGAAGGGCCGCGCAGCAGACGCTACGGACGCACCGCAGCCTTGAGGCTTCTTGTGCAACCCTGTGATGAAGATGACGAGGATGATGATGATTTTTTTTTCCTTTGAATGAAACTGACGGGGGAAAACCGAAGTACTCGGAGAAAAACCTGTCCCAGTGCCACTTTGTCCACCACAAATCCCACACGGACTGACCTGGGATCGAACCCGGGTCTCCGCGTTGAGAGGCCGGCGGCTAACCGCCTGAGCCATGGCACGGCCGTAGTTCCAGTTGTTCTTAACCTTGGCACTGAATAAAGTGAATGATCAACTTCACACCCCGGCACCTATTCGATAGAAGGTTGGGTGGACTCCAGAGCTGGTGTGAAAGTTATGGAGAAGAGAAATGTCTCTTGCCAGTGCCGGAATGAAAGAGGAAGTAGGGATCAACTGGAAGAAGTAAGCAAGGACCTTTGAAGAAACTCTTAGATGCCTTGCGGACGGAGCGGGTCAACAACAGCAGGACTGCTTCATATCTTGATGAAGGTGAACCCTACAAATATGTTAAAAACACTCTTTATTAACATAAACAGAATTGCACTTCAAGTAACTTCAAGTAACTTTTTTATTTCCTCTGGCTTGTTTGCATTATTGGTGTTTAAGCACCTTTCTGGCTGTCTCTTGGTATTGAATTCAGTGGTGTAGATGTAATTCAGTTTCCATGGCGTATTTACTTACTTACTTACTTACTTACTTACTTACTTACTTACTTACTTACTTACTTACTTACTTACTTACTTACTTACTTAATCGTCCCCTCTTCTACGTGCTTGTTCACAGTAGATGTCGAGGGGTTGTGATTTCATTTGATCACACTTAAGCACACACCACAGTCGGTAGGACTCCTCTGGACGAGGGATCGGCCCGTTGCAGACACCTCTACCTGGCAACACAAACACTTTACAAGACAAACATCCATGCTTCCGGTGGGATTTGAACCCACGATCCCAGCAAGCGCTCGGCCGCAGACCTGTGCCTTAGACCGCGCGGCCACTGGAATCGGCCCATGGCGTATTTATGTGACTGAAATTAGGAGCATTTTTTCGTCCTTCGTGCAAGTTATCTGGTCTACGAGTTTAACCTTTTAAAGCCTAGCGGTAACTTTACATATGACCAGGTTTAACATTAAAAAATTCTACGTGGTGCCCACATTGCGTTTATGTGTTTTGTACGGATCTCAGAACAAACAGCAACTTTTGCCTTATAAAACATTAAGAGACTGGTTTTTATAACCGAAGTGGAGAGTGTTTACAGCGCGGTACGCACTAAGTCCTTATATACAACAGATACGCTTCGTCTTTAAAGGGTTAATACGAATGCCCAATAGTTTGCATATTTTCAGGTCTGGGAAGCAGTAGAAACAGTTGTGTCACGCGGGTGGCACTCCGGCTAACAAATCAGTTTGCTGATCCGTGGTTCAAGGCTGGGATTATCTGTGATTCTCCTTCCGTTCTGTCCTTGTTACGCAAGTTACACACTGTTCACGCGTCACTACAAGTACCCCTTGGGAACCACCGTCGTAAGGAAGAAACAAATTTTCTGTACATTACAGGTATGAAGATGACAACATAACTTTGTATTATCTCTTATCTTCTACACTTCCATTTTCTTTTTCATTCTGCTCCTCAGTCTCGCCTTATCCTTTCTCCCGCAGCTCGTTTTCCTCCGTCCTGTTATGTTCTCGTCTTTTTCGCCTTCCATACTGTCGTACTTCACATTCCCATTCCCCCAATTTCCTTCGCTAAAAGAAAAAAGGTGGGCTGATGAGGTAACTGCGCTGTCTGTATGTGTATCCCATTTCAGCGTCGGTAATAGTTAGCTGGGTTTCAGAAATTTAGTGTGAAATTAATGCCATTGGGGGCAACCAAAATACTGTATTCTTTGATTTCGTACAATCAGTACAAATAACATGACGGACGCGCGAATTTGTGGGGTAAGACCGGTACTCTCGTTGTTGAATTGTATGCAGCTTTTTTTATAGAGAACGTAAAACGAGAGAATTGTTACTAAATTGCCTCTGTATTTAGCGTTCAGTTTGGTGACTAATTAATCTTTTAAAGTCTAGCGGTAACTTTACATACCACCAGGTTTAACATTAAAAAATTCTACGTGGTGCCCACATTGCGTTTATGTGTTCTGTATGGATCTCAGAACAAACAGCAACTTTGCCTTATAAAACATTAAGAGATTGGTTTTTATAACCGAAGTGGAGAGTGTTTACAGCGCGGTACGAACAGAGTCCTTATATAAAACACATACGCTTCGTCTTTAAAGGGTTAATGAACCAGTCGGTTTAGGTACGTGCAATTCTGTACGGCAGTATGCTTAATATTATACATGTTCCGTGCAGTTGTTTTACATATAAGTTTTTAATTGTACCAACCACTACACAGTAATTCTCTTTAATCCTACATGTTTCGGCTAACCGTCATAGCCATCATCAGGGAGTCACTCTTTACAGACGTGCACTGCGCACATACATTGTGGATGTCAATAACTTACCCTAATAATTAGGGCCTTAAGAGTAACATGTAATAAAGCAATATCTATTCATAAATAATATTATTACTTTTCCTTGGGTCCACAAATTTTCCAAAAATCTAGGCGCCCCTTCAAAATTCCAGACGCTAAAAGGGTGACGGGAAGCAAATTCCAGACTGAGGACCCACAAATATTAGGCGTTACCGGTCAAAATTTGGTCGCCCGGGATGTGTGCACCTTGAGTTACTGTAATTTCTTCTTAAATTTCGTTTTTATTTGTCTTTTTTTCAAGGTACTTAAGTTTCCAAGCACTTGCGAGCGATTTATACGTACAGTTATCCTGTACTATGATGTTTCAGCTTCCCTTCCCATAAGGTGATCATATATTAATTCAGTCCGGTTTACTTCTGTAAAAATAGACCACCTTCTTTACTAGCCTGTGACAGAAGAAATTCTTCCAGATAACTGATTTTGTTTTGCTTGTACAATGTACCGGACGGTACTGGCTTTCTCCAAACAGTTCGTACGTCATCGAGCTACCGCCTACACAATAATCTGCTCGTGACACCATGTTTACATTATATTTTCATTCCCTTTTAATGCAGTCACTTCACTTCGCTTCTGTTCGGTTCGTTAAACTGCGGGGTATTTTCCCTTGTCCCCACCAGTACGTAATCCGACGCAGAGAAAACAAAGATCGATCCTGTATAAAGATATCATTGAATGCTGTAATGGAACTTACAAAGTACCCAGCGCGTGAAAACTAGTGCATTATGTTGGTAGATGCCAACAAGGTGTCATAAAAACAGCGATGTGCAGGATTTGAATGTTTGTCTAAGTGTGAGGGCAAGAGTCGTGTAAGTGTATAAACGTGAAAGTGTTATCGGACGTTGTGTGCTTAAGAAAATCAAGACCACGGAGATATATGGGGGACTGTATGTACAAGTATAATTCCACGCATTGTTAGCTTATACACAAAATGAGGATAAGTGGTTAACCTGACACCTTGGTCGCTTTAACCCGAGGTAAACGCTGTTCGGTACCCGTCGGTGGGCCTGACAGCTGCTATGGTGAGCAGTGACGAGAAAAAATCGCTGACCTCTGTCGGGAATTGAGGTCCGGGCGTTTAGCTCTCACTGAGCTACCCATTTTGTAAGAGGAAGGCTATATCGATATATCGATGTCAGTATTATCTTCATCATGATGGAATTTGTTATATCATTTAATTTCAGAAGATGTGTAAGTGAAGTACACTAATTGAAGAGGACGATTAAAGTTAAAAGATATATACAGTGTTACTGTAATTAGTGGGAGTTACTTTATAATGATGTCATGAATGAAATAACGACATTCTTATGTTACAACCTTCTTCACTGTAACTGGTGCTATGTATGATTCGTAAATTTTATTCATAATTTAAAAGTTATATCAGTTATTACCATTCGGAATTAAAGTAATTCACGAGCGTGCCATTTTAGACACACACGCGCGCGTGCGCGCGTACTTATATAGGATCGTTATGTTATCTGACAGCTGTCGGTTGCCACTTCATCAGCACGTTTATCGTATTAATGTAGCCCACTGTGCCGACCGCCCATAGGCGCGGCAGAGTGGCGTCGTTATTTTATATGACAAGCTATCGTTGTCACATAAAATAACGACGCTGCCTATGACTTGCTGTGGGATAGAACAGCGTATCTGGTACAGCACTGTGTAAGATACGCGTAGGTGGATTAAGCAGTACGGTTTAGTCTATGAAAGTATCTCTTTACGGGTATTAACTGTCAAATTTTTCCATACAGTTTTCGTCTGGAATACCACTGGCTCTTCAAATGTTTCTTCCAACGCAACACAGTGCTGTGTAGGCCTACCTTAGACTTCTTATAATATGCCTGAATTACCACATGCAAGGAGTGGACTTTGAATCAAAAATTAGATGCCGGCATTAGTGCAAAGAAGGCAAAAAATATGTAGAACGGAAATAAAAGATGATTGTATACGGCCGCTGGTTGACTACGTGTGTTCGCATGACAGCAGATGTTGCTGTGTTAACATGTGCACTTGTTTTTTATAATGCATCCTAATACATAGGTAAAGGCGTTCCATACTGCAGAACACTGAAATGCTGTTCTGTATAATAACAAAGCATAACGAAGTGAGTTTGTTTTCACGATGTGTTAATAACTAATTTATGAAACGTCGGGGGAGGGACTAAGGCGAAACTATATTATTAATATTATACGTCTTCCGTGCAGTGGTTTTATATACATAAGTTTTTGTCACCAAATACTGCACTTTATTTACACAACCTCCAACATGTTTCGGCTGAGTTATTCAGCCATCGTCAGGAGGTTAAACACTGTAGACAACAAGCAGCTTGTAGCAAATCACAGATTGGTAATTATACATATGCTGCAGTTGTAAATAAAGTGCAGTAGTTGGTGGCAAAACTGACGGAGGCCTATATTTTGACTCGAAAGTATCCAGTTTTCAGAGGCTACAAGAAAAATATCTTCCAGTATGATTTTTTGGCGAATTTTAAATATTCTTCGATCAGCTGTTGGCCGCCATTTTTAAAGCGCTCTGCTGTTTAAATAACTACCCTTTATGTAGCTACCGTCCCTTTAAAGTAATTTCTTCTCTGCCTTCACCTTTCGTTAGCTTTCCCATGTTCGAGACACATCATATACCATAGAATATCGTGTTCTAGGTGTTTATGCGCCGCAGTCCGCGCTTAGCGGTCAGTTTCGTGTTAACTGTACGCAGTGCTGTAGTGTAGGTTATGCAACAGTGCTCTCCCTCTAAGCTCGAAGCCAGGCCAGACGAATGGGTGTGCTGTGAAGTCTATATTGTAAAGCACACACGCACACACACGGGACGCACGCGCGCACACACACACGCCTCGTCTCGACTCTCCCACCTGATTTTTATTTTCTTTCCGTGGTGCCTCTGGCTTGGTGGCCTTGGTCTGCAATTCGTCTGCTGGTGTGGTCAGCCGCGGCAGTGAAAGAAGAAGTACCCGTTGTCACGCCCCTGACAACTGCCACCGCGCAACAAATGTGCGCTGTCCCGTTTGCCTCGCACGAGGGCTTTTTTTTTTGTCAGATACTTCGATTGAAGTTTTTCACAGCAGTGAACTCGTTATTTAACTGCAATACAAAATATCGGATTGGTATCCTTTCGTGTGGCAATTCTGGGTACGTAATTTGGATGAATGAGTGTGGGGAAACATGCCCTTTCCATGTTTCTGCTTGTTTCTGTTTATTTAAGACAGCTTTCTTGTTCTGTATTTTTCTTGAACCCATGAAGATTTCGCGTCTGGAACCACAAAGAAATATTCGTTTCTTTGTCTGTATGTCTTCGTGATCGATAAAATAATTTTCAACCATAGAACCTGCGCTGAGGATTTGAATTTCGTGTATCGTATTACATTCTTGTCCACTGGCATCAATATATGGATAAAGTACATGCCCTGGTTATGTGCTTAAGATCTTCCGTTATAGGTATCCAGTCGCCTTCTTCGCCACACAACTTACTTTTGGATCTGACGCTGTCTGAGATTTAAGCCCCCGGGGGGGGGGGGGGGCCCCAACCGGGCATTGTGACTAACCCATGTAAATAAAAATCATGTATAAAAGTTCAGTCTGTACCTCAAGTAAATATACCCTGTCTGTGTCACAAAGTCACATTGGTTAATGCTGTGTGGGTAAACTTCGCACTGTCTTAAGAAACGCGCGCGCGCGCACGCACGCACGCGCACACACACTGATGTCAGAATCTCGCACTGACGGCAAAATCTGGGTGGTACGTTCAGTAACCACTGTCCTTGAAAGGGCTAAAGCAATTTTTCCTACTGAATTATTCCTTACGACGCGTTCGCAGCAGTAGGCGTCTAATACACCAGGCGTCTGTACTTTTGTTCGCCCATCTGATAGGTAACATACACATCACTTTGGATGTACGGATCTGATGACGTTTAAGAATTAATAAGTGATGAAACAGGTGTCAACGAATAAAGGGAACATAGTCCTGAGCAACATGTGTCTTGGCCAATAAACAGACTGGCTGCAAGATTGGCGAAAATGATTCGTTTGGCCTGTTTTCTGTATTGTTCATGTGATTTGCAAAAAAAAATTATTCGACACAGGGATGTCCATAAACATTTATTGAGTTTTTGTGGGTTTCCTGAAGATCATCGAAAGGAAGCAGTGGCGTAGCTAGGTGTTGGTTTTGCTACCGGGGCGAGTAATCACAATGGCCGCCCCTAAGAGAAATTAACGAAGCTTGACGAAATCAGAGTTAGTTTTTTGGTTTTGCTTCTAATTTGGCTAATTAATTTAAAATTTGTTGAGTGAAGAAAATACAATTTTTCGTTCCTATTATTTGTTTTGCCGCCCATTTTGCTGCCTGGGACGGCCGTACCACTCGTCCCCCCGCCCCCCCCCCCCCAACGGTACCATGAAGCCATATGGCAGTTGGGAGTAAAAAAAAAAGCCTTGGTAAAGTCTGTACTGCGTGAAGCAGTGCACTAGTGAAAATTTGTGCGTGTTGCGGTCGTACCATTGGGATAGGTTTTGACAGCTGTGGCTCTCAACTGTCATAGCAGCCCCCTTAGTTGGCTACCCCTGTCTTTTTTTCTTTTGTTAAATTATACATCATTGTTTCTCGTTTTTACCACGAGGTGGTGTCGGATAATATGCACTCTCCCACGCCTCCTTGAAACGCAATGTCATTTCGCTTCCTGGTGCTACCTTGTGCACTATTTAGGGACACGTTACAAAAGGCTGCATGAATGCTGTAGCGTACTCAAGAGCATAATTAGCTGTAGTGCCTTGAACCTTTTCGCTTTCAGGTAGTATTCGAATTAATGGGTTAAAGACGAAGCGTATCTGTTTTATATAAGGACTCTGAGCGTACCGCGCTGTAAACACTCTCCACTTCGGTTATAAAAACCAATCTCTTAATGTTTTATAAGGCAGAAGTTGCTGTTTGTTCTGAGATTCGTACAAAACACATAAACGCAATGTGAACACCGTGTAGAATTTTTTAATGTTAATGTAACCGCTAGGCTTTTAAAGGTTAAACAGTCTGAACGGAAGCATAGCTTACTGTACCACGTTTCCGTACGGAGACATCAGTCTTGTGTAACAGCGGGTACGCTTTTCAATTATCAGTTCGTTCTTTATACAATTAGCTTACGAGACCAAACCCAATTTATCACCATTACATTGCCCATGAAGAAAGGGATTAACCCTATGTTTATTGCGCGTCATTTATAGCATAATGTGTATTGAGTCTGGTAGATGGTCTGTAAGCATTGGACAAAGCATAATGAGGTACTGTTGCTATTGTAATGGTTACACACATACAGGCGGGGTGATTTTCTTGTTTTTGTGGGAGAGATGTGTGGCTGGTTAGGAACGTTTCTAGACTACCAATAAGTCGGGTCTCTAAATGCAGCGTCGGTTCACAGGGGTGTAGAATGTCTCCAGAGCTGCCTTGCCTGTTAGTTGTCACACTGCGTCTCGTGTAGACCACATGACCTTGTTTCTTTGCGATACAGCTGCGACTCTTTCAGTACAAAGGAACGGGGCTTAAACACTTGCAGATTTGTAGTTATAATATGCATTACTGTGAGCCATTCCAGTGAAGTAAGATTAACCTTTTAAAGCCTAGCGGTAACTTTACATACCACAAGGTTTAACATTAAAAAATTCTACGTGGTGCCCACATTGCGTGTATGTGTTTTGTACGGATCTCAGAACAAACAGCAACTTTTGCCTTATAAAACATTAAGAGACTGGTTTTTATAACCCAAGTGGAGAGTGTTTACAGCGCGGTACGAACTGAGTCCTTATATAAAACAGATACGCTTCGTCTTTAAAGGGTTACAATCAAAACATAACCTTAAACACCCTTGCAGTAAAGTATCAGTTATCTAGCATGTACTGTGTATGTTTTCACGAGAACTATGTTCATGATGAGAACGTAGCCGATCCCAGTGGCCGCGCAGTCTAAGGCGTGGGTCTGCGGCGGAGCGCTAGATGGGATCGTAGGTTCGAATCGCACCGGGGGCATGGATGTTTGTCTCTTGTGAGTGTACTGTCAGGTGCAGGTCTCTGCAACGGACCGATGCCTTGTCTAGAGGAGTCCTACTCACTGCGGTGTGTGTCTGAGTGTGATCAAGTGAAAATAACCTCGACAGTTACTGTGAGTTGGTAGAAGAGGGAAGGACTATGAACGAATGAACGATGACAACGTAGTTCTACCTTATCAACAAATAAAACGGAATATATTTACTAGTTCAGTAGAACTCTGATATTTTTTAAAACAGATTTTCAAATGGTATACTCTGTCATGTAGTACGCAGACTTAGAGGCGTGTTTTACTCTCAGATTGTCGTACAGTTCCATGGCCAAGGCTGTGTTGCAGTATTCACTAATTTTGTGCGCCTGGTTTTGTTGAGAACACAATGCCGAAATACAAGTAGAAGATACGCATGATAATCAAATCTGTATTTCATATTATGTACCAGTTGTTTGTTTCATGACTCTTTATTTGACTAACTAAAGTTTGATATGAGGGTCACGCAAAAGTAGGGTTAGGAGTGTCCGACATGAAACGAAGTGGAATTTATGCGACACATTTTGGTACAGATTTCATTTTTCGGTGTTGGTGTCACCTAGTAGTCTGTCTTACATAGAAACATTCTGAAGGAACATACCTTCGGGGTCGAAGTGATTGAGTGAGGTCTGTCTCGTCACCCACGCTTTTTGACCCTGAAGATGGAGGCATAATATTTCTCCGAAACCCTAGTAGTCTTCCTAGAACACTACATGATGACACAACCCAGAAGACCACAGTCTGAACAATAAGCACGGTGAAAACAGGAAAACTGGTATCTTGTAACAGGGGTGCACAAATTCCGGTAACTAAATTCTGTATGGCGGCGCATAATATTCGTGGCCTGTCAGTATAGAACTTGTTGCACTTTATCCAGCTGGTGCCTGGAATTTTGAGATGGCGTCTAGATTTTTGGAAAACTCATTATACAATACTTACTAATTGATTTTCTCATATGCACCTGTGTTTGTGTTGCTTACAGAATAAGAAACAGTGATAATCAACTACGCAAGGGTACCTTAACCATTTTATCGCTGTGTTAGTGGTTTAATGTACAATTAGAAGTCTCCCTGATGATGACCCAGAAGGGGGCGAAACATGTAGGAGAGTGAATGAATATATAGTGAACATACATATCGTGCATTTAGTTGATGTTTATTGGTTTGTGCACCTCTGTTCTATTATATACCACCCCCTCTCGATAGGAAATTTAGTCTAAATCCGTCCAACTGACGCTGAAGCAAAACGTGCAGACGTACACAACCTTCTGTGCTTATTATAATTTTATTTAGATGTATTTCACGCACAGAATACCTAGAAATTTTCAGTTTGGCGTCGAAAAGTAGGAGAAGTTACCGAACCCCCCCTCTTTGAAGTAGATAACGGCTGTGGCTGACACCATGTGCCTTACATTCTCATTTCCATTCTCTCGTGACCGAGGCGAGAGACGGCTGACTGGACACCAGAAACGTCGTAGCGTTGCATTCTAATGAGACACGTGCGGGCAACTGATTGAGCAAACGAATATCAGTTCTTTGTAGACTGCACTGTACATATTACATAGATAAATACGTCTTTGAGGAAAGTTATGGCTGGAAGGGCTTAGAAGGACGGGCTATACAATACTGGTATAACATAGGTGGGTCGCAGGTTAACTGCTTCGGTTTCTTTCGTTTGGCCACGTCGGGTTTGCATCACGACATTGGAACTCCCTAGTTGCAGAGTGGGTATGTCAGGTAGTTGTTCCCGACTGATGTCATGCCGTAAATGCAGGGTGTGCCACGAGCTTACAGTGCGCAACGTCTAACGGAAATTTTGCGTTAAATGCCCAAGTTTTAAGACTTGCTGATGCCATTATTACGTAAGAACAAAGTAACGTATTATCCAGCTCGTAATAAAGACGTCGATAATTGTAAATCGGTAGGACTGAATATTTAAATAATAATAATAATAGTAATATAATAGAGAGAAGAGGAGATTGTTGTTGAGAAGTGAGGATGATTTTTAAGCCCTTTAAGTTTGAATCCTGTTATGTCCACCCCAGCTTGTGGGATTTGGGGTCGACCAAGTGGCACTGGGACAGGTCCTTCTCCGAGTACTTCGGTTTTCCCCCGTAAATTTCATTCCATCGGTGCTCCACTAAAATGTTAAAAAAAAAACATCTTTGTTGTCTTCCTCCTATCGTTGCGCAGTGAGCCTTCAGGCTGCGGTGCGTCCGTAGTATCTGCTGCGGGGCCCTTCAGTAAAGAAAAACCAGCTTTTACTAATGTTGTTTACTGGCAGGTATTAACCACCTCCACAGAGAAGAGTCCTTCTTGAGTAACTCTTAGACGCTGAACTCGTTAAGAAATTCCCTGCATTTTTTGGAAATCGAAAGTTTGTTTCTGTGCTTACAGGAGCGCATCACTGCATCCCATCCCGAGCCAGATAAATCCAGCCCACATTCTTACTCTTGAATTATGCCTTTTAAGTTCCATTTTAATATTACACTTCCCTCTATGATTAGGGTTTACAAGTTGTCTGTTTACGAAAATGATGATGATTATAATGATGGTGGCGGCGGCGGCGGCGTTGGTGGTGGTGGTGGTGGTGGTGGTGGTGGCGGCGGCGGCGGCGGCAGCGGTGGTGGGGGCGGTGGCGGCGGCGGTGGTGGTTGTGGTGGTGGTTGTGGTGGTGGTGGTGGTGGTGGTGGTGGTGGTGGCGGCGGCGGCGGTGGGGGTGGCGGTGGGGGTGGCGGTGGTGGTCATTGATTCGAGAAGATACCCAGGAGAGGGGCATTAATGTAGGGGGCAGACTTGATTCTTATACGTTGTTGAAGTTCCAGGCGTCCAGAATAAGTGCGCGAGCATAAATCTGGCACCGACTGGTGTAGTGCATGAATGAAACCTTGTGAAAATTAATGGATCGCTAAATCATTGGGTCGTCTTTAAGTGCTGGGCAGAACAGTCAAAGAATCAGCCCCACACGTATCATTTCCCACTAAAAAAAAATAAAACCAGTTGAATTCTGTGAACAGATTCAACAGGATCTGCAGCTAAGACTGTATTAAATTATGGTTAATATACACCTATCCGTGGATTTTAGCGGTTTCGCACTTTGCCGGTTTGCAAATTCTCGGTGTCGCCTCAAGCATAAAAATGCATCACTCTGGCCCTTCAGTGGATAGCAGCATCAGATCTGTTCGACACCTCGCACAGGTTTCCGAGCCGCACCGCGTGGTGTTCAGGGAGTGAAAGGGGGGAAAGCAGCAGCTGCCATCGCGATGTTCTTGCCAACAAACGAAAAACACTAAAAAAATACTAAGACATTGTTTAAGCGGGG
>BLKM01000152.1:1027834-1044085 GCA_013340265.1 Coptotermes formosanus
GGGTAGTAAAGTATTCGTGAATTTTCGGTTTTTGCGATGGGGGTCTCGGAACTTAACCGCCGCGAAATTCGAGGGATGAGTGTATTTAAATTTTCTTCAGTTTTCGTCCCTTATGTATACAGTAGCAGTTCATTCTGATTTTGCTCCGCTGGCCATACACTCTCCGAACTGTGTATTTTTTTTTTAATTTAGACTTGTTTTGTCTTTATCCTCAATATCACCGTTTCGACTTCCTGTCTTGTCCAGACATTGCCATCTTCATATTTACTACATAGTGCGCTTGACGTCTCTTGTCGCGTAAAATAAGCCTAAGTTGTTAATTATGCGGATTCAGTTGAACAAAATGAATCTGCCTGTAACGTAGTATAAAAGTCTATAAAATGCAATATAAAAACTGTAATTATATTTCCACGTTGTGAAAATCTTTCTTTGATTCTAAGGGGTTGATAAGCGTAGGTTGATAAAATCTGTCCCTATGCACACCGTGAAATCATGTGGTAAATGGAGGTATAGCTTTATTTATTCTTAACTTTGGCATTAGGTGGACGATAGTGGTCAGCTTTATGCCTCGTCCGCCTTGCCTCTGGGGAAGCAGCCCTCCTGCTGCCATTGAAAAGGCTGCTGGATTGGCCCCAGCCCCGGTCAGAACTCTTTGAAGACGAGAAAAGTATCTTGCACCAGCCGGGAATCGAGTTACCTGTTGGTCTACTCATTTTTTTTTGTCCTTTTCCCAGTAATGGAGCAGCGGTGGAATGAAAGTGACAGGGGAAAACCGAAGTACTCGGGGAAAAAACCTGTCCCAGTGCCACTTTGTCCACCACAAATCCCACATGTACTGACCCGGGATCGAACCCGGGCCTCCGCGGTGGGAGGCCGGCTGGTCTACGCATTGTACCGAGGATGTTATCCCGGCTGATCGTAGACTGATGGTACCACGTGTATTAAGTTTTTAAGAAAATTATTTTTAGTAATGTGGAATAGGGAGCACTGATTCAGAATCAGTTGGGCCGCTGTGCGAGGGGTACGTAACCTTCTGATGTGCATTACATGTGGCTTCGTAAGGATTTTGCTACTTTGGACAGTCTCACATGTCAGTTCTTTGTTCGTGTGAAGTTCGATGCTTCGTTATGTTAATTTGCTTTGTGTTGGCTGTATTGAACGACAGAACCAGAAGAGTATAAAGCATAATATTAAACTAACCTTCTCCTCCTCTTCTTGTGCTTGACATACGGCGTTGCTGCTTCGTGCGTGCACTGGAATTACAGAGAGAAGCAGGGACGGACAGACACGTGATACACACATATGGAAAGTAGATGTCACACAGTCACGTTCGTCTGCACACCATACTTGGCTGTGGAGTGACTACCTGCCTGTCCCTAATGGTCCGCCTCCACAGCAACATAAGCAGGAATTTGCACCATACAACGTACATAATGTGACCTAGCCCCCCGTAAACAGACGATGGGCCTTCGGTTTTTAGTGTGGGTGCATCTTGTTTTAAGTTTCTGCGCCTCTGTGCCTTGTCTTTATGTTAATACGGTGACAGTACACCTTAACGTGTTAAACGTGTCCGTTTTCTGGTGTCAAGGTTAAATTGCCCGTGGGCACGCCATGAAGGTGTGTGTGGGGGGGGGGGGGGGAGTGGAGATTTAGCTGTATTTATTCTTAACCTCGATACTAGATGAAAGTGAGTGGTAATCTTCACTCCTCGGCAGCTTTACCCTTGGGTACGCATTGAATAAGAGGCTGGTTGCTCCTTTGCGCGCCATGAAGGCATTGGACGAGTGGAGGCATACTGCAATAATTCTTAACTACGACATTAAATACGAGGTATGTGGTTGGATAGATGCTCCGGCAGCTTTTACCCCGGGGAAAGAGCCTCCATTATCCACTGAACAGGAGGCTTGGGGAGTGCCAGGGCGGGTCTGAATACTGCCGGTATTGGAACTGCGATTTGCTGAACGTCCAATTGGACTGTTTATCTTCAGTTTAACGTTTCAGAACATTATTTTCTGGGTGACAGGGGGCGCAGTAAGTTCGGAAAAGATACAGCGGGGTCTCTCATATGACAGAGCATGCTGATGCTAGAGTGGGCACGATTTCCTGACTGGTCGTCAGTTGAACAGTTTTCCGAAACGAGCGGCCGATGCCTGCGGTCCTGTACTGACACCCCAGGTTTGTTGCTGATGCAGGTCAACGAGCAGTGATGGCATCGCACGGGAGAAATTATGGACTGAAGAGTACAGTAACACTGGCCGGACGAATGCATCATGCGTGTAATAGTCATGGCTATTATGATGAAATTGCTGGTTGCAGCAGTTCGGCACTGAGGCTCCTGCCGCTGTTAGAGCTTTCGGTTCTCTCTGTCGCTACGAAACACTTTTGTCGTCATCACGAAATGTAAATATGGATACTGCAAACCGCAGTATTGTTGCTGTGTTGTGGCTCGTGCCTCCAGGGATGGTCTGACCTCACATGAATGTGCAAACATGGGCTTCACTCATATTGGGGCAGAATTATCTAACATCAGCAGTGAAGCACCAGTTTCCTGAAGTGACATGAGATTAGATTAGATGAAGAATAGATGAGACGAATAATGTATGAGATTAGATGAGATGAAGAATAGATGAGACGACATGACATGACATGATATGAGATGACGTGATACGAGATTAGGTGAGCTGAAATGAGATGGGATTAATTTGGATTATAGGATATGAGATGAAAATGACGTGAAATGAGATGGGATGAAGAAGACATGACTTGACGACGTGAGATGAAATGAGATATGATATGACATGACATGACATGACATGACAACGTGAGATGAAATGAGATGAGACGAAATTAGGTGGCATGAAATGAGATCAGGTGAAGTGAGATATGACATGGCAACGTGAGGTGAAATGAGATGAGACGAAATGAGGTGACATAACATGTTATGAGATGAAATGAGATGAAATAAGATGAAAGGGAGTGAGGTATGATGGAATTAGATGATATGACATAACATGATATGAGATGCATTTACCGAGTTCGGTGCTTTCTTTACATGAATCAGTGCACGTGTAGGCTACTGCCACCTTCTTGCGGATTCCAGACTCCTCAGGTGCCTAGTTACATCTGTCTGCTCGCCCGTTTCACTGCTGTTAACGTTCCCGTCACAGTCTTTCCTCTTCTCTCCAAAAACGTTCTTAGTTCCACGTAGCCTCAAACAACACCACTTTTGTGATAAATTAAAAGATACATTGTTCCTTGCGTACTTAAGCCATGAAGGCATAAGGGGGAATAGAAGTATACCACCATTCATTCTTAAACTGGGCACTGGATTGAGGTAAATGGGCAGCTTCACGCCTCGGCCGCTTTACTGCCTGAGAAAGGGCTCTCTGTACCCATTGGAGGCTGGGTGGCTTTTGGGCCGATGTCGACGCGGCAGACAATAGAAATATGGCCGAACTCGGTTGTAATGTCATAAAAGGGAATTAATATTTTGTGTCGTTATAAACGAGTGTTGGTATAACCGATGAGTATAATGTTACGTTTAACAGTGAGGAATTAATTGGTACGGCAGAACATCTGACGCTATAGACGAGGTGTTCTTAAACTGGTGTCGCTATAACCGGGTTCAACTGTACATCTGCTGCCACTGGGAATAGAATAATGTGTGCCTGGTCATGCAGTCATAGCCTTAGCATACTGACTGAGCTACACTGGTTCGTATTTTATGATAAAGAATAAATAATGTCATGGTCGAACTCGTCATTATTGGGTGCTAGATAACTCTTCAGGTAATCGGAAACTCCGTGGTACTGAATCTCATGGTTCTTCACCGCCTTCACAAAAGCCGAACATTGAACCCTGTCTTGAGCTTTGTCAATCCTTCTCACGTATTTACATTTGATGTGTATAAGATCACTGGTAAGATTACCCTGCCTTCGACGCTTTAGTATCTCCATGTTGTTTTTATGTACTTTATCGCAATGAATGCATTTCATAATTTCCTAATGTCAATTAGGATTGCTTTTAGTGTCTTAAGAACCTAACATTTGCATATGCAAATATTTCAATGACAAATTCTACATTCCTACTTACTAGTTGCATTGAGACTTAAGATGGTTTAGATATCAGCTGCATGATGCATCAGTCACCGTCTGTGACTACAACAGAACTGCCCTTCTAAAATGACCCCTTCAGCTAAAAAAACTTCATTTTCGTCCCGTTTGTTACCGGAATACAGTTTGACTGCCATATGCTGTGCATTTAGTTATGCGGTAATGCATTAAAGGGAATGATTTCTGTAGTCCGCTTTGTAAATCTGAACTTAATTATTACTTCACTATGGAACTTCCACGAATTACGGTACAACTCATAGAGGTAGATATTTTTCCAGGAATATTTATTGAAGAATGTTTGGAATCGGTGGATAAATTAATCCCTTATTTCAGTGTTTCGCATGTCGAGGGTGGGGACGCAATGCTGTTGGGCGTGATTATGAGTTTCCAACATACCCGTAGTCTCCTGCGTAATACACTATTTCCAAATTCATATAGCCTACATCGGAGATAGGCCTGTATTCAACATTTCGTAGTTTAGCTACGTACCGTACCGGAACTGGCCCAGTGACAGGGAACTACACATCTGCAGGTACCTCAGGTGCGTTTTAATAACGGTGTGGACGAATTGTAATTCGCTGGCTGAATTCAGTCGAAGAACTGAATATGTGTGTGTGTGTGTGTGTGTGTGTGAGTGAGATGTTGAAGAATATTAACCTTTTAAAGCCTAGCGGTAACTTTACATACCACCAGGCTTAACATTAAAAAATTCTACGTGGTGCCCACATTGCGTTTATGTGTTTTGTACGGATCTCAGAACAAACAGCAACTTTTGCCTTATAAAACATTAAGAGACTGGTTTTTATAACCGAAGTGGAGAGTGTTTACAGCACGGTACGCACTGAGTCCTTATATAAAACAGATACGCTTCGTCTTTAAAGGGTTAATTTAGTAAGACTGTAAGTTTACAGGTAAAAGTTCACCCTAGAACATGCTATGAAGGCCCACAGGGGTAGTAGAGGTATAGCTCTACTCGTTCTTCGACCTCGGCGCTAGGTTGGGGTGGGTGATCAACACCACGCCCCGGCCGCTTTACCCCCATAAAGGGCACCCGGTACCCATTGTACAGGAGGCTGGGTGGGCCCCAGGGCCGGTGTGGACACATACGGAAAAATCTCGCCCCCACCGGGATTCGATCGCCAGACCGTCTAGCCCATAACGAGTCGCTATACCGACTACGGCTAGTTGCTGTTATTGGGATGAACAGGAATGAGCAAAAGTTCAGGAATAAAAGAATTCGCTAAGTACTAACAGTACCTCCCGTGTAATCATCTGGGGGTCAGATGACATGAAGTGTCTATTCAATGGTAAGCAACAGTTTGCGTTTAAAAAAAGTGGGCTGTGGACTTAATTACCTTGTCTGGGTGTTTGTGTATCCTGTTTTAGTTTTAGAACCTTTCGAATGATTTTCACCAAGGTTAGTACCAACGTTATGCCAGTACAGAATAACCCAACTCCGTGCTTTATAACGTCCTACAACCAGTGATAAAGACATGGAGCTGACGCGAGCTTCTGAGGCGTGAATTGCCGCAAGAACCATGTTTTAAGTTTTTACAGATATGATTTTGGAAAAAATGCCAACTTTCTTTGGGGTAATATTTTTATGGACGGTAAGGTAACAGTTTGGCTTCAGGTTACAAATTTTCTTCAGCAATAAGTAATGAGCCATTGGAGCTTGGCATGCGGAGTTTAGTATGGAGGCAGATCATAAATGTATATGTACACATTACATGGTGTGTGGGTATCAAAACATTGTAAGTCAACAGTTAGACAATGGCGACGATGCGAAACTTTTGAGGTTATATTTGACAGGTTTAACGCACAGTGTTACACGGCTCACGGCGTACACAGACGTCCACGTGGTAACTAAGTAGATGTGAGATGACTTCTCAGACACTGTGTACAAATTCCGTACTTAAGTAATGAGTTCTTAACATAAATAAAATGAAACAACAATAACAAAGCTAACGTGTGTAGAAATGCAAATCTGTACAGTATAAACGTTGGATTTACGAGTTCTGTCTCCAACCCCTTTTTTAATTTGTTATTTTTTATATTAATTTAGTGCGTAGGAATAAATTTGTGAATTTTCGTCATCATTTTAAGAGCAATCGTTATGTTCACTGACCCTTCCATTACATTTGATAACGTTAAAATTATTCTCGTTTTTGATTAAGCGTCAGGTGATGGAGACGGATAGAGGAAAGACGTTAGTATCGCAAAATGGCATCCTCGTCACAAAAGGAGTTTTATGTGTTAAGTTTTTTATTAAACGAAATCCTTTGTAACAGTAAACGGACAATTTTGGGGCAAGTAGGGAGATTTCCAAAGAGTAACCCAATGACTTTTGGTTGGTAGGCCTGCACATGTTTTTTTTGACGACCTCCGAGATCACCAGAACTCACACCCATGGATACCTTCTTCTGTGTTCCTTCGTTCCCGACGACAATAGAAGGGCTCACGTCCCGCTTTACAGAGGCCTGTGCAAAAACTAACCATGTTATTCCGCCCAGAAATTGCGGCAGGAGCTTCGATGGCAGTTTGATGCAGTTTGAACTTCTCGTGGTCCTCACACTGTACTCTTTCAGTAATCCGTAGTGCTTTCGAAGTTTGATCTTGCAGATGGTTTATATTTCTTAACACTACCTTACATATTCTGCGTGTAATACGACGTTAGAACCGCAGAGGCATATCCCAGTGGCCGCGCGGTCTAAAGGGTAGGTCTGCGGCCGAGCGCTTGCTGGGATCGTGGGTTCGAATCCCACCGGGGGCCATGGATTTTTGTCTTGTACAGTGTTTGTGTTGTCATGTGCGACGGGCCGATCCCTCGTCCAGAGAAGTCCTACCGACTGTGGTGTGTGTTTGAGTGTGATCAAATGAAAAATCACAAAAACTCCCGACACCTGCTCTTAACAAGTATGTAGAAGACGGAAGAACTAAATAAAAGTAATAATCGCAGAGATAATTTACGGATATTGATTTACAACAAATGAATATCGGGACCAATGAAGTATGGAAAACAGTAAAGAACGATTTATAAAAAGTCATGTTCTATATTGGCATATGCTTATCCCTCTTATTGATTGATTTGGTGGTTAGTTGGCAGCTCAGATAGGCTGTCTGATAGAGAAGGCGTGTTTTATTACTTTCACACGCCTCCAATATTGTTGGGAAGAGTGAGCATTTGATGATTGTCTGCATGTATCAAACGATTTACATAAAAGAATATTGTAATCCTATTACTGTCTTATCGTTATCAATCGCGTAAGAAGAGATAATTCTGTTCCACTGCAAGGTCACGTCTTGGTACAGATAACGGGACCGTGAAGTGGACTGTTTGTTAAATGTCCATTTCCTGCCCTGAAATGTGTAATTAAAATTAAATTTGTGACATTGATGGATTGACAGTTGTGTCAAATCTGTTAAAAGAGAAATTATAGAACAATTCTAGTAAAATATATAGGCCTATATATATATATATATATGGGGGCACGCGGTGGCGCAGTTGGTTGAGGCACTGCGGTACAAACTGGAAGGTCGTGAGTTCGATTCCGGGTGGTGTAATTGGAATTTTTCATTGACATAATCCTTTCGGCCGCACTATGGCCCTGTGATCGACTCAGCCTCTAACAGAAATGAGTACCAGGAATATTTCCTGGGGGGTAAAGGCGGCCGGTGCGTAGGGCTGACAACTTTACCGCTTTCAAGTGCCGATTGTCTAGAAATCTGGGAGCCTCAACCTCCTGGAACCCTAAGGGCCTGTACAGGCCTGTAATGGGACTGCTTTACCTTTACCTTTTATATATAGAGAGAGAGGGACAGAGGGGGGGGAGGGAGAGAGAGAAAACAGGGAACTGCCAGTTAAAGAGGCTGATAAACGGTAATAAAGTGGACAAAGTGAGATGACTCCGACCGTAGGTTAAGTGCCCCACCGCTCATAGGCCTAACTTGGCTAATAACATTGGGGGGGGGGGGGGGGGGCAAATCAACTGTGGGTGTTAGGAACTTTGATTTACGAAGGAGTCAAGTTAGGAAGAGGGGGAAGATTGGTTTAAACGAGCCCTTAATATACATACACCCCTTTCACCTCACTCTAACCCCAATTTTTTTTGTTTGCCCGTCTTCTACTCAGTAGCTAAAAAACTGTTCTTAGGTAGAAAAAAGATTGGGCCGGTATTTGACTCCCCTTACCCCCCCCCCCCCCGCAGGTTACGCCTATGCTATCGCTGAATGGGGCCATGTTTAACACCTTAAAGACTAGGAAGGTTCAATGCGTACCGCAAAGTAAACATGTCCTCTGGATTTTAAAAACCAGTCACTTCATGCTGCATTGGGAAATAATCGCTGTTTGT
The DNA here is from genome assembly GCA_013340265.1 of Coptotermes formosanus. NCBI lineage: Eukaryota > Metazoa > Arthropoda > Insecta > Blattodea > Rhinotermitidae > Coptotermes > Coptotermes formosanus. Next base: position 1,036,299 of record BLKM01000152.1, read on the forward strand.
TCTGAGATCCATACAAAATTTAAGTTGGTACTGTTTCGCTTGCATTTTGGACGTTTTCGTGTTTCATCTACTGATAATATCCACGTTAAATAACCATTTCAAGCCCAGTGGTATCTGTATTTACCACCTGCTGAAACATTAAGAAGTGTTGCTCTCCACCACTCAGTGTATTGTGTGTTACGTATGATGCTCACAGTAAACAGTGATTATTCATTTTTCTAAAAAGAATTAACCTTTTCGACTTTATAATGGAGACGGAATTTGTTCTCTGTGATGTACGAATTGAAGTCTAATACGTAATTTAGCTAAATTTCTGTGTTCCAAGTGTCGTTCCTGCTTGTTTACCATCACGATTGTAGCTAAGGTGCGCGTATTTTAATTGCAGTTGCCCTTACTGACTCAAATTGTCATTGGCACATGCAATATGCCTACTAATTCCCGCTGTATTGTTGTCTGTCTTAGAATAAAGTCATGTCATCGCGATGTCAGTATAAATGGGTGTAAGTTTCCTGCTGTTAGTTCGTAATAATGGTCAGCTTCACGCCTCGGCTACGTCATCTCCAGGGAAAACGACCCCGGTGCTCTGAACAGGAGACTGGGTGCGCCCCAGCGCCAGTCTGGACGTGTTGGAAAACAGATACATTTCTTGTCCATGCCGAGATTCGAACCACAGATCATCTACCGCGTATACTGGTTGCGCTGTCCTGGCTATTATTATTATCATCATCATCATCATCATCATCATCATCATCATTCCTTTATGCAGGGTATTCACACTTATATACCTGAAACAAACCATGTTTCTAGGGTATACAGTATTATTATTATTATTATTATTATTATTATTATTATTATTATTTTCAGTGTGTCAAGGAAGTACGAATCCTTGATTTGGGTCCCTCAGAACCATTACCGTATCTGTCAAAGTGCAAAGGCCACGTTACCTGACAGGTTGACAGTCTACTGAGTGAAAGTTCCAATCCTACAATTCTAGCCGTACAATCCGCCACTGATATGTGCAGACATTTTATGTAACATGAAAAGGAAAGTGCAAGAACAATGGAAAGTGTCTCAAATTGTGTACACTTGAGCATGATGTCTTCCCTCTCCTCTCCTCTCACTCGACAGTCTTTCTCTTGTTTCAGATAAGGCTGTGAGGCTAACTCTCACCTGCCTGCATATCTCGAGCATTTCGATTGGTGTCCTCTTATATCCGTTCCAAAGCTTGTCAGTAATGGATTTAGTACTTAACCTTGATCAATGGGTTTACTGAGTCTTATAGCGATGCTTGTGATGTTAAACTGTGTTATGGAGAGTATGCCTGTACGTTAAGGTAAATAATAATAGTAAATAATAATATTTGTCTTTTCGTTGTAAATGAACCCTTTAAAGACGAAGCGTATCTGTTTTATATAAGTACTCAGTGCGTACCGCGCTGTAAACACTCTCCACTTCGGTTATAAAAACCAATCTCTTAATGTCTTATAAGGCAAAAGTTGCTGTTTGTTCTGAGATCCGTACAAAACACATAAACGCAATGTGGGCACCACGTAGAATTTTTTAATCTTAAACCTGGTCGTATGTAAAGTTACCGCTAGACTTTAAAAGGTTAAGTAACGCTTCTCGGGATAAAGTCACACCTTTAACTCTTTGTGATGTGTTCATCCGTATGTCGTAAATATTATGAATGTTTGTCTGTTGGTAACTGTAGCATTCAGCAGTGTTTTATGACTTGCAGGAACCAATATTCATCCTTGTACGCAATTTTGCGATTAGTTATCGCGGTGGCTTTAAAGGTGAAGGTCGCCTCGTAAATTGCCAGTGGAAGCGCAGGTGGAGAGTAGAGTTATAGTACAACTGCTTTATCTCAGCGCTATGTGGGGGGGGGGGGGGGGTGAATGGTGAACAACAGGCTGCGGCCATTTTATCCCCGGCAAAGAGCCCCGTTATCCATTGTAGAGGGGGCTGGGTTGGCCCCCAGGGCCGGGGATATGGAGAAGAGAGAATATGTTTCTCCCACCGACATTCGATCCCCGGACTGCCTAGCGCGTAACGAGTCGCGCTTGCCGACTGCGCTATCCCGGCCTGTCGCAATGGCTGTACCCGTCTCAAAATCGTCTTCCTTACTTTTCTTGTCTTTCTGTTGCTCTTCGCTTCTTGATTCATAATTCCTTGCCCTATCGTCGACGACCTGTCTTACGCCTTCACTATGTACTACTTTTCCATGCCTTCACCACGCAGAAGTATCTTCGACTATGCTTTATTGACGCAGCTGTCTTCCATATGTCACTGTTATCGTCCAAAAATGTGTATAGATCCGACGGTCTTGAAGTTCTCGTTTCTGGTGCCTCTGGTCTTCTTTTGTCTCTGTTGCCCACATGTCCGTGCCCCACTAACATATTTTGTCCCGGGTCTGCCCCTTATTCCATGCATTCTCCAGTATAGGCTATATACAAGTATAGCTGCAGACGGACGTTCTTGTTCGCTGGTGTTTAAATTTTAAATTCAAAGTGTGTGTATCTGCCTTAATTGTGTACATGTGTGGTGGAGATATCGGAACAGTTATAACGCATAACACGTGGAAACTCAAGTGGAATTGCTTCAGGACATGTTAATGTCAAGGTCACGGGAGTTCCATAAGTAACGCGTGTTGCATTACGAAGGCGATCAGAGAAAGTTGTGAACAGGTCGTGGTGCTGATGTGGTGTGAGAAACCTTACTGCAGCGAGTGAAAGCAAGCCAAAGTAAGAATATTAAAAAGAAGTGTGACGTATTTTGATTGACTGTTACATAAAGCACCAAAATACAGGGCAAAGTCGGAATATGAGCACAGCTAATAAAAGATAAATTTATCCTTGCACACGTCGTGAAGGCGTGTGGGAGAGAGTGGAGACATAACTCCACACATTCTTAACCTAGACAATAAATGGGATTATTGCTCAGCTTAACGCCCTGGAAAGCCCTTCCGGGAGGCTGGATGGGCTGACAGAGCTGGTCTGGGCATTTTTTGGAGAAGAGAAAAAGCTTTCGAAAATATGGCAAAGTAAAAGTGTTTGCGAGTGAGTGTAACAAATGAAAATCACCCTCACGAAAAAGTTGGCAGCAAATTGGTACCTTTCAGTGCAGAAAAAAATACTATCTTCCATTTTCCACAAGCAGCCCGAAGGTAAAAATACAGAAAATTGTTAATTTGCGTCTTCTTGTATATGAGTCACGAGTCTGGATAGCTCAGTAGGTATAGTGATTAGCCTGCGGGTTGGGCGATGGAGGAATCGTGTTTTGTTATCGGACAGAGGCAAGAGAATCTTGTGCAAAGCAACCAGACCGGCTCTGGGGCATACCCAGCCTCCGACTGTATAGTCAGCGTCGTATCATCCTACCTTATTCTTAACTTTCGAACGCTTTACCTTCCCTCCAGTCGTCCTTTACCAGAAGGACGAGCGGGCACTGCCTGGGAACCACCATCATAATCGTCGTCGTCTTCTTCCTCTTCTCCCCCTCCTCTTCCTTCTCTTCCTCCTCCTCCTCCCCTCCTCTTCTTCCTCCTCTCTCCTCTTCCTCCTCGCCCTCCTCCTCTTTCTCCTACTCCTCCCCCTCCTCTTCCTCCTCCTTCTCCTTCCGGCTTTATTCTTCAGAGTGTCAGTATTTTCAGTTTTGCTCTGATCTCGGCACACTTTTCTCCCCAGTAGCTTTATATAGTGAGGTTCATGAAATAGCCTTTCAAACATTTCCTCCCACTGATCACCCAAATTGACGAGACTCTTCCAGTAACACTGGCAGTGGTTCGCTCTTTTGCATAAATGTTGCTACATAACAAACAAAGCTGAATCAAAGATATTGTTTTAATACAGTATTTCATTTCGTTCAATTGCTTAACCCTTTGAATAACTAAATTCTTTTAAATATAATACGTAAAAATTCCATTCCAGCGGCATAGAAAACAGTGCATGTCCGTTACAGAGGCAAATCATATAATGCTGTTAGGGAGATGATTGCTGTTTATTTTCGAAATTATACGAAGTCCTATAAATCCATTGTGTATGTGAACTGGAGAGTGAGTGAATGCTGAAGCGGGAGGTGCATATTGGTACTTTGCTGTAAGGCTTAATATTTGAAGGAGTTATTGTAGTTGATCAGATATGAAAACTGGCACAGACGGTATGAGACATTTGATCCAGTTGAGTAGCTTAGAAATGGGTCGGCAGTCTGCCATGACCTATGTGTCCCTCGGGGTGAGTGACCTGACTCCAGATCTTCACAGACGAGGCGGCGTTGACCTACTGAAACGACGTAAATCAGTCTACCAGCCAGTTTAATTTTCGCCGCATCGTGTCCTTCGACACTGCGTCACAGGTTCACAGCACCTCAGTGAAAATTAACTTGATCCGTTCACACAACACGGCATTAATTCATGACACGGCTTACTGACTCATTCTGGTGTCTGGGTGATATATCATCCAAGGACAGCGAGCGCGAGTGGCGATCCTTATGGCCTTCATCATTGTTAACCCATATGGAACCGTCTTTCATATGTGCACTGTTTTCGCATTTATAGCCGCGCAAACATAGAATGACGATGCTAAAAAACATTAACGCGACCTTGTATTTCGAGCGACCCTTTCTGCGTAATTAATTACTGGCAGCACTGAGCATTTCTGGAAGGTCCCGGGTTCGATTGCCGATGATGTCATTGGAATTTTTTTATTGACATAATCCTTCCGGCTGCACTATGGCCCTGGGGACGACCCAGCCCCTAACGGAAACGAGTACCAGGAATATTTCCTGGGGTATAGGCGGCCGGTGCGTGTGGCTGACAACCTTACCACCTTAATGTGCCGATTGTCTAAATATCTGGGAGCCTCAACCTCCTGGAATAGTAAGGGCCTATCCAGGCCTGTAATGGGATTGCTTTTTACTAAGCATTCCTTTGGGTTTGTATCACTTAAGGACTCCCTAATGAAGGGTGCCTGAAGTCAAAGTGATGAGGGGACCTTTATAATGTGTACTCTTCACTAAATCAGGTGGATCAAACTAGAGGTGGTGGTGGGACCATAAACATGCGTTTCGAGTCGAGAAATGTAAAAGAAAATAAGTAATCGAAAAAATCTTAAAGGAAAAGACTGCCTGGTAGACCCAGGAATAGATGGGGCGATAGCATTGTGTTATTCAGGAAACAGAGTTTGAAAGTACGGACTGGATACGCCTGGCTCAGGAAGGGCTGTCTGCAGAAGCACTCGGCGCCATTGGGTTACAAGCCTTTCCTACAGAGTGAACTCAGCGTTCCGCGTGTAATAGTGAACTCTGACATTCCTCACCTAAATATTCTGCAGTCACTGTATTCATGGAGCTGATAATGTGACCTCATCAGCGTTACTGATGAAGAGTTTCGTATGTTCTGTATTAACCATTAATTCAATACCTTCTCGTGGAACAGATCTGTTTATCCTGTACTAAGTACGAGTTTACATGCGTATAGACGATTGGGCGAACCCGGCGAAGAGAAATGAAGGATTTTATTATTAACTGGGTAATAAGCTGTTTAATGACGGTATATTAACTACAGTGACTATTAGCATAGAGTGATATGAGAAGATGGTCACGTTCGATGAACTACAGAGGATTAGAAGGCAAGCACCCCGACCTGTTTCAATATATTATCGTGGTATTTCCCGGAAGCAGCGACTGTCAATGTACGGTACGGCTACCGCTTTTCGATGGCCCCCTGAATAAACATTTTAATTCATTTCAGTAAGATTTTGGTCCACTTGAGGAATAAGGTAAATATAAAGTTGTTCCTACGAATGTCATGAAGACGTATGGAGAAGGGGGGCGGGTAGAGGTATGGGTCCACTCATTCTTCACCCTTGTAATAGATGGCAGTGAATGGTCAGCTTCTCGCCCCGGCCGCCTTACGCTCAGAGAAAGATCGCCTGGTACCCATGCAGTAGTAGGCTGAGTGAGCCACCGCAGCCTGTCTGCACGCTTTGTAGGGGAGAAGAATTTTCTCGCCGCGAATCGAGCCTGCCTTCCCCTGTCACGTGGCCGTAGCTTACTTGCTGCACGCACTGAGCTATAACCCTACACCTACCAGAAATCGAACCCCTGTCCCCGACTAGTCCCATAGTAATTTATTTTACCACAAAACTGGTTTATGTCTGGAGGTGGAAGGAGTTTGTATTCAGTCTGTCGGATCCGTTCTGGGTCCTTGGCTGTGGGTGCTTAATCCGACTTGTTGGGAAAAGTCGTGTCCTGGCATCTCCATGCATTTCTACAGGTTCCAATCCGAAAGATCTGAATTACAACTTACATCCCGCAGTACAACTAGTTTCGAGGAGTGGTGCTCAGAATTTGTAGCTAAGTGTCAGTAAAGAAAAGGTAGCTCGGGGTAACTGTGTAATATTCATGTGCTGCGAGTAGACTACTTTCGAGGGACACCGGCAAGTTTTACTGCAATCAACAAACGGCAAATTATGACGGTGTGTTTCACAGTACTGCAGTTGCATCCGCTTACATTTTTCTCTGTTTATCCTACATTTCTTCCTTTAAGGGAAAGAAGTAACATGTGAGATGAATATCCTGAGTTTAAAACCGGGCTTGCATAGGGACAAGGCGGATGAACTGTGACGCCCTCATTTACATGCAGACTGGACTGTTGCACAGATATGTCCCATGATTAAGTGTAAATATTATGGAAGGATTAAATATGAATTTTTAAAGTGTAAAAATAAGACTAGGAATAGTGTAAGATGTGTGTCGCAGGAGTAAGAGAGGTAGCATTTCGAAATTCACCAGGGAGGCCCGTAGGATACAGAAATGTAGCAAACAGTATGAAGACTATTGTGAAACCAGAACTGGCTTACGAAACCTGACCCATAAGCAGTAAGTTAGTTGAATAATAATAATAATAATAATAATAATAATAATAATAATAATAATAATAATACAGGTACGTAACCCTTTATCCGGAATTCCGGAATTCCGAAAACCTCTGAAAACCTAAAGTTTTGACCCACGCCAGTTGCCAGATGTAATGAACATTGACTGCGTGTATATGTACAAGTGCTTACTTAGCGTAGCTTGAGCCTGTTCATGTTTGAAGTTTTACTGAATGTTTCCCGTAGAAATAAACAGTACCAGAGGATCTGCGATTTATATTTATCCCGCTTAATGCGTTCCATGTCCGTGCACTATATTATACAAAAACACTAATCACCACCAAATGCACAAAGAGAGTTTTATCATCAATCGTAACACACTCCTACATGTTTCGACCCTGCTGGATCATCTTCAGGGAGAACTTTTTATCGTTACACTAAAGTTGCACTTTATAGTTGAGTGAGAATGTGCTGTTGACTGTGTACTGCGTTGTTGTTGGAGGCGTGAACTCTGCGGTCCCGGTCTGCCTGATGTCTGTGATAACTGGGTGCTGCCCCAGGCACCGCTGGGGATGTTACATAATATGTCGTGTAGGCACGGTAGTACCTCTAAAATCCCAAAAATTCTGAATTCTGAAAATCATCTGGTGCCGAGACTTTCGGATAAGTGGTTACCTGCGGAGAATAATATAGTAATAATAGTAATAATAATAATAATAATAATAATAATAATAATAATAATAATTCTGGCGAAGAATGAATATTTAATGAGACACGATAAAGTTGGTGCGCCCTTACATTACTCAGAATGCAAAGCACTAGGCATCAAAACGACAAATGAATGGTACACACACACACACTCACACACACACACACACACTCACACACACACACACTCACACACACACACAC
>BLKM01000152.1:1044171-1139676 GCA_013340265.1 Coptotermes formosanus
CACACACTCACACACACACTCACACTCACACACACACCCACACACACTCACACACACACACCCACACACACACTCACACACACCCACACCCACACACACACTCACACACACACACACTCTCACACACACACCCACACACACTCACACACACTCACACACACACACACACACAAACACGCACACTCACACACACACACTCACACACACACACACACACACACACACCCAAACCAGTATGTGAACATGAAGATGTGACAGTGTTACGGATTCAAGGGGTACACACAGACAGGGAAGTTACAGCAAATAAGCCAGATATAATAATTAAAAACAAGAAAGAGAAAACATGGATACTGATAGATTTGGTAATACCAGTGGACAGAAATGTCACACAAAAGGAAGCAGGAAAGAAACTGAAATATAAGAGTTTATATATAGAGATACAACGAATGCGGAACATGAAATGTATGGTTATAGCCATGGTAATTGGAGCCACCGGAATGGTAACAACAGTTTTAAGGAAAAATTTAGAAGCCATACCAGGAAGACATTCAACAGATTCACTACAAAAGACAGCTAGACTTGGAACATCACACATAATACGGGAAGTCTGAAGCTTGATACGTGAGCGGGGGAATCACCGCTGGTTCACGAGAAGTACCGGGGAGAAATGGTCTGTGACACAAGACAACAACAACATAATAATAATAATAATAATAATAATAATAATAATAATGGTGATGGTGGCGGTGGTTGTAAGGACATGGATTTAACGCAGTATTCGTTAAGTTAAAGAAACGCAGTGGTTTGCGAAGGTTGCTTTCTGTATGGATGTGTGACACAAATTTTCACGAGCAGTTTATTTGGTAATTGCCAGCTGACGGTACTGTGGTGTTCCGGTATAGGCGTGTGTGTAGTATGTGTGATAGGTCATACTGCTGAACCAACTTAATCTTGAATAGACAGCTGTTACATATTTACTACGCATGTATGACGCAGTACACGTACCAGCGACTGTTCGTCCAAGAAGCTCGAAGAACTACGAAGGCAAGTTAAACAAGGGACAGAGAAGACGAGGTTACTTGTATCGTTAAGCAGTAATGAGGTAAATGTGCAGTTGTCCGCATATATCACTCTGTCAGATCTTACGGATACAAACTCCATATATTCTTAGCCCTTTGCAGGCGGAAAGTACATGTAACAGTTTCACTCTGTTATAAAATACGGAATAATTGTTTGGGGAAATTCTTCCAACAGCGGGAAGATATTTACTTTACAAAAGAAAATCATCAGAATTATGGTTGCTGCACATCCTAGAACTCCACGTAGAAGTCTGTTTAAAAAATTAGAGATTTTGCCTGTTGCATGTCAATATATGTTTTTATTGATGAACTTCTTTGTTAATAATCAAGAAAATTTTCAAACCAATCCATCAGTACGCAGTGTTAATACAAGGGATAAGCACCATCTTCATAGACCAATTGCCAACCTGTCATGCTGTCAGAAAAGTGCATTCTATTCTGGCATCAGAATTTTCAGCGTTTTATCACGAAGTCTTACAAATCTTAAGAATGAAACGGCACAATTTAAAGTACCAGTAAGAAGATACTTAAATGGACACTCCTTTTACTCTGTAGATGAATTTATGTATACTGATAACCTATAATAATTACCTCTAAGGCTGTACGTAAAATGCTTAAATTATTTTGCAATGTAAAGTTCTGTACATTTAGTATGTTTTTGTGTGTTTATGAGTTACTCTACAGCCTATTGTCTTGTGACAGAATTATGGATCCATAGAATGTATGTATGTATGTATGTATGTATGTATGTACGTATGTATGTATGTATGTATGTATGTATGTATGTATGTATGTACGTACGTACGTACGTACGTACGTACCTCACACAGAAGAAACGCTGTCTGCGTTATAAAGACCAGTCAGTTAATGCTGTGTAGAGAAATAGTCGCTTTTTGATCTGGGAATCGTACGGTGTGCATAAATGCGCTGTGTTGAAGGAGTACGGAGTTTTGAGTGTTGCGTCTGGTGCACGTCGTTAATTGCTGGTGGGTTTTAAATGTTTGAACAGTGACGAGCTCACCTTTACGTTCTGGTCGCGTCTTAAAGTGGCTCAAAGCGCCTTCCGTGCTCCGTGAACAAGACACTTAGTCAGCTCTGAAGTGCTTTAAGTTATATCCTTCTCTTACTATTACAGATGTCTATTAGACCCAAATTCTAAGACTTAATGGCAAGAACAGGTTAGATTCTACCCAATTAACGCTTGAAAATATAGTAAAAGCCAGTTGTACACTACTGGTAGGCGAGCTGTTGTGCATACATTCTGTGTTCGTCTTTGTTTTTCATTTCTTTGTTTCTTTTCTCGTTCCATGTTTATTTTCTTATTCTTCCTTTCTTTGTTTCTTTTACCCTCCTATCGTATTTATTGTTCGTTATTTACCCCTTTCTTTTACCTTTCTTCCTTCTTTCTTTCGCCTCCCTTGTTTGCTGCACGTGGTAGTTGTGTTTTTACATTATTTCTTCCGGTTCACAAGCCTGGGTACCACTCGAAACAGCATATAGTTGTTATAACACGTGTGTTACCACCAACTCATACGCTGTATTGAAGTAAGATTTAACAAACTTTATAAGGCTCCCATCATTTTGCTGTGTAACACAACACCATCCTCAGGGGAGACATATAGAACACTTAAAAAAGTACACAAGCCTAGTTGATGAGGAATTCGTTAAAAAGCACGTTGTTAAAACACCAAATGACGCCGTGTGTTAAGATATTAGACGAAAATTGCTGATGCGTTGCAAGTTTGTTATTGTTACTGTAGTGGAGTGAAGCACGTTGCTTGTAACCTCCAGTGGCGTGTTGTGCTAGCCACGGATGGGAGATGTGATTTATTGATGAGGTGATAATTGGCAGGGGAAAATGAGGAAACTTTCATCTTTGACCAGCACAAATCACATATAATCTACCCTGGAACTGAATTCGGCCTTGCGAGGTGGGAAGCCAGCAGCTTACACCTGCTGTGGCGCAGCCCAAGTAGTGTGTAGTACTGGCATAGCGTACACCTGATACGGGCGGCTAATTCAGCGTGTAGTCATAAATCGTGCGTACGGTATGAAAAATCAGCCAAGTAATACATGGTTACATCGTGGGGATTCATAGACGGGCGGATTGTATTACTCTCATCTCGTGCTGGCACCCATTATCTTTCCACGAGCTTTGCACTTCGAGTCTCAGCAACAGGACAGTGGCATTTCCTTGCATCTTATTGTGCACTTTGTAAACAGTCTTGTCTTGTAAACCTGTTTCTGGATGCATCGGAAGCTGCAGTTCGTAAAGGCAATGTTACACGGTGTATTCAACCAGATTAATTTAAGTCTGTGCTATGGCCTTTCTGTAATTTCATCTTCGGCCTTTTGTTTCAATTCAGAAATACCTTTGGGAACTATGAGTTTTTTTTACAGATTTGGTACGGCTCTTTCGGCCGGTAATCGGCACTTCCCAAGGCTACCTTCTCCTCCTCCTCCTCCTCCTCCTCCTCCTCCTCCTCCTCCTCAGATGACAGTACAGTCCAAAGCGGACCTTCGCCTCCCTAATGGACTTCTCCCAGTCAGCTCTGCTTTTTGGCTTATTTCCAGCTTTTAATTTTGCATCTCTTAATATCTGTTTGTACACATTTCCCTCTGTTTTTTGGTCGTCCGTTTAGTCGACTTCTCTTGGGATTATTATGAAATACTTGACTAACTTTTCTTTTACTAAGGCTACCTTACACGTACCGAGAAAATACGGACGTGGGTTATGAGTCAATATCTGTAAAATGCATTTTATAGATTTTGTTCATTAATGTATACGTTTTTAAAAATAAGAATTGTGAACCCGAACGGTCGAAACATGTTGGTCAGTAAACAAATGGAACGTAGTTGTGTTTAAACGGATTTTGCTCTGTTCTATATTAGAGTAGTTTTCCGGAGCAATACAGAGGGTTGTGTATAGGCCTAAACGTGTTCATTTTTTCTGTTGTAAAAAATGTTGTCACTCCATGCATTGTCGTCACTTCGTAAGTGTAGTTCTGAAAGCCACATTACTGGCCAACACAAAAATACAGTAAGATATGTTACCTGAATGCTAAATTCAAGGTTTTGCATACAGATAGTTTGGAATCGCTTTCCAGTAATTCCTCTGAAGTTCTGGAAGGGCGGGTCTGTTGATCGATTATCAGATGTTCGAGGGTTCACTGAATAGGTGGCTGGATGGCTCCCAGAGGCAGTTAGGACGCTGTTGAGATGAGAAAAATCGCAAGGGTGGCGCGTCCATAAAGGCTGCAGGGTTGCAGCCCTCCCAGAAATTTTGAGAAAAATTAAACTAAATATCTGAATAAAAGTAATTTTAGGAGTCGTAACGAAAAATTTTATTCCGGTATTTAGTTTAGTTTTTCTTAAAATATGGTCGAGCCAACCCTGAAATATAATCTCTACTCCTGTCATAAATCCTGCGCTACAAGCCGGAAGGTCGCGGTTTCGATTCCCGATGGTGTCATTGGAATTTTTCATTGACATAATCCTCCCGACTGCACTATGGCCCTGGTGTCGACTCAGCCTCTAACAGAAACGAGTACCAAGAATATTTCCTGGGGGCTAAAGGCGGCCGGTGCATGGGGCTGACAACCTTATTACCTTCATGTGCCGATTGTCTAGAAATCTGGGAGCCTCAACCTCCAGGAACTCTCAGGACCTGTCCAGGCCTGTACAGGGACTGCTTTACCTTTTTTAGTGCCATAAAACGATCTCTGCCTGTATCAGGAATCCAACTGCCATCCAACGGTCGTCCGATTCACTGAGTTCCCGTACTCGGATTCTGTTTATGTGTTCGTGAGTTAGCTTCAAGACCAATTGTTTGGCCAAGAATAACAGTGTGTAATCTTCCACTACGGTAAGTCGCTGCCGTACATTCAGAATATTGATTACACAGCACAATGAGCGTGTGAAGCGGAGTGTCTGCCAGACAATATGTATTCATTCTCACAAAATGCAGGTTATTGACACGTCACTCTCGGGGTGTGAGCCCAACAATACGGTCGGCCTCTTTCATTAATAATCTGGTCGTTTTATGCCCTGTTCTCCCTGAATTTTCTCCGAAAGTATCGATGTTTTTAAAACAAAATGTGTACCTCCATGCATGTGTTGGTTATTGGCTGCAATAGTTACTTGAATGTGTTAAGGTAGGAACTTGATTAGAACATTACCTAAATTTTATAATTAAACTGAAAACATCTTTCTATTATCCCTAATCTGTCAATTAAAATAAAGACTCACGAGAGTTGTGATTGAACCTCGCCGTGTTAACACGACGCTAGACTTATGAGTTAACGACGTTGTTTTATTATTATTACTAGCAGTATATAGTATGTAACGTCTGATATCAGATTCTAGCAGCATAAAACATCTGTTTTCACGGCGGCTTAATGCCGTGTTACCTTCTTGACCGATTAGCCGTCCCAATATATAATACGTTCTCAGCGTTTTCGGATACTATCCTTGCCGCCGTCATCAGCTGTCAAATTTTGGAAATTAATTCCTTGTTGAAAGCCCTGATCTTCCGCTGAACATAGATGTGTAGGTGTCTGAGAAATACGGTGCCGAGCAGGACCGCTGGCAGCGAGGAGCAAGGTGATGGACCTGCACCACCTTCAGATTTTGACACTTAATCATTTATTAAATCAAACAACAAAAATTCTACAAAGAGAGAACTAAATTTCCTACAGTTTTAGTGTGAGGACTGATTGAGGATTTGAATTAAATGATATCTGTGTTACTTTCTTGTCCAGCGCTGACCATGACAGTATCTGGGCACTTAACATTTAAGTAACGTATGTAGTTCTGAGGAAAGTGTTCGGACCTAAGGTAGACGGAATAAGTGGAGGATGAAGAGAATTGCCTGTGCTTTATACTCGGTACTAAGTATTAGACTCTTATAATACTTGGTAAGACGATGAGACAGACGCGGAATATATCAGGCGTGAGAAATATGACAAATGAATACAAGAATTTGGTTGCAAAACCTGAAGGAATGAACCGCTTAAAAAACTAGGCGTAAATAGGAAAATAATATAAGGGAATCTTAAAGAAATGAGGAGTTGAATGGATTTCTCTGACTCACCCTAGTAACCAGTGACGGAATCTTATAAACAGGATAAATGTTCTTTGAAGTTCCATAAAAGCCGGAAAATTTAATGAGTAGTTGGGCGTGTAATAGCTATGCAAGAAAGACCTTGTTCAGTATAGGTTAGTTGTTTATACATCCGTGATCACGGATGGTAATGATAGCACAAGTTGTCTTCATAGCTGGAAGCGGCTGGCAAACGAAACCACCATCTCATCATCTAACATGGCCTAAGAACCTGTTCCGGACGAGTGTTCAATCTTGCAGTGCAGTTTCCAATCAGGCGGGTGGGTGACCTTGACGCCACTAAACGTGTGCCAAGACTTTTGTCAAGTTTGCCTTGTCTTGTGTCTGCCTACCTGTCTACCAGCGACAGTCAGCCATGTCCGGTCCCGCCAGGTAGGCCACTGCAGGTTTCTTGATTGCCTTCCTGCCTTGAGCGCCAAATCCTCGTGCAGTGCAGTACACGGATGTGCATGCGGCATTTGTTCAGCCAGGATCGACTACAGGACAGCGCTGTTACGTATGCACTTGCAGGTGTAAAGGTCTTCTTCGGCCGTATTGCAGCCTTGCACAGTACAGTAAAAGGTGATTATAACGGAATCAAACGGACCTCAGAACTGCCCATTTCGTACAGGTTTCCGTGTATGGCTGGTACCAATAGATAACAGGAGATTGCAGTGTGACGTGTAAAAAAGGTAAAGGTCGCCCTAGAACAGGCCATGAAGACCCAGACGGAGAATAAAGGTTTAGCTGTACCCTTTCTTTAACATTGTCCCTGCATGGGGGTGGGTGGTCAGCGATACGCCCTCGCCGCTTTATCCCCCAGGAAAGAGACCCAATACCCATTGTACAGGAGGCTGGGTGGGCCCCAGTACCGGTCTGGAAGGGTGCGGAAAATCTCGCCTTCATCGGGATTCGATCCCTGGACCCTCCAGCAAATAGCGAGTAGATATTGCTGTGTATATGTATACTCTATATGTGGCTGCCCGTCTGTATCAACTGTTATTTTTAGCCACAGCGGTCATTGAGGGATTAGAGGCTGGTTTTGGATGTTGAATGTGAAGGAATGCGAGAGGAAGGCTGCGATGTATTTTGAGATAACTGTCCCGATGTTCTTCTGGATACAGGAAATAAATTGTCTGCCCATACCACCCGTTACTGGCCGGCATTGGAACCCGGTACCTTCCGAATAAGGATCATACGCATTGTCAGTACATCATCCTGTCGAAGGTGTCTGGATTTTTGTAAATGAGATGTCATACAGCGCCGCAAAAAAAATCGAGAATTTACGTCTTTAAGACTGGGCACGACTTCCACTTCGTAGTGGTCTATCATTCATGATCTCACCTTATAGCTACCGTCTTATCTGCTTGTTAGGATAGAGCTGCGAATTCAACACGCCACCTTTGATTGAAGTGTGGTGTGACGGGATTTGCGACGGTAAGAACGCGCTTAATCTCTCTAAAACTAAAAGCCATCTTTATCTCCGTCGTTCATACGTGTCAGTAGTTGGGTTTTGCATTTACAGAGATATCTCTTACTTGATCTGTGGTAAATCTTGAAATCTTCTTTCTTCTCGTATTTAAATTTCATTAAATATCTACTTTTTTTCACTCAAGGTACCAGGTTTTTTCCTGTTACGTTTTTGCATTATATAGAACACAGTTGCTAAGTGCATTCACTGTTAAGATAAAAGCAACAGTAACAGCAACCCTCATGTCGTTAAGACTTTGGGTGCGTGTAGTTAACGCTGCATCTCTGTTGGCACTTGATGGAGGTTGGTGGTCGCCTTCAGCCTCCATTCACCATATCCCCGATGGAGACACAAGGTAGACATAGCAGTAACTGCACTACTTGTTGTTATAGATATTGTAAAAATTTGCAGTTCGTGTTGTGTTTATTTAAAATTCAAATTAGTAACAAGGGTACTGCGTGTTTTATGGAAATAACTGTTAACATGCGTCATCTATAAAGA
This sequence comes from Coptotermes formosanus, assembly GCA_013340265.1. Classification (NCBI taxonomy): domain Eukaryota; kingdom Metazoa; phylum Arthropoda; class Insecta; order Blattodea; family Rhinotermitidae; genus Coptotermes; species Coptotermes formosanus. The sequence goes on from BLKM01000152.1 coordinate 1,052,324, forward strand.
AAATATGATCAGTACTTGCTGTTCTCTTATCAATTTGAGGCTAGGCATTCTGTTGTGATTAAATTACAATATAAATGTTAGTATCTGCCATGAATACAGCAAATAGTAGGGGCACGCGGTGGCGCCGTAAGGTCTCGGGTTCGATTCTCGATGGTGTCATTGGAATTTTTCATCGACATAATCCTTCCGGCCGCACTATGGCCCTGGAGTCGACTCAGCCTCTAGCAGAAACCAGTACCAGGAGTATTTCCTGGGGGGTAAAGGCGGCCGGTGCGTAGTGCTGACAGCCGTACCACCTTCATGTGCCGATTGTCTAGAAATCTGGGAGCCTGAACCTCCTGGAACCCTAAGGGCCTGTCCAGGCCTGTAATGGGACTGCTTTACCTTTGCAGCGAATGGTAACATACGACCTTCCGTTTTCCCTTGTGTACCAGTTCTTGGCTACGAAGTATATGGCGTGTGAAAGAGGTGCTCGCTGTGTTGATTTTGAAACGAACCAAAACAGATTCGCATTGGCAAAGATAAAAACAGAAGTGGAATAAGTTTCGCACACGGTCTGTGCTTGCGCTGTATTATTTTTCAAATTTCCAGTTTCTTGTAACTTTGTCAAGGTTATGTTACATGTATTATTTATGTGCGTTTGTTTTTTGTATTTTGCCCCCCCCCCCCCCCCCACACACAGCGCAGCTAATAGACACGACAAGATGTGTAAAGTCGATGAATTGCAAATTAGTATCAGGTGTTTGTGTCCTTTTCTGAGTACTTACTTTGTATTGTGCAGTTGGCTTGTATTACCTGGCAATTTATTTACGCGTATATTGACGCTTAGCAGCTCGAATATATTTTGGAGCAGTCCATAACATATATTCGTATATGTGTACATATCAAATTATTGTTTTGTGTTTATGTAGTGGTCATAATCGTATTAATGCTTTCATTAGAGTTACGGCTTAGTCAGTGGTATATCTCCTCCTTCTTTGGCATACGGTCCTTACAGTTTAACCAGCGCCTCCTTCAGAATGATAGCCCGTACGGTTATGTCTTCTGCCTTCTTCCTCCATCTGTTGACACCCATCGATTTCGGGTCATTCTCAATACAGTCTAACCACCTTAATTTTGGTCCTGCTTTTTTATCGTCCGTGTGGTTTCCCCAGAAATACTTCCTTTACAGCCCTGCTATCAGACATTCTTACCAGATGACCAGCCTATTCTAGTCGCCTTGCTTTTATTCTTGTTACAATATTTGGTTTTCTATACATAACCTGCAATTCATCATTAGTTCGGATTCTCCAGCCATTTAATCTTCTATCGGGCATCAGTGGTATATAAATAAATAAATAACTTATTATTTTATCTTTTCGCAATCTTATGACTGAGAAAAAATGCTATTTGTTTAAACCTGTACGTGGAGCAGAACTACTAATTCTGACGCATGTGCCCTACCCAACACCCGTTTTACCTAGTTAGCAAAGTTTCCCGTGTGGATGAGCATCACGCCACGAAGGCTTTTGAGGAATGTAAATACAGCTGTACTCATTCTTGATCTCTGCTGTTGGTCAGCTTCATGCTTCGGCCACTGAATTCCCGGGAAAAGTCGTCCCCTTGGTATTTGTTAAGTAGAATGTTGTGCAGTCACCAGTGAAGACGAGATATGTTACGATCGTGCTGGGAATTGAACTCCCTCGTTCAATTAATAGCATTATTTATTATATGCTGAAAAAAAATCAGCGTTTAGAATGAAATGGTGATAGGAATAAGTCGCACGAAATTTTCGCCGTAATGTGTGTTACACTTCTGATTGCGCGGTACAGTCGTCCTGCAGCGTCGTACTAAACAATGAGGCAGTTGGCGAGATTTGAGGTTCTCACAGCGATTTTGCTGAAGATTCAAGTCTTATTGGATGTGGTGCTGTCATTTGCTGAATAGGTGCCTTCTCCTCCTCATGGTCAGAGAGTCCAAGAAGAATGCTTTTCTTTGACTGTTCACTCCTGAAGATGGAAGCATTACGATCCTTCGAAACGTTGGCAGCACTCGTTCAGCGCGTGCAGCATCACATCTCAGAAGACTTGAATACTCAATAAATGATTTTGCCTTCTCCATAGTACATGAAGGTTTTAATTTTATGCTATATGCATACAAAAAACTCAAATATCATGAGACAAAAACTTGTACCACGGAGGGGCGGATCTCATAAGACTCCTGCCTCTTTCCCCTACTTACGCAGGGATGAAATGTAGAGACCTGAGTCTGCTGCTGCTGCTGCTGCTGCTGCTGCTGCTGTGTGTACCTCTCGTCCTGTACAAACTTCACTGTAGCTTCAGTCCCTAATGAACTTTGTTAAGTTTTGAGAAGCTTACAGTTTGAAGTGGAACAGTCATTTCAGAGTTCTCTGTTCATTATACTGCAACAGCCATTAGTGAAACACTTTGTCATATTCCGGGATTTAGCCTGCTTCCCTTATTTAATATGAGAAGAAAATGGCAGTATGTTTGTCCCTCCCGTTAACATTTGACGTATTTTGGTGATGCTTGGTATTTAGACAATGCCGCTATAGCTGTAAAGGCGTGCAGAAACTCAGTCATTTTGTACTGCTCAAATGGGTCCATTGTGCCAAACCCTCATGACAGATGAGTGTCGAGTGTTGGTGATAGGAGACCAGAATCTGCCCCCCTTCGACCTCGTCCACCGATCTCTTATAGACTTACATAGAACTGAACCCTGCACTGCAGTGTAAAGTGGTGTCTGGGTCTGGCATGGTGTTCGTGTTGCCAGTGGTTTACATGTTTCACTTTTTATAATTTTTAACCTCCAGTGATACTGATATGGCCGATCTCAGTGGCCGCGCGTTCTGCTGCGGTTCGCTTGCTGGTATTATGGGTTCGAATCCAGCCGGGGGCATGGATGTGTGTCTCTTGTGAGTGTTGTGTGTTGTCAGGTAGAGGTCCCTGCGTCGAGCTGATTACTCGTCCAGAGGAGTCCTACCGAGTATGGTGTGTCTGAGTATGATCGTGGAGGCTTGGTGGTGGGGAGGCTCTGGCCCCGCTGGGGGCTGTTGAGCCATGAAAAGAGAAATACCGATATGACGGCCGAGCAAACTTCTGAGGTGCTGACGACATTAACGGCACTTATTGAGAATCTGATGTTGTAGAATGATTAATGTAGAAGAATTTGTATATTTGTTTACGCGGTAAAACAGGAGTGTGACACACGCGCGAAATTCTTACGTTTGACAGAGATGAATATTGAGTTGCCACAGGCATCTTAACATTTTGTAAGCAAATGGTAATTAACCGTTTAAAGACAAAGCGTATCTGTTTTATATAAGGGCTCAGTGCGTACCACGCTGTAAACACTCTATACTTCGGTTATAAAAGCCAGTCTCTTAATGTTTGTAAGGCAAAAGTTGCTGTTTGTTCTGAGATCCGTACAAGACACATAAACGCAATGTGGGCACCACGTAGAATTTTTTAATGTTAAACCTGGTGGTACGTAAAGTTACCGCTAGGCTTTAAAAGGTTAACGTAGCTACCAATATTGCACGTAATATTTCCTGTGTCTTAACAGTTTCAAACCTGGAACGAAAGCTGGACTATGGTTTTCTCGTACATCTGTCAAATTTAGCATGTTTTAAATCCATACTAATGTAAACTACGGACATAAAAGGACACCTGATCTATATAGTTCTTGCTAGTTTTGCCACACAGAGTTGAACACCCGTATGATACACTTATATATAAAGATCAATTTCGAAGATCAGAATTTGCGAGTTGGGTGGAAGAGGTGCGAGGCTAATGATTAATGATAGATTCCACATGATGATGATTTATTCCCTGCAATTTGGAGCGCGTGTATGAATAAAGATAAGCCTGTTTGTATTATTGCAGCTATGAAATGTCAAATTGTTTGAATCTGCTTTACGTCGTTTCGGTTATGTTGTATTTTGTTCTTGTATCCTATGCAATTGTTATTGTCATTCTAAGCATGACCGACTTCCCACCAATGTTTGTACATCATTTTTCTTATGTAATGAGATACAGAGATTCTTTAGAAGAGTAGCAAAGAAGCAGATCCGTCCCATATGATTCCCTTACCTGCAGCGGCGCATTACGTTGTTCTTTATGTCATAACACGTGGCTGTCACGTTAGCTTAAGTTGAGCTTGCTTATTCCTTAAAACGTGCAGCTAATGTTGACACGTAGGCTATTTGTACTGTCTTTGATTACTTCTTGAATGTTTTAAGAACCCCTTTTCAACCAATAGATTATATAGCTTAGGTGATTACGGGTTATGAATGGAAGCTGTTCTACTTAGAAGGGGGCCAGGCGAGATTTGTGTTTCTCACAGCGATGTTGCTGAAGATCCAAGTCTTCTGCAATGTTACGCCGTGTCCGATATTTCTCAGCATTTTTAAGGATGGTAGTACTTGCCTTCATCTTTAGGCCTAGGCCTGAGCAATCCCAGAAAAATCTTCTTGCTGTGTTTGACCCTGAAGATAGAGGCAATACGATTTTTTTAAACGTCGCGAAATTCCTAGTAACACGGTATTATTTAACCTCAGAAGACTTGAATCTTTAGATGGAAGCTGTTATGAAATGTTGTAAGGTATTATACCCGGCATTTCGTGGAAGATACTGAGGAGAACCGTGTAAAACATTAACGATACCCAGTCTGGAGACAAAAATTCGAATTTAGGACCTCCTGAGTATACAGTAAGAATAGTGACCCTGCAATTGACATGTTCGTATTCTTCTGCTTTAACCCTTTAAAGACTAAGCGTATTTGTTTTATATAAGGACTCAGTGCGCACCGCGTTGTAAACACTCTCCACTTCGGTTATAAAAACCAGTCTGTTAATGTTTTATAAGGCAAAAGTTGCTGTTTGTTCTGAGATCCGTACAAAACACATAAACGCAATCTGGGCACCACGTAGAATTTTTTAATGTTAAACCTGGTGGTACGTAAAGTTACCGCTAGGCTTTAAAAGGTTAAACTGTATGATGGATACTTGCCCTTTTTACGAGCCCCAGTTACTTCTGGTCTATAGCAACAAGTAGCTAAGGGTCAGGTTGTATGTTGTGATCATTTTGCTCCTGTAAGCAGGAAACTATAACAGCCCATAGGGTCAATATGGTGCCCGTAAGAAATCTGAGTTCCATAGTCTTTCCTCCCTCATTCACTAACCGAAAAGAAGTGCCAATAAAAATTTAATGGTGGCATTTGGTAAGATTGTATCACCCAGAGCTCAGCGTTAATGGTGTTCCAAGAACGGAGTGTATAGTGTATAGTGTATAGTGAACCCTATAGGTTAGTGGCATGTGCATACGCCTGTACTCGTACTTCAGCTCTGTCATGTGGTGCTGCACACTTATTCAGAGTTTCAAGACGCGAATAAATAATAATGGTTTCAGGTACTGCATGTATTGGTAAGAAAAGACGCTCGTTACACTTTATTTTGTTGATTTGGGCATGAGCTCACAGAGTCTAAAGGAGAGTTTCAAGTCTCCGTCCGGTCACTTGTCTGAAACTTACATCAGAAAACACATATATGCTTAGTAAAGACGTACGTGCACATTGAATACATACATACGTATATACATGCACACACATAATGTGTACATACACACACACATACACACACACAGTTCGTATATTGCGATCGTAATACGATGTTTGGCTTGGAGACCGGCTATCACTATCATCATCATCATCATCATCATCATCATCATCATCATCATCATCACCACAACCACTGCCACCACCAACCACCACCACCACCACCACCGCCACCGCCACCGCCGCCGCCGCCGCCGCCGCCGCTTCTTAGCTGGTTGTCACAAGAGTACGGGTCTCACTGACCCAAGCACTTCTTGTTCGCTGTTCTGCCAAAAGCTTTGTAATTGTAGGGCATGTATTGAGTAGTACTGCTTTTTGCATTAGAATGTATGTTATATATTAATATAAAATGTATTCATGTATAATTTATATAATTATGGACAGAAAACTGGTTAGACATTATTTCATTTCAGTCTTTAAAGGGCAAAGTACGTTAAAGTGTGTATCCCTTATGTACACGTATTCTGTAACGTCATTACTAGACCATGAGTTTTCTCAGGCAGTCAACATTTCTTTTTATTCTTTCCGTTCATTATTGATTCTGTAAAGCAGTAAATAATTAGTAGCGAATAAAATTATTCGTATGAATTGCCTGATAACTACATTGTTATTGAAAGCTAATGAAGGTGGGTTTAATTTTGCCTTATGGTTGTGCTCATTGGGAATCTTACTAGATACAGTGCCTGCCATCTTAAAGCTTCCCACGGTCAGCTATGTTATTAGTTTATCCGTCTACAAATCATTGCCTTAGTAGGTGTGGACATTGTAGGTGGAAAGGAGGAGCCAGAAAGACAAAGTTGGCAACACTGTGAAATATTGTTCTTTGATGATGAGCATGGTAGTTGTTTGTTGTATGTAGTTCATAAGGCATGTATTCTGTAAAGTTGTTGACAGGTACCATTTAGAAACACTGAAAACAGTACCAAGCAGTAGTTCCGGTGTGCGGCCTTCGGTGTGCGGTGAAACACAATGCAATGGCATAAGCTACTGTTGTCACTATAACCCATGTTACATAAATATTATACACGATAGAGTAAAAGGGGCATGACATGGGCGGGACATAAGGTGAGTTATATATGGAGGGAGAGGCGACGTACATACATTATGTTGGTGGAAAAGCCTGAAGGAAAGAGGCCGCTTGGAAGACCTAGGTGTAGACGGGAGGATAATACTAAAATGAGTCTCAAAGAAAAAGGATGGGAGAGCGTGGACTAAGATTCATCTGGCTCAGGATAGGGTCAAGTGGCGGGATGGGTGCAGTAATGCACTTTCGGGGTTCGTAAAAGCTGTGGAATTTCTTTACTAGGTGAGGAACTGTCAGCTTCTTAAGAAGGAGTCTGTTCCATTGAATTAGTCTAGTCAAGGTTATATGAACCGGGATCTCACTGGCCGTGCTTTGAATTCACTGCAGAATTGTATCTACAACGTGCCCTTGACAGCATTCCCGCTGAAGATTTTAGAAAATGTTTCCAGCAGCGGGAGCGGCGGCGGGATCGCTGCATCCAATCACAGGGGGACTACTTTGAAGGGAACTAAAGTTTCGGACTTGTACGAATATTTTAAATAATTTTTCTTTAACAATGCCGGAAATTTTTGGGTCTCCCCTCGTACAAACCCGTAGGATCACAGTACAGGTATCACAATGCGTAGAGTCAATGTTTTTTTTCCTCAGTTTCGTTAAATACGTGTTGGCCATTTTAAGACATGTTTCAGATAAAGTATTTAGACCAGTTACTTAGTTATTTTAGACGGGTCATTTTTTGTAAGATGACACCAGTGTTCGCTCTAAGATGCGCGCGGGAGCGCAGCCGCGCAGTAACCGAAATTCTCTCGCACACACTTGTTGTTGCCGCGCAGCTGGAATTGTTCAATTTTCATTGTATATATTTTTATTGTACATATTACAAAAACTTTTAAAGCACCGTGCAGTCATCAGGTCGTGTAAAAATTTTCTGCTCAGAGCAGCAGCGGGTCCGCGCAGCTGTAAAAAAAAATTAGAGGGAACGTTGGATGCGACGTTATTTTGAACACTGTTGCAAGTTTATTCTAGCTGCTTTTTATAATTTAGGGGTTGTGTGGGCCCAGTAGGTGTAAAAATCAAAGTTATATATTTTTGACAACTTGCAAGTCTGTACGGATATAATACCATCTTCCTCAAAATTCGATTAATGTTTAATAAATTGGAAGATTTAAGAAACCGGGTCGATAAATGTGACCTTCCCATTAAGTGTTCATTTACGTATCTGTGGAAAGAACTCGTAGCAGACATTACCCAGCTTCCACATTCTTGCGCAGTCAGCTGAAGCTGGTAAGGATTTGTGAGCTAAAGGTCGACTGCTAATTAACACTCAACCTGAAGCTCCGACTCACGTCTTCTGATGATACTGATGATATTCATACGTGGTTTTCCTCGATTGCCACAGATAAGCCTACTTCCTCATTACGTGGATTTGATAATGTCATTCATAATGCAGACAATTTTTGCATTTACAAAAATCGCGGTAGAAGATAAATATGTCCCAGAGCTTCATGAAGCACCACGCCATGAAGACATGGGGGAGTGAGTTCTACTCATTCTTTACGTCGGCCATAGATAGAGGTGAGTGTTTAGCTTCACGCTTCGGCCGCTTTACCCGTGGATGTAGAACCATTCTGTTAGCAGGCTGGTTGGTACCCAACCCGCTCTTCCGGGTAACTGTTTACCATTTGACGCGGTGTAGCAGTCCAAAAGATTTGAGTATGTAGCAAAACCGCTGTGAGAACGTCAAAATCTCCTAGACATCTCTAGGCGTGCAAATTAAAAGAACTGCAGACGGAAGGTTCTTGTTATTGTTTTTAATGTCCCGCCACATGTGACGGGCGTGATTTTCTCTCTCTATTCTACGGATATTGGTTTGCCTCAGTCTTGAAGTAGCTTATTTCGCGCTGGAACACAGAGCTGCAGTGAGCAAAGGCATTGAACAGAAAGACATCAGTTAGAGAAATCCCCTTCATTCCTCTCCCAACATATCTCACAGTGATTACCGTCAATATTATAGCAGCATCCCCAGGACTACCCCTTCGCTAGGGGATGCATTCGTTTAACCTTTCATGTATTCAAGAAAGGGTAGCCCCCCCACTTTTACCTTCTGTATTAACCGACAGCAAACTATACCCAAGCATTCTGTATAACTTCACCAACAACCAGGGAGGATGTCGAGATTGGTGCTCTTCGAGAAACATCTGCGTGTCTTTAATGTGTGACCTCGACGTCAGTCTTTTTTCGTTCCTTCTGTTTTTCAGAATACCCTGGTTGAACTGAAGAAAAGCAGCAGAAACCTCCGCCAAGTGATAGCCATTACAGTATGACGTTTCCTGGTAAAGGTCGCCTGTTCGTGTATTTGTATGTTTGTTTTGATACATTGCAGAAAATTTTCTAAGGTTTCTGTGAGATCTGAGATCCTGTTGGCGGTTACTTGACGTTACAGTGGAACCTGACCCCTTCGTTATCAGAATAGAAGTCAGAATGTTCATCTGAAACGTCGTCACTACACCATACTGTATTCGTCACGTTGATGACGGATGTAACAGGGTGCTCAGAAACATATGTACGGACTTGCCGGATTAAAAGACGTTACAAGTCACTGCCTTGATTACGGGGGTGTCAGTCTATCTAGCAGACCACGTGGTGTCGCTTTACAGAAAACGGCCATCCTTTGTGTGTTTTAGGTTTGGATATTTGTTGTTAATTCGTTGATGGCTGTCACTTGCTTGAGATGCCGGTAAGCAGTCTGTGAATCAGGTTACGATATACATGAAAGCTCTTGTGGCTGGTTATACTCGTTACGTAGGCTGCTATGGACAATCCATCCAAAACCCAGACAACTACGGAGAACAAGTTTTCTCGAATTAACGTTTTCTCAGCAGACATTTCGCGTATTTCGAGGTTCAGAAAACGCAGTCTACACTGCTAGCGGCTGTCTAGATAACATTCAAGCCTGGTATGGGTTATCTGATGTTTTACACATGCATGGTGGCGCGAAGATCATTTGAAACTCTGTGTTTTAAAACAGAAAGGCAGTGGCAGGTGACTTGCTCCACTTTGCGTAGTGTTGTGGAGCCAGTATAGTGTAGTCGCTATAGTGACCATGTTACGGACTGGAAGGTCCGGGGCTCGAATTCCGATAAGGTAAAGAGATTTTTCTCTTCCAAAAAAACCGCTCTGAGTCCCACCTATCCAGAGTTCTTTCCCTGGGGTTATGCAGCCGGGACGTGAAGTGATTCACGTCCATCTAGTGCCGAGGTTAAGTATGAGCAGAGATACAATTTTTCTTTCTCCCATGGCGCAACAGCCCCTATTGGGCCAGGGCCTCCTCATTGTCGAGGCTTAGATATCACACTCAGACACACCACACTCGGTAGGACTCCTCTGGACGAGTGATCAGCCCGACACAGATATCTCTACCTGACAACACATAATACATATATCCATGCCCCCGACGATGGAATTCGAACCCGCAATCCCAGCAAGCGAGCAGCCGCAGACTCACACCTTAGACCATGTGGCCAAGGGCATCGGCCAGAGATATACCTCTGCTCCCTTTATATGCCTTCATGGCGTGGACACGGACAGCTTTACCTGTTTCTACCTGTATAATGTCTTGCGAGATTTAAGAAACCGTTGGTGATCTGAAGAGACTGTTGTCTCGCCTTAAGAATGGGAGCGGTCATCGTGGGGATGCCAATGAAAAGAGTCATCTATCCTGGCCGGAGCTTTGAGTAGGCTTTCTGAGGCCATATAAGTGAACATCAAGGCCACTGAGGTATGCAAAATTACATTTCGAAAGAAAGTGTGTGTTCCAGATTGGTTTACCGTGACTGATTTTTCTGTCGTATTTCATGACCCATCCCCAATCTCACAACACCTGTTCGATACTATAGTGTGTCGTCATGTGACACAGCGTGTTTCTGTACGAGCAGAATATCACACCTGGTGGACAGATAGCCGCTAAATATTTGTTGTTTATTCCTTTATTTCGCGTCAGTTCACTAAATGCAGAGTTTTATGTAGCGTCAGGTGAGATAATGAATGATAATCTCCCTGGGACGCAGTCTTCCTAAGAGAATCAAGAAATGTCCCACGTTTTTAAAGGTCGTTTGATAAATAATCGGAAAACATGTATTGTTGGGTTATGTGTAATGTAATGTTAATCATTGTTGTGCTGTCCGACAAAGGTCACTACTGACCACGATAGACACACGTGCTTTGTGTGATCTCTGCACAACAGCATGTTGCCCAGAGGAGGACAGACATGGATTCTTACAGTCCGGTTATGTATCAAACAACCCTTATAGTACCACATTCAACGGAGTTTGCCACTGAGCCATATTCCCAGCCAGGTAAATCAACCTCATACGCTGCATGTGGTATGTTTTAGTAATATCTTTTAAATTTCGTTTAATTGTTTCATATAGTCTGTGCCCTTAAAGTTTACAGATTAAAGATGTGAGTGCCTTTCTAATTTCTGTCATGCGACGTACGTATATGGTCCACTTGTTTCGCTTTCCTTGATTGGGCTGGCCAAATTCTAACTATTTCAAATGTAAACAGCTGTTACCTCTTCGAAGAATGACAGTCATGGTAAACCGATTTTAGGACAGTCCCTGACTCACGCACTTTCAAGTCACGCAATTTCAGACTTACGACGTTTAAAAAAAGTTACAAAATTGAAATCGTAACGTCTCCGAAAAGCGCGCCGAATTTTTCCTTGTGGGAATGAAAGCGCAGTAAGATGAAGGTGGAGGAAGAGAACTGCTGGGCGATAACACAGGCGGCGGTGCGGTCATGCTGCGGCCGATCAGGTTACATTGTGTTGGGAGTTTGGGTTTCAGCTGGACCCCATTTTGTGTACATGTCGACAGTATTTATACTTACTTCCGACTCGCGCAAATTTCGACTTGGGCGAGACCTTCCGGGACTTAATTATTTATTGCGTTAAGTTGGGGAGTGTCTGCACTGTATATTAGGGCTTTCTACATATACGGTGACTAAAACCAACCAATACACACAAGTTTATTCCACTCCGGTGTGGATGGCCGATACAGTAACATCAATAATCCTCTGCTTGGGTGGTTACATACTGTCTACTTACATTAATTGTTACCATAATTTAACTTTTATCAGTATTTTACATAGTAGTACGTATTTTAACCATGTAATTTTAATATTAATATTTTACATGTGCATTTGTTCACATAACTTTTGTAACATCTCACTGTATTTATTCTTCGTAACGCACCTCCTGAGGATGGCCACATGAGTGGCCGAAACATGTAGGAGGTACTACTGCGTTTATGATATATTTTCATAAACTTGTGTGCGTTTGTTGGTTTTAGTCTTCTTTTTTCCTTTTTCTTTGGCTCACGGTCCTTGCAGTTTAACGGGTGCCTCCTTCAGAGTGATACCCCTTTTGCTTTCTTCCTCCATCTCGTGACACACATCGATTTCAGTTGTTGGTTTTATCCACCATATCTAATTGTTCAATGCACAGTTATGGATCATTCAAAATTGGGAAATTTTTGTTTTCATACTTTCACGGGAGCTTAGTGAGGGTGGCACTACATCGGGGTTTGACTGCGTGCCTCTATATATATATATATATATATATATATATGTACAATATACGTTGCCAGCGGTGAGGCAAGCCGAACACCGGATGACTTTAGGTCTTGCGCTCCCCGACCAGACGTGTGTAAACCCCTATACGTACAAGCAGTCTCATAGTCTGCACAGGTCGATCTCACGTTGTTGCATTACAGCAAGACTTCCCTGAGCAAATCCCCGATACGTCGTGAAGCGTTTCAGATATGTGTTATTTTCCTTGCACTGAAAACTGTGGTCATTGGCCAGCGAGTAAACCTGATCATCTTAAAGGTCGTATCGCCACTTGGTTTATTTGCATCGTCATCATCTGGAGGAGGTTTACTCAGTTGGAAGCTGAGTCGGATCGCTGCAGTAACCTGTTAGCCAGCAGTACGGGAGTGGGAGATGAACGGCTAGGAGGGGAAGTAAGGAATTCATGAAGGGCTATATCAAAACAAATGCTTAAGAGACCAGATGGATCAGCTAGCAATACTGGCTGTCTTAAATGTTTAGTAAAGCGTAACAACCGGCCAGGGTAATTCTCAGGCACACTCCCGTTTGAATGAAAAGAAATAACAGACGGCAGCAATCGCTCTCCTCGTAGCTTTTATTACTTCGGTTGCTCACATCCCAATAATAACGGCTTTTAATCACTTCCTTTCATACTCCTTGAAGATTTAATTCGGCCTGGATCGTATTTAACCTTTTAAAGCCTAGCGGTAACTTTACATACGACCAGGTTTAACATTAAAAACTTCTACGTGGTGCCCACATTGCGTTTATGTGTTTTGTACGGATCTCAGAACAAACAGCAACTTTTGCCTTATAAAACATTAAGAGACTGGTTTTTATAACCGAAGTGGAGAGTGTTTACAGCGCGGTACGCACTGAGTCCGTATATAAAACAGATACGCTTCGTCTTTAAAGGTTTAAAGATTCAATTCGTACCGCGCAGTAAACACTCCGTTTTTGTTACAAAGCCCGTAAGTTACTAAGGTATATATTTACACGTATCAGTGAGCCAATCACGACCAACACTTCACTTTATTAAAAACGTATACAGGTAGCACAGGTTCTGGCTCAAGGAGCCACCATCAGGCCACACAAAAACCACGAATTAAAAACTCTATCTGCTTTAGAAAGTGGGAGATCTTCCACTTTTTACAGTATTGAATGTAATGATATATAAAAATGTGTGTCATATATAGGTATATTGCAGTGAAGTGTTGGTCGATTCGCTGATTGATAGGTGTAAATATATACCTTCGTAGCTATACACCAACTGGGTTGTTTAATATGAAAACATATGTGAATGTTGTCCAGGAAAAAATCGCCTATTTTGTTCTGAGATCCATACAAGACACATAAATGCACTCTGTTGGCAGAATGGAGGATTTTTTAATGTTAAACGTGGTGGTACATAAAGTAACCACTTGGCTTTAAATGGCTAATTCTTTGTTACGAGATTCTAGCTTAAATTCACCTTCGTTCATGCGAACTCCTTTGTTGGATTTCGTCAGTGCCGTATTAAATTCACAGCATCTGTTATGTCGCCAGTTCTGGGCCTATCTGTACGCGTTCCGTGTGTAAACTTATATCAAAATGTATAATGATGGCCCGAAATTGACAGTGCAGTGTATATAGGGTATGTTGATATAATGTTGTCCAGTTAAAGAAATGTTCGTAACTAAAAAGAACTGTTTTGTAAGTTGTCTGTGGTTTTCATAAAAGATATTCTTATTGAAATTTCATCTAAGTAACTTCGTTAATACAAGAACTAGGAGCTCGTCTCTTTCCTTTTCTCTTCCTTTCGTCTTCCGTTATTTCACTAGTTCTTCGGGTTTCTTTCCATTCATTTCTTTTTCACTTCCGTCTTTCCTCTTTCTTTCTCTCGTTAATTCCTTCTTCTCTCTTTCATTGTTTAATCCTTTTTCAGCCTTTCGTAATTTATTCATCGTTATTTCCTCTTTACATTTTTCTCTTTCCCCCATCATTTATTATTTCCTTCCCCGTCTTTCCTTCCTGTCTGAGCTAGGTGTCATTTCACACCTCCGCTGCTACAGACCCGACGGCCCGAACCAAAACACGGGTCGCTAAACGGGCATCAGCGTACCACTTATCACCAATCTATCGCCAATTCATCATTCAGTGGCACTTGTTGGGAGGTGCATGATGAACATTGTATCTGCGCGGACAGGCAGCATGATCAACGGTGCGGGGACAAGACAGTAGGGGAGTGGCCGCCGTGAAGGTCACGCGAGATGAGGAGGAGGTAGTCAGTGCGGGCACCAAATAAAGTGAGTGGCCGACCTGGCGTTCCATTCCTCGACAGTCCCGGTCATGGAGGAAGGATGGACTGATATCGAGTTCCCTTCAAAGTGAAGTCGTGTAGGCGGATCGTTTGTAACCATGGAAACACATTTTGTGTCATGGTCAGTTTGTTTTGCATCGCGAACAAGTTAACGTAATGGATGTTGTATGGCCTTGTAATGTAAGGGAGTTTATGTTACTTTCGCTGCAACTTGAAGCTCATTTAGGTTGTGGGATGTTAAATGGTATTGGTATGAGATCTGAGGTTAGCACTGCGGTGAGTGTTTAGACTGCGGTCTTTTGGGACGCGACGTCATGTTTGTGATATACACGCTGATTGCAAAGTAAATGCACAGTGTGAAACGGCTGTATCTCGTAAACGAAATATCATATTGCTACAATTCGTGCACCATTTTAAAGCTCATACCCTACTGTCTTAGTCACAGATTTCAACACATGCCCCAGCATTTGCACTTCTACAACCTGGAGGACACAGACTGAACCCTTTTCTTAACCTTTTAAAGCCTAGCGGTAACTTTACTTATCACCAGGTTTAACATTAAAAAATTCTACGTGGTGCCCACATTGCGTTTATGTGTTTTGTACGGATCTCAGAACAAACAGCAACTTTTGCCTTATAAAACATTAAGGGATTGGCTTTTCTAACCGAAGTACGGTGTTTACAGCGCGGTACGCGCCGACTCCTTATATAAAAGAGATACGCTTCGTCTTTAAAGGGTTAATGAAGTAAAGAGAAACAGCGACAAAAATATCTCGAATTTGTTGTTCCAGTTCGTCTTGCGTTCTTGGCTTTGATTGCTAACTTCCTTGTTGCCGAAGCCCACAACAAGACTAGCACCTTACGGAGGTCATTCTGTTGTCCTCAACGCCCAATCCACCAACCAGGAAAGTGGTAGTCAACCGAGGCTGGAGAGTATGTGCATGATGTGAATTAGCTGTTACCTCCTAAGCGGAGCTTTATATTGCTTCGATTTTAAAGCTTATACCGTATCATTTTACGATCTGTACAACACAGTGTGTTTTCTTTAGAGTCATTCTGTGGGCACAAGCGTAACTTGGCTAATAACACTGTGGTAAACGGGGTGGGGGGAGGGGGGGCGCAAAATCGACAGTGGATATTAGGAACTTCAGTGTACGAAGGATCCAAATTAGAAGAGGGGGAAATTGGTTTGAACCAGTCCTTAAGCCGATCCCAGTGGCCGCGCGGTCTAAGGCGTAAGTTTGCGGCCGCGCGCTTGCTGGGATCGTGGGTTCAAATCCCACCGGCGGCATGGATGTTTGTCTCTTGTGAGTGTTTGTGTTGTCAGGGAGAGGTCTCTGCGACGGGCCAATCCCTCGTCCAGAGGAGTCCTACCGACTGTAGTGTGTGCCTGAGTATGATCAAGTGAAAATAAACAACCTCGACACCTACTGTGAGTAGGTAGAAGAGGGAAGGACTACGAAACAAAACGAAACCAGTCCTTAATCTACATACATACATACATACATACATACATACATACATACATACATACATTAACTCCTTTCCCGACTCTCACCCTCTTCAACTCGGTAGCCAAAAATAGTTATTATTAGGTACAAGGCCATAATCTGCTTTTGGTACGTCATCCTGTAACTTCGTAGGCGGTTACCAGTATTTCGGAGGTAACTGCTACTTCGGTCTCAAAGTTTTAAAGAATACAAGTCCTTTTCACCAGGTTGTAGCCTAATATTCGCAGTCTGTCGACACGCCTTCATCATATAAGAAGGTAATGCAGAACTGCTTCGGAAATCGCCAATTTAGATATTAAATGAATTCGTCTTTTGAGTTCTTAGGCTTTAGCTGCAGTGCACTTGAGGACTCCATTCTTCTGGTGTGTCGTGCCGCGTGACTGTGTGACTGGTACACGACGTTTCGAGGGAACGTAGTGGTCTCATCTTCAGGGGCCGAAAGGTCCATGAAGAATGCGTTCGGTTTCATTGCTAGACTGTTCGAATGACTTGTGGCAACGCCAGTCTTCATGAGCCTCCATGCCCTGGACTGTTGGCGGGTAATCGGGGGTCGGAACGGACGGCCTCTGAAGAAAGGCAGAACA
The DNA here is from genome assembly GCA_013340265.1 of Coptotermes formosanus. NCBI lineage: Eukaryota > Metazoa > Arthropoda > Insecta > Blattodea > Rhinotermitidae > Coptotermes > Coptotermes formosanus. Next base: position 1,068,965 of record BLKM01000152.1, read on the forward strand.
ACTGAAAGGCAGAGTCCTAACAATGAAGAGGCCAAAGAAACAGACGAAGGAGTGGTGGGGATTTAAATGCAGAGTAACAAACACCCACATGCTCACGTATACACCTCGTTCATAAAATCGACCCGTCCGTCGCCGGATGCATCCCCTATACAAAAAAAAAAAAAAACGAAAATAGATGGAGAGTGGGAATAGATCAGGACAGGATGGGACACAACAGATAAAAGGAATAAGGGAGAAGGGAGAGGGGGCTTGGATGAGAGAAATGGGGGAAGAAGGAATCTGATCACAGGTCATCTATGGGCATGAGACACACAAGAGAATGGAATGGACAAAACGGATGACGGGAATCAATAGTGTAGATGAACCAGAGGAAATAACTTGCAAACCTACAGTAAAAGTGAGGAGAAGAAATGGTGTGGGCAAGATGATATGGTGATCATCAAAAAACAAATGACATGGCCCAGATACATTCGAGATACGATGTAAGTAACATCCCAGAAGAACGTAGACGCCAACTACATCTCGGCGGAAGCCTGATGTCTCGTTCAGGGAATGGAAATGTCTGAGGCCAGAGAGCCTAGAATGTTTGTATGGAAAAAGGATATTCGGTAAACAGGAAGTAGACAGTGGTGCTGGATGGGTGCAGGTTCTAATGATTGAGCTTTTCGTACACGATTTCGTAAACAAGGTGAATTTCCAAAGCCGTCGAATAACTGTTAGTATTTCAAGCGAGACACAAGTTGGGAGACGGCGGAAATTTCTTGTTAAAGGCCTTCATTTCGTGTTAGTAACGTGGATGACAGATTGCACTAAGTGTTCTCAGTTTGTCATACTCGTATTCACAGATGAACGCTAATAGACTTCAACGAATTTGTAGAGAGGGGCCTACAATGGAATTTGTATATTTATATTGGTCCCATAGAAAGTGTTCAGATTCGTTTGAACCACCACTTCCTTGTCCATAGCGGTTTGTGAGCACAGCGACGTAATGTCTGTAATCTGGCGCGTCGCGTAAGCACGTTCACGCTGAATTCGCGGGCCGTTTGTTTTGAAATTGCGATTTGGTATGCTTCTAATTACTGACCTTTATCCCCGCAGGAATTGGTGTAACTAATGAGCATCGTGTATTTAACGTTAAGTGACCAAAATGTTTGTTGGATTTTAAGATTTAATCATTTAGTGGCCTGGGTGGAATAGGACTATAGGTGTGTTATATGATGGAAGAAGTAATTTTTTAATTGAAACGTCTCCCACCCTTTATGAAGTCTTAGTGTTCATTACCGTCCTCACAAGAGCTCGTCACTTAACATTATTCGGAGTCAGAGAAATCCAGTACGTACCTTCACGACATGTTCCTTCAAGATGTATGTTAATATTATCATCCAAGCCACATTTATTCTTCGAGGTGGTGTGTTCTTTGATTTCCGAATCGAACTTTTTATGAGTTTCTCATCTCCGCCATGCCCGCCGTATATTCATACGTTTGTTCTGCCTAATAATATTTGATAAAAAGAGTACAAACCACTAATCCTCTCACTGGGCAATGTTTTCAAGCTTCCTGTCATGTTTTCGGTCTCAGTTCACAAATTCTCCTCGGCACTTCGAGCTCAGAGACCAAATTTCACACCCACGTAAAAAACAAGCTAAAGTTTTATAGCTTTGTATATTTTAATCTAATCCCGTAGGTATTTAGACAGAAGAAGGAGAGACGGAATATTCTGAATTGATTAGTAGCAAGCATTGCACCAGTGCAACCAGCTCGTAAACTTCTTGTGATGTAATTGTACGTGTGTTAAGAGTAGTGCCGAATTATCTGAATGCTCGTCCTAGAAGGGTTTACTCGCTAGCTGTCTCCATATTGTGGCTTTGTTCTGCACTCTGGTGGCGTGACGTTAATATAAGCTTAAATTTGCTAGTAGAATTTCCTTTCTTCATTTCAGAAACCCAGTGGTGTTGGTTAAGCCGCTACCGATACCACCTTGTCCCTACCAGCTCAGGGGTCCACCCATTCACCTGTCCAGTATTATTTAGGTTAAGTGTGTAGCTGACCAGTTACTGGCGTGTGGCACAAGGCTAAGAAATCGTGGAGTTTTTCCTCCAGGACCCCTTACCATTCGAAGGCGTATTGCTTGGACAGAGGGCTTACTTTACGTTTTGTGTCCGTAAAAATCCAGTGTGAAGTACGTTTGGGTTGAAATATGTCGTTTGAGTTTTAATTCAGAAGGTAATAAATTAAATTTTTCCGTGTGCTTATGCACCGCTATGTAGAGACACGCAGAATGATATGGAGTTATACACCCGGCACATATTGTCCACTACGCCATGCACGATGTTTACGAAGTCGTCTTAAACATATGCCGAGCCGCAGCGACAATATTCTAGGCCTCCACTTGCCGTCAGGCGTGTAAAAAGTCTGTTAAGTATTTTACCGTAAACCTGACGTGTCTGAGGAACACTGTAGGGCAATGAAGAGCACATATTCTGGTATACTTAATGCGTTTTAGTATCAGCTATCCGATTTGCATATCCAACTGTGATAATGACGTCAGGATTCGAAACTCATTTTCTACAGCCGCGGCTTATGGTAAGCTACGTTATCCACTTGTCAGTGTTCGTAACCATTCCATTACTGAACAGCCCGTTCAACTGCTAAGTATTCAGGACGTCCCAGGTTTAACACTCAGCCTCGAAACCAGCAGACCTGACACGTTTTCGTGGTTTTCCAGTGTCCATCCAGGTATATTCAACAGTACGTAGTGGTATTTAACCCTTTAAAGACGAAGCGTATCTGTTTTATATAAGGACTCAGTGCGTACCGCGCTGTAAACACTCTCCACTTCGGTTATAAAAACGAGTCTCTTAATGTTTTATAAGGCAAAAGTTGCTATTTGTTCTGAGATCCGTACAAAACACATAAACGCAATGTGGGCACCACGTAGAATTTTTTAATGTTAAACCTGGTGGTATGTAAAGTTACCGCTAGGCTTTAAAAGGTTAATGCAGTCGTTATACTGGCTTAATTAAGAGCTAAGCGACCGAGGAATCACGGTTCGATTCCCGGAATTGGCAAGATATGTGTCTCTTTTCCAAAGGGTCCAAACTGACTTTGGGACCCGCCCCACCCAGCTGGCTTATTTCCCCGGAGTTACAGTGACCAAGGCATAAAGCTGACCGCTTACCTCCGCCCTCCGCCGAGGTTAAGGATGCGTGCAGCCATATTTGCACTTTTCGATATGCCTTCATGACGTAGTGGTTCATCTGGCAGATGTACCTGCAAGGCTTCGTGAAAGTTGTTCGCCTTAGGTTAGCAGGCTCTGACTCTTCTGTCTCCAGGGGCTGAATGTCACCATGATGGAATGACCGGCCTACAATTCGTGATCGAGTTTCGAATCGGCTGTTGAGGGAGTCGAAAGTAAAAGCCCTCTGTCGTTCCACGTAACTTCCTCTTCCTAAGAAAACAACTATATGAAGATGGATAATTCGGTGAAAAGACTAACCGCAGGATGAACGGCCAGTTTACTATTCCGAACATGCGTGGTTTGTTCCTTGATGACACGTTCAGAACGGCTCTTGGAACAACCCTACCTCTGATGCAGTCCTGATCAACCTGGTGTGTGATGCGGGCAACATAAATTCAACACAAGAAATGAAGAATTGTTAAATATACGTGTACAACAACACACGTCCAAAATCGCCGACAAACTTATTTTAATCCCGACAAAGAAGTACCGCCAGCAAGCTGAAAACAAGATCTGTGAGATGGTCACTTCGGACTGTGTCACTAGTGCTAAGTTGTCTCTTACAGTTTGTCAAGAAACGGTGTAGCTGCTTTAGCGATCTCTCTCGGCTTTACTGCGGAAAGGATTAAGCGACTCCATCTCCTTTCAAATGTGTTCGCGAGCAACGTAACATTGGGTTGCGGGCAGCATGTTGCCCACGAGCTGCGGGTTGAACGGGCCTGTTCTGAGGTATTTGCATGTAGGAGATGTCCACAACACTGGAATTTCTTTAATGTGGGATACCTCATCGATTTTAAAAATGCCATTGAATTAAAAACGTTGTCACTAACATTTATTGAAAAAAAAGAGGTACTTTGTTTACGGTATGCTACATGTTTCGGCCCTAATGGGCCTTGATCAGGCTTTGCATTTTTTTAATTTATTGACTGTGATTTTTGTTTAATGGGTGCACGTCCCTGTTATACGTTCTCGTGGTTTCTGTTTAATACATGCGGAATTGTTTCCCCCACTAGCACACTTACACAGATTTTTCTCTGGGCTTAAAGCATTCAGAGTATGAACTCACTACCATTAAGTATGGAGGTATGGAAAACATGGAGCCTGCCTTCACCTCCCTAGACACCTATCCGGTGCGATGCTTAAGTACCACCTTCCCGTTTACCTTTCCACAACAGCAACCACTTCCGCTGTTCCGTATACATATACAGTGGAGACTAAAGTGAATTTAATGACCGTGATTGGGCGAATCGGGGAGTGGAGTTACACACATTCTTAGCGTCGGCACGAGACGTAGATGAGTGGTTACCTCCACGCCCCGATCGCTTAACCCTCAGGGATAGTGTCCCCAGTACCTGCTGGATAGAAAGCTGGGTGGGCTATGGAACCGGTCTGGTTGCGGTGACAAAGAGAAAAATAGTTGTCGCTGCTAGGGGGACCTGCACATAGTGTAGTCGCTACCAGATGCTTTTCTTAAATTTATATTGCATTTTATAATGGTACACGGATAATTTTCCCGTAGGGTTTTCGAATAAACTGTGATGATGTGCTGTGAGTTCAGTGAATTCTGCAAGTTGTGACAGGAGGATGCTTAAGGCGTTGCCTTAGCTATGTCTGTTGTAGCATCATTAGTGTTGTCGCACTGGCAACCGAAGCATTTGAAGCCAATTCACCAGAACCATGAATGGTTCTTCGCAATCCTTCACGGTGAGTGAAGGTACTAAGCGAGCGATGCGAACATAGTTGGCACCACTGAACTCCCACCATTCAACTTTCCCATTCACTCCACTGTTGCCATATCTCACCTGCTCACCTTGGCTGCTTGTTATACTAGATTGACCTCGCAGGTTGTGCACCTCATCCATCCTCCGTATCATAAGGTTTTACTCTCCAGCGTGTTTGCACTAGAACTCGTACCCAAACTGAGGGTCGCGACCGCGAATGGGCTGGCGGAAGTAACCAAAGTTCATGGTGGACATGGTAGAACAGGAAACCATGTTTTGTGTGTTCTACTTGGCGCAGGCAAAGGCCCCGAAAACGTGTACAAGGATTTGTATATAGAGCATTACTTTCAAACAGAGATGCTGTTAAATCATACAGATGGGGGATATGACCTTACATTTTGCATGCGGATGCCGAGAATAATTTGAAACTGAAACGGAAGAGGTAAAAAAAAATACACATCACGAAGGTATATGTGAATGGAGGCAATATTCCCTCTAAGATGCGCGGGTGCGCGGCCGCGCACACTGAATTGTTGCTGCGCAGCGGAGATTTTCTTATTATGCATATTACAAAATCGTTTAGGTGCCGCGCAGTCGTCAAGTCGTATAAAAATTTTCTGCTTACAGCAGTAGCAGGTCGCGCACCTGTACAGAAAAATTAGAGGGAACGTTGAATGGAGGTATTACTCCGCTTATTCTTAACCTTGGCATTAGGCGAAAGTGGTCAGCCTCACGCATATACTGCCTTATGCGCGGGGAAAGGGCCCCGGTACCCCTTGAACAGGGGGCTGGGTGGGCCCCAAAGCTTCTCTGGGCTTTTCAAGAAGAGACAATCTCTTGACCTTGACGGGAATCGAACCCTGGAGTGTCCAACCCGTAGTCTAGTCATTATACTGACTACATTGTCCTGGCTTCGAAAGGGAAGACGAGTTGCAGAAAATGACATAGTAAGGTAAAGGTAAAGGTAAACTAACTAACTAACTCCATGGAGCAGAGGCCTTCTTGAGAAGCGAACAGTTTCTCAGCTAGTCAAGAAATTCCCCGCATTTTATGGAACCCGAAGGTTCATTACTCCATTCACAAGAGCCCGCCACCTGTCCCTATCCTGAGCCAGCTCAATCCAGTTCATGCCCCAGCATCCCACTTCTTGAAGATCCGTTTTAATATCCTGCCATCTACGCCTGGGTCTCCCAAGTGGTCGCCTTCCCTCGGGTCTCCCCACCAAAATCCGGTATGCACCTCTCTCCTCCCCCATACGTGCCGCATGCCCCGCCTATCTCAGTCTTCTCGATTTGATTACCCGAATAATATTTGGTGATGAGTACAGGTCATTAAGTTCCTCGTTATGTAGTCTTCTCCACCCTTCTGTCGCCTCGTCCCTCTTAGGCCCAAATATCCTCCTCAGCACCCTATTCTCGAACACCCTCAGTCTTTGTTCATCCCTCAGTGTGAGAGACCAAGTTCCACACCCATACAAAACATCAGGTAAAACTACAGTTCTGTATAGCCTAATCTTTGTGTTAAAGGTAAAGGTAAAGTAAAGGTAAAGGAAAACGTAAAATTGTCCGTATGAACGCCAGGAAGTCATAGGCGAGAGTAAAGTTGTAGCCCCTGTCAATGATTATGTAGCAGTTGTGGAATTACACTGACAGGGAATCCTCTGTTGCGGTGTGAACTTTGTCCACGACAAATTGTACACGGACTGGCGTGGGTTCGAACCCGTGCTTCCACGGTGTGAGACAGGCGACTAACAGTCTATGCTATAGACGTCTGTAGGGGACACAGAAGTCAGGTTATCCATGGCAAAGTTGTAAGCATTCTTTACGGAGACAAAAGAACATGCGGAGATAACGTCCATCCAATCGTTCGTCCGTCTGTGACGTAATGTCAGTGACTAAATCGTTAATTGTATTTCCGTGAAATTGGAGACGGTATAGAAGTTATCAGAGTGTGTAATCGAAAAACAATTTTGAATTTGGTATAGAAATTCTTTACAAAAAGTTGTTGAGCACATGTGATTTTCTTGAAAATCGGGTCACTAATAATCGTACACTACTTAAGGTCGTAAATTATTTTTAGTCTTACTTTCCCTATTTTTTGACGATTTGGGCGAAATTCATTATATACAATCTTCACGTAATACCGTTTGATTATTTTCCTGGAAGACTTAACTCTTCCGGCTGTGCTATGGCCCTGGGGTCGACTCAGCCTGTAACACAAATAAGAAGCAGGAGTATCTCCTGGGCGGGTAAAGGCGGTCGGTGCGTAGGGCTGACAACCTTACCACCTTCATGTGCCGATTTTCTAGAAATTGTGGGAGCCTGAACCTCCTGGAGTCCTAACGGCCTGTCCAGAAATTGCTTTACATTTTATTTTCGTGAAAATTGGTATATTGAAAGCCGTATTTTAGCTAAGGGCGTAAACCACATTTTCTAAATTTTTTATCTGATTCCGATAAAATTCGGCGCAGATATTGTCCAAAAAAGTTTGTTCATTCGGGGTGTGGACATGAAGCAAATTCCATACCGAGGATTCGCAAACATTAGACGCCATCGTATACTCGTACAGTACAGCCGCCACGGCGCCCTGGCGCCCGGTATTTGTACACCCCTGGTGTAAATGAAATTACATTTACGCGTGTACCGTGAGACCGCGTGACATGTGGAAGTAAGGAACGCCGTGGTACAGTGTGTATACGTCACGGAGTACAGTCTGTTACGATAAGATACAACTGTGAGAGGTAGCTTGCCGTGGGCCGTGGTGGGACGGGGCACTGTAGTGGGTAATTGGGCTTTAATTCCACATCATCATAATGGCTAATTTAATTGTAAGATCGAATAATTAAAGGTGCAGAAACATAAAGTAATATACCGTCGGTATTTTTTTTGTAGCTTAATATTTGATACCTCTGCTGCAAAAACAATTCAGGCTGTGTAATACTGTGCTTGTTGTGGGATATAAATGTGCTTAAAAGCGAGTGGCCGTGTTCTGATTGCAGATGTTAGAATTGCAGAAACACGTACGTATATAATCTAAACCGTGCCACTAAGTTCGTATGTATTTGTAAAAGTTGATTCTGCTGCTTCGTTTATAACAGCGTTCAGTGTATAAGGAATAGCTTCCGCTACGCTGTGCTGGATTCAACGGATTATGTTTCCACATGTTCTTCAGGAAGACGAAGGCAGACGCAACCTTAGCCTACATTTTGTATCTGCACCATGTACACAAACGCTTCCATAATTATTATATATTTTCACCAATGGCGGTGGGCCAGGGCGTCCTCGTTATCGAGGCCTCACGGTGACACTCAGGCACGTCACACTCGGTAGGACTCCTCTGGACGAGTGATCAGCCCGATGCAAGGACCTCTACCTGACAGCACACAAACACTCACAAGAGACAAACATCCGTGCCCACGGTGGGATTCGAACCCACAATCCCAGCAAGCGAGCGGCCGCAGACCCACGCCTTAGACCGCGCGGCCACTGGGATCGGCTTTCAGTAACTATGGAATCGAATATTAGTTTAATCGGAAATAAGCAGTTATACAGTAAAATAGGAGTACATGCGGTTCTGCGCCCGCTACACCTGCATAATTGTTCCATTGTTACTACGATTCGTTACAATCATAGTCAAACGTCATTTTCAAATTTATTCTAATTATGCCTGCTTTTGTGATGTTAGGTAATAGAGGCAACATTAACCTTTTAAAGCCTAGCGGTAACTTTACATACGACCAAGTTTAACACTAAAACATTCTACGTGGTGCCCACATTGCGTTTATGTGTTTTGTACGGATCTCAGAACAAACAGCAATTTTTGCCTTATAAAACATTGAGAGATTGGTTTTTATAACCGAAGTAGAGAGTGTTTACAGCGCGGTACGCACTGAGTCCTTATATAAAACAAATACGCTTCGTCTTTAAAGGGTTAAAGTCCTTCCTGTGCTTATTCAAGCGCGATGTATGGGGGAATGGAGGTATAACTGCAGGCATCCTTAACCTGGGCATAGTCCCCGTTTCGTACATGCCCCGAGACGGAAATTTCCCCTCTCGATCACACTTGCCTCTATTCCCCTCCAGTTCTGCAGTTCACAGGAATGTTACAAGCGATGACCTTGGGTATCGTGAAGCGCTTTGACCTGGTTGGCAAGCCAGAATGGATTGAAAAGGAAACATCAGCAAGCAGAGTCGTCTCTTATTCATTTTACTTGGCCTTACTTGTGGATGGTTAGTGGTCAGCTACATATACCGGACGATTTATACTACCTGAGAAAGAACCCCCTCTTGTTCATTTTACAGAACGCCTGGTGGGCCCCACAGCCGGTCTAGACGCATCAGAGAGGAGAAAAATCAATGTCCCTACCTGATCGTCATTCCATTGTCAGTAAATACACTTCCTTTGCTCAACCAGTGATAATCTTTGAGGGTTATACGTATAGTTCCATTTTGGTCTTCCAGATAGCCACGTTACCGTTTTAGTCCGCTGCGTTATTTATGGATATTTCGTCTCGGCCGAATTGCATACCAAAGACAGTTCGTCATAACTACTTTATGTACAGCAGGTGAAGTTGCTGGTCACATCACGTTTTTTTTTTCATTTTATAATATTTTTCTGGATTGGACACAAATTATGTTTGACTTCGTGTTGTAAAATCTTGAGCAACATGTACAGAACTTTTGTGTGAACTTGGGGTGTCAATTTTATATCGTGTCAGTTTAAAAAACACAAATTTCAGCGGAACTGAAAGAAAAAACTGAGGGAACATTCCTTAGAAATTGCTAAAAGAGTAAGAAAATAAATGGGTTTGTAGCTTGGTGCGGTGTGCGCGCACCATTGACCAATGTGGTCTGTTATTAGAGAGGAAGATGTCGGTGACCTCGAACATCACGCATGTTTAGAAACTATTGGATTTATAAAAGAGGAAGCAAGAAGCGTGGGAGGGAGCGGATAATTGGCTTCACTGTTCCCTCATTGGTTGCTGAGCTAACTGACCGTGATCTTAAATCAGTCACGGCTTGAATTTGAAGACCCCAGGAATTGCAATACTGTAAAAGAAGGTTAAATCCCAAGTGGTGGGGCGGACATAAGCATGAGGGATTGCCACCCAAAACAAGGGGGGAAAGCAAGCATCAGAGTAGTAATTGACAACCTTCAGGCAGACATGCACGAAATTATAAAGAAATAGTAGCGTTTGTAGTTGATTTAATGACGCCCTAAATAAGACTGTGTACCGTCGACTGATCGGATGATGGCAAATAATGAATTGATTTCAGGCTTCAGCCGCGATGTTGATTACATCTGCGCTCTTCTGAGACCGATACGTTCTCCCGAAACGTCGGTAAACAATTATCACACGACGTCGCGTAATATCGCAGAAGAGCGTAGATCTCAAGTAGTGAATTGTTAAAGATCTGAAAGGAGATGGTCTTGGTCGAATTTACAGCAGAATCCCGGTATTTGCCTGGAGCAGCGGTGGGCAAGTACCGGGCGCCAGCTCTCCGTGGCGACTAAAGTTTGTGCGGTGGCGCCTAATGTTTGTGCGGTGGCGCCTAATGTTTGTGGAATCTCGGTATGGAAGTTTTTCACATCACACTTCTGGTGCCTAGAATTTTTATGTGGCCCCTAGATTTCTGGAAACTTCGCGCACCGCTGGCCTGGAGGAACTAGAAAAAATCGAAAACCCTTCGGACTCTGACGGAAACTTTCCGAATTGAAGTCTGAAGCCTTACCGCATGAAGTGTAAACTTAAAAGAATACTGCAGAAGAGAGTTGCCTGCATCGTTGCGTACATGTTTGTTCGTGTTAGACTGTTGTAGCCATTTTGGCATGAAGAAAAAATTACACTTTATCGATTTTCTCCATAAACGACCCATCGGAACAATTAAGTTATATGGCGTAAAATATCGGTCTTTCTAACGTGTACCTCGGAACACATTCCTTCATCGCGGGTATTTAACAAAATGGCAGGAACGTAACCGATCCCAGTGGCCGTGCGGTCTAAGGCGAGGGTCTGCGGTCGAGCGCTTGCTGGGATCGTGGGTTCGAATCCCACCGGGGGGCATGGATGTTTGTCTCTTGTGAGTGTTTGTGTTGTCAGGTAGAGGGTCTCTGCGACGGGCCGATCCCTCGTTCAGAGGAGTCCTACTGACTGTGGTGTGTGTCTGAGTGTGATCAAGTGAAAATAAACCACCTCTTCTACCTACTGTGAGTAGGTAGAAGAGGGAATGGCTACGAAGCGAAGGAACGTGCATACAGAACAGACTGAGTCTGAATGCAGCATGATTATATTCGCAGCTGTAGTTCTGTTTCTGCAGTAGATGAACATAAAGTCCAGTAAGGTATGCAGAGCCGCAAATTTGTAAAGTAGGCTGTATTGGCATAGCGCAGACATGTAGGAGCCACCGCATAGGTCTAGGCGCCGGAAGGGTGACATGTTCCACACTGCGGAATGTGATTTAATGTATCATCGGGTTTTAATTCTTTACACGAGGAAACATCGTTGCTTCGGCACCAAGAGGTCTCCATTTGCTAGGGGTCACGGCTGTAGTGGGTAGGTAGGAGAATTGGGTCCACATTCTTGCACCTTATATGCACAACACTGCTTTAATTATTTACTCTGTTCTGTACGTAGGAGTTAAAAGTGGTCTCTGCAGTTTTCAACCAAAATTTCTTACGAATTTATTATTTAATTAAAATTAGTATCGGTCACAGTTCCCCTAATCCCATTTTCCCAAAATGCGTTGGTTTTGCACACATCAGCGTTTTTTAGGGCACATAACCGCTGTTTGTTAGCGCGGGGTTGCTGAACGCGTATTCTTCGAATGATTTCTTTGCAATTTATTATAATTAACTGGCCTTAAAATTAATTTATTGGAGATGTAAATTGATTTATTGTAAAGATAAATCATACTTCACGTGCAATGCATAAAGTCAGAGTTATTTTCATTGTGTGCAATCAAATATTAAATATCACGAAAACTTTTAAATGCGGGTGTTTACTCTTCATGAAATTGATGATAATGTGTCATTTATCAATTAGTAACATTCGATTCGCGCTATGCGTGAAATATAAACTGATCTATTATCGTCCGTCACTATCTGGAATCCTCATCACCGGGTTCACTTGGAATCTGTTCAATAACTTTGTCGATAAAATGTGCTGACAGACACGAATTTGTCATTATGCATTTATCTTATGGCCTTCATGCGAAGAACACATCATACGTACAATATGCAGCGGATGTATGTGTGCAGAAGCTGCGTTATTTTTTTACGGAACTTGATCTCATGACCAGCTGTTTATAAAACCGACCGACAAGGTTATAGTGCCTTTTTACAATAATTTAAATCGTCGCTCAGTTTTTTTGTACATGCATACGAATGCTTGTTACAGTAAGTTTTAATATTGTCCAATAATAATAATAATAATAATAATAATAATAATATATTTAAATATTTATTTCTGAGTCCGCTGTCTTTTGTGCCTCGATGACTGATACCTTTTTCTGTTTTCTGGTGCAGGCCATGTGAGTTACAGGACATTGTTTTCATATGGCGGTGCAATCACACAAGCGTGCAATAGCAGATTGTGAACATACAGGGAGTTTAATTGAAAACTGAACCCAGACGCACGGCAAGTTTAACGGCCCCACATTTCTTGATGGAATGTAACGTACCGCATGTTAGGTTAGGTACTGGAAATGACCTTCCTCTCAGACGTCCTTGACACCAGACGAACAAATTAGTAAATACTGTTCGAAGTTCTTGTCTAGAAATTGCCCGATACTGCGCCCCTAATGAAACGGCTTCTACATGACTCACACATCGCCAGTACTGTCGCCGCGTGTACGGTTATATTTACTTACCTGACGTCTTAAATCACAGAGTCCAGTTTCATCTGTTGTTTGTAATAGGCGTATGAAGCACACTGTAACGCAAATTTGTTTTGTTCGTGAGTATGCAGTACAGTTTAATACACAGGATTTTCGCTGTGGAGACCCATATAAGGAAGAAATCATATGGAAACTATCGCAGGAAATTTAAAGTAGGTTTTCCGGTGTTCCAGTTCCTTCGAAATCGAAGACGTCTGAGAGATCGTGGTGGCCATTTCCAACATCTGCTCTATGTGAGGTACTTTATAGATCTATATTGCATGTACTACATTATATGGGGAAATGTAAGGCCGTAAAGATTGCCGTTCTCCTGGTATAGGTTTTCAACCGAACTCCCTGTATGAAGTCCTGTGATGATTATCATGTAGTGTGGGTTCATGTCTTGTCTCAACCAAGTTTTGTACAGTTGAGTCCGTTAACAACAGTCCGCCAATCATGTGGAAAACAACATCCTCTGCTCACGTGACGATATAAAAAATTCATCATGTCGACCTGAATAGTGGAACAACGCAAGCATGTCGTAAGATTATCATAGTCTCTACCCCACCTCCACTTCCTGTTGGTTGACCCCAACTCGCTCGACCCAAGGGAGCGTTGAATGAAACTCCTGTTGCGACGTCCCAGTCACTGAGGTGCAGTGTGTATAAATGGAGAAGCAGAAGCAATAAACATGTGCAGACGAAAGAAGTACTGTGCCTTGCTGAACCACCACACGTTGGTAACTGCTGTCACTCATTTGTATCCACTGTTCGACTGGTAATTAAGCACATCGTGTGCAGTCAATTAGTGCTGGCAACAGTGGAAGCAGCAAGAATGTGCTGCCAGGTTGGCAGCTGGAGCGTGGGAAAACGCCATGTCCGGTTTTAATTCATTCCAACCGCCTGGTATCTTGACGTTTTAGCCGAACATCAGAACCTTTGCGACGTTCTGGCATGGCGTCGTTCGGTTATTAACAGTCTGTTGTTTTTGTAATGGGTGTCTGACTGAAAGATCGGGGTTCGACTTCCGGTAAGAAAGGCAGCAGCCACGTCGCGTTTGTGTACTAAGTTGAGGGGCGTGATGCTGAGTACTTAGCTCTGTCTGAGGCAGAGGTCAAGCTGTGCCACAGTGTAGATCGTCAGTGTTGGTGGCCCAGGTTCAATCGAATGAAGTCTGCGTAGATTTTGTGCTGCGGGCATTGAGTTTCGCCTTCCAGGTTTCATTCCATAAGTGTTTCATACCTGTGATGCGGGGCTGGTAGAACAGGCCCATTTAAGTTCGTAGTACCATGGGACTTCGTATGATCACACTCCAAAAATAAAAAAGGAAGACTCGGTAAAAGATTGGAATGCCTGTAATTTACCTCCATAGAGTGTATATCTCGTAGTGTTTAGATACAGAGAAGAATGTCATTGTTACATTATCTTCGGCGTCATCAGTGACTACGACAACAACACGACTGTGCCGTAACTGCCAAGCAGGCACGGAGGACAGATAGAGGTATAGCTGTGCCCAACGCCTGTCCAGCCTCGTAGCTCGCGGGCATGTTGCCCGCGACGCAGTGTTATGTTGCCCGTGATGTAATGTTATGTTTGCCGGCGACACAGTGTTGTGTTGCCCGTGATGTAATGTTATGTTTGCCGGCGACACAGTGTTGTGTTGCCCGCGGAGATATTTGAAATAAGGACACGTCTTCAAACTTCTCTGTGGTAAAGCCGAAGCAATTTTGAGAACTGACGAGCTGGTTATTATATTACAAAAAATTATTCAAAGAACGAGGCAAAAATCTCCTCTAAGCCAAATACATCAACCTATCATACCGGAACCGTGGCAAAGTCCCACGAACCCAAATAAATAAGAAAGACACAAAAGACAACCTGTTATAAAAAACGAAGAATAAAGATCACTACCAACCTATCTGTTCGGCTTAGATGGTAGTACCTAGAAACATGTAGGAGGTACGACGTCTGAACTAACTGTGTTGTTATTATTATTATTAGTAGTAGTAGTGGTGGTGGTGGTGGGGGGGGTGGTGGGGGTGGTGGTGGTGGTGGTGGGGGTGGTACAGGTTGAGCATCGCTTATCCGAAATGCTTGGGACCGGAAGTGTCTCGGATTTCGGATTTTTTCGAATTTATTAATACTTGCGTATTATAATGATATAGCTTGGGGATAGGAATCAAATATAAATGTGAAATCTGTTTACCTTTCATGTACAGCTTATGAATATGTAGGTTTTATTTAGGGCATAGAAACAAACTGGGCGTCGAATTTATTTACAATTATCTGCATCTGTACAGCTTTGTGTTCATGTTGGCGTGCAAAATGTTTCGGATTTTTGAGGTTTTCTTCGGAATTTCGGATAATAAGAGATATTCAACCTGTAGTAGTAGTAGTAGTAGTAGTAGTAGTTTCCGACGCTATATAATCTTAGCAGCTGTGACACCGTCGTTTAGTTACACGCCTCGCCGAATAATGTTTGATCGATCATATATAGGAAGGATGACAGACGGGACGCGTAGCACGCATGAGTTGAGAAATGTATAAAAATGTTAGCTGCAAACACCTGAAGCGGAGCGGCCACGTTTACAACCTAAGCATAGATGGGGGGCAATACTGAAGTGAGATGTGCGCTCTTCTGGGGTATTACGCAGCGTCTAATTGTAATCCTTTACCGACGTATCGGGACAACGTATCGGTCCCATCTTCAAGGGTCAAGAGGTCAAGACCCCAGAATAGGGCAGGTCTCATCAACATGGCGGCGGATGCCTGAAATCACGGATAATGCTAAAGTGGATCTTCAGAAAGAATATATGGTGTGTGTGTGTGTGTGTGTGTGTGTGTGTGTGTGGTCGAAAATCATATGGCTGAAAATGTGAATGTGGGCAGACTTTTTTTTTTACCGTGGGTATGAAGCGTCGAGTTCCGTAAAAGGCGGGGAACTGTACTAGTTGAACAAGTATTGACTTGTCAAGAAGGTTTCGTCTTCTTGGAATGAGATAATAAGAAGAGGTGCTACTGGTGGAGAATCCACGAATTACAAGTGGCAGGTACAATACAAGATGCAAGAGTTCGTGAACCCGGTACATGGAATTCAAACAGAAACAGAGGTAAGCCTGAAAATACAATAGCTTTCGCCATTCTTGATGCGGACAGAAACGCATCTGGTAGAGAGGGGTGATAACGCCAGTGCTTGAACTGAAGATTCCGCGAATCGCGGGGCTTCGCCTGAAGAAGATAACGTATGAACATTACACACAGCAGCTTTACCGTGCCAATAAAATTCCTGACAAGGAAATCGTTACATTGTCGAACACCATATGCAGAAATTCCTGAAAGAAAAAATCGGATTATGGGCCGGATACCAATCTGAATCAACTAACTCCATTGAGTAGAGTCCTTCTTAAGAAGCCAGTTAAGTCCCCAGCTGGGCCGTGCCATGGCTCAGGCGGTTAGCCGCCGGCCTCCCACCGCGGAGGCCCGGGTTCGATCCCGGATCAGTCCATGTGGGATTTGTGGTGGACAAAGTGGCACTGGGATAGGTTTTTCCCCCGAGTACTTCTGTTTTCCCCTGTCAGTTTCATTCCACCGGTGCTCCATTACTAGGAAAAGGACAAAAATTACTCATCATCATCATCGTCATCTTCATCACAGGGTTGCACAAGAAGCCTCAAGGCTGCGGTGCGTCCGTAGCATCTGCTGTTCAACAAATTCCCCGCATTGTATTGAACCCGAAGGTTCATTACGATGTACATAGCAGCCCGCTACTTGTCCATATCCTATGCCAGATTAACCCATTCTGTGTCCTCCAATCCTATCTCTCTTAAGATCCATTTTAACCTAGCGGTAACTTTACATACCACCAGGTTTAAACATTAAAAAATTCTACGCGTTGCCCACATTGCGATTATATGTTTTGTACGGATCTCAGAAGAAACAGCAACTTTTGCCTTATAAAACATTAAGAGACTGGTTTTTATAACCGAAGTGGAGAGTGTTTACAGCGCGGTACGCACTGAGTCCTTATATAAAACAGATACACTTCGTCTTTAAAGGGTTAATATTAGCTCCCCCTCTAAGCCAAGTTCTTCCTAGTGGTGTCTTCAGGTTCTGCTACCATATTTCTACCTGCATTTCATTTTTCTCCATACGTATGCATACCTACCCGTCTCATCCTCCTGTGTTTGATCACGCGAAGTCCTTCATTATATAACCCCTTTTTTAAATTTCCTTCCACTGAAGACCAAGTACCTTCTTCAGCGCCCTGTTGTCGTACACCCCCAGTCTTTGTGTTTCCCTTAACATCGCGAGACCAAGTTTGACACCCATACAAAACAACAGGCGAAATTATCAATCTGTTTGTTTTAATTTTGTGCTTTTGCATAGCAATCGGTAAGACAGAATATTCTGGGCGGACGGGTAGCAGGTATTCCCTGAGTTCAATCCGCGCTTAATTTCTTCATGCATGAAGATTTGATTTGTTAGTGTGGTTCCCGAATTATTTAAACGTTGCTACATATTCGGAGGAGTTATTATCTGTCCTTCTGTTGTTTTGTCTTGCGTTCTATTTACGATCAATCTGCACTAGACTTACCGTAAATGAAAAAGAAAATATGTCTGTTTGACACCCTGAAGGTGTGAGTGGAAGCAAACCTCAAAAAATGGTGCATATCAGATATCCTCCGACATTGGGCAGCGTCCAACAGAAGGGGTCTGTTGGCGTGAGGACTTCTAATTTGCTAGCGGGGACAGTTATATTCTCTCTACGCCCACATGCATTTTTCGACCAAACGTATTACTATAAGGGACCCACAGAGAATTATACCCTTAATTCTCTTGAATTTTGGTGGTGCTGCTGGGGGTTTGAACCAAGTCTGTTTAAATCTTTTGAGAGACGACCTTGATTTTAAGTGTTACTTACATCCAGTACGCCGTATATGTAACGTGTTTCGTAAAGTAAGCGTGTCTTGCGGGAAGATTCCAGGTTGAAATCACGACGCAGTAAACACCTATCATGAGTGGGGTATTTTTGTGTTTTTTTTTTTTCATTCTGTCCTGACATTTCGAAATAATAGGGTAGGGGTGCCCGCATTTTTCGAAAATCTAGGAGCCAACTCAAAATTCAAGGCGCCATAAGGGTTACATGAATCAAATTCTGTATTGGGGACCTGCATATCATAGTCACCACCATACACAATTTAGTCGCCAGGCAATTTGGTGCCCGGGATGTGTTCACCCCTGTAATTAGGGTTTGAATTAGGGCACGACCGCTTCCTTCCCCCACTCATTCCAGTTCATTGCAATTTATGATTGGCTAATCACACAATGTTTCAAAGCGTGATAATCTGAACTATTAAAGCGCCGTTACGTGAATCAGTACGTGAATCTATGTCACCGTTACTCAGAGAGGAGTAGGCGAAATGGTTTCTGTTTTCCAGAAACTGGAATGCACTTTCATTCCATCCTACATAAGCCCCTGAGCATTAGGAGAAAACATTCTCGGTCCGAGTACCAGGAACGGGAGGTTACACTCACGGAGCTCGTAGCGTGTCGCATCCCTCACGTGGGAGTCTCAGGCCACGTGTGGTTGTCGGAATGAGAATCGAGAAGGGACAGGAATAAAAACTGACGCTCAATCCCCAACATACGTTCGGCTATCAATCACAAAAGCCGACGAAGCTGGGCCTTGTCAGGGGATAGGATTGTGCTGATTCGTGTACTGCGTTGGAGAGGGGAAATTGAATGATAAAGTCTAGAGGGGTGGATAAGAATAGGTCCTACGGGGGATAATTCTCTTACCCTCTTCAGTCTGGAAGAATAATTTAGGGTTTGATTTGAAATCCATTTATGAAAATGTTGATTATATAGACCGTCGGGCTAGATTGTTAGCATATTTATTTCTGTACTGAAATATTTCTAAACCGTCTTCCAAGTGTAGACCTACCGTGATCTACACCATTATTTATCAGTCGTATGCCTCGCACTTCGATTATTTCTGAACCGAAATCCCATAGAGAACATCGATATTATTGGCGTGACATCTGCTTCTAGTTTTTCTCGAGTTGTAGGTATTGTTTCTTTGCGCCTTCTTCAATGACGCCGTCACCAACTCGGGATATGAAACTTCGAATGGTACGTTGGCATTGAGTAACGAATTTGGAAAGGGATGCACGAAATTAGCACTTTAACCCTTTAAAGACGAAGCGCATCTGTTTTATATAAGGACTCAGTGCGTACCGCGCTGTAAACACTCTCCACTTCGGTTATAAAAACCAGTCTCTTAATGTTTTATAAGGCAAAAGTTGCTGTTTGTTCTGAGATCCGTACAAAACACATAAACGCAATGTGGGCATCACGCAGAATTTTTTAGTGTTAAACCTGGTGGTACGTAAAGTTACCGCTAGGCTTTAAAAGGTTAAAGCACGGTTCTTATTATATGTACAGTGCACCGCCAAGGAGATGGTGCTTACTAGAGGTGCGATTGATGCGCAAGTGCAAGATTTCGTGGCCATTGACGAGTTGCTACTACCCATTCTGAAAGCATTCGCACATTGCACTTGCCCATTACACGCCACTCGAACTGCTTAACGTTATCCTTCTCTTCCTGTCATTCCCACCAGTAGCAGTGTTATAGTCTCCTCCTGTGATGAACACTCCCCACTCCGCGTCAGACACGCAAACCACCCCGCGAATATCATCTCGTTGGTTGCATCTGTGTATGTATATGGCGGGGGAGGGGGGGTGCGCGATAGCGTAGTTGGTATAGCGACTCGTTACTGGCTCGACGTCCTGGAATCGAATCTCGGTGGGGGCGAGATTTTCCGCACCCGCCCAGATCAGCCCTGGATCCCACCCAGCCTACTGTACAATCGATACCGGCCCTCTTTTCGGGGGGTAAAGCGGCCGGGATGTGGCGTTGACCACCCAGCCTCATCTAGCGCCGAGGTTAAAGAAAGAGTGGATCTATATGTATACCCTCCTCTGGGCTTTCGTATGTATGTATGTATGTATGTATGTATGTATGTATGTATGTATGTATGTATGTATGTACTTGTATGTACGTATATATACATGTGTAACTCTTGTGTAAATCGTGTAAAGTAGTGATCGTATATTACAGATAACCAGAAGTAAAGCCCTCTGATACTATCACGCTTATAGTCCTTACCAAATTTAGACAAAATCCGTTAAGTAATATTGGCAGTGAATCATAATGACTGACCTCCCCATTAGCCTTTCATTTGGTGCAGTTTATGCGTTGGACCATTAAAGAGTAGACGAGTTAAAGAGAACTCGAATAAATGTGTAACTGCACAGTGTTTGTAGTCAGTAGCTGCTGCACCCTTCTGGCAGTGTGGGAACCAGCTTGAAGACAAAACAGCCTTCTTAAATCAATTTGCTTGCTGCAGTCTTTTACTGAACAGAAAACAATACATTGTAGGACCGTCGCTATTCAATTACTGCTGTAAATGAAAATCTGACGGTGGATGATCCTGGAACGAGATGGTGAGAAGGGATGCTGAGGGTGGGCGTGGAGAAGAAAGAGATAAGAGCTGGGGAGTGTGGAAGGCGACTGAAAGAGATGAACAGGTAGAAGAGGCGGAGCGAGAAAAGAAAAGATAAATGTAACTACACAGTATTATAAAGGTTGTGTTCCAATGTGTTCTCTTTCCTTCAAGCTGTCACGTTAAGTCATTCACATCCGACTTGGAGTTCATCAGACAATCTCCTGTCATTCGTATTCTGCCTTAGGGTTTATGACGCCGTGTAGTGTGATAGGTAGGTACCGACGCTTTGAGGGTTAAGGTTAGAGACAGTGTCCTGCAATTAATAGCCACGTAGCTGCAGGTATGTTCATGTAATTCACCTTACTCATAAGCGTGCCCAGGACATTGCATTAGCGTGTACACCCATGGAATTTTATTTTTATTTTTAAAAAGGCGAACATTTACTGAATACTTGGTGGTACATGACGTTATTTTTATCCGCCACACAAACTAAAGAAACTGAAACATACGTAAACTTTCTAAAATTAACAGCTAAAGTCTACTTAAAAGTACAGCATATCTATATTAAAACGTAAAGCCACCTTTTTTAGATATTAGGGTGTGCCACACCCCGTGCACACGCTCATAAAGTTATTACTATTTCTATTATTATTATTATTATTATTATTGGACATTTCTCACATTTCTTACATTAACTTATTTGTATTTCTTCAGAATGTTGGGGGTTTGCCCCAGTAATTTTACATATCTCTTCCTGAAATATTGCATTCTTTTGATTGCCTGTTTGTTTATTTGTTTGTTTGTTTAGTGTTTGTGTATTGGTGCTTTTTTTGTATTTCTGTTTCTCTTTTCGTGCTGGCTTTATAATAGGCATTTTTGCTGTTAAGCCTGCACATTAATAAATACCGATTATTATTATTATTATTATTATTATTATAGGCAGTTGTGCTGTTAAGCTTGCATGTTAATAAATACGCATTGAATTATTATTATTATTATTATTATCATCATCATCATCATCATCAAAGCAGTACTTTTTCTCCTAAGCGTTGGTTTCCACCTACCAGACTGCACGGTGTCATAGTTCAGAAGACCACAACAAGAAGGGAAATATTTTAAAACAGTAACACAGTTGCAGGAGGCGACTGTAATGCGTCTCGCTTTAAGGTGCGCAGTACCTTCAATCCTCCGCCCACAGAATTGTGTGTTCGAATCCGACTGGGTAGCCACAGGGATCTTTTTGCTCGGTTTTATGAGTTGTCTGTTGTTATTTTCTTTTGATGGTGGATGCCGCCTTATACCGTAGCACTGTGTCTTATGACGTTCATTAACTGTGAATTAATTTTGAGGTTGAACACGCTGCTGAACATAATGCATGGAAGAAGAAGAAGAAGAAGAAGAAGAAGAAGAAGAAGAAGAAGAATAAGAAGAAGAAGAAGAAGAAGAAGATTTTGCGGAAACGAAGTCGGTCGCGTGTATATTTCCTTAGAAGGAAGTCGGTATATATGTTATACACACGCACGTGCCAGTGTGTATAAACCGATTTTGTTTACTAGCCATGCCAGCGACGCAGTCTTGCCGTACAATAAATTAGGATGAGAGGAATAATGACTAGGTCTAATTCGTAGGTTAAACGACGCTGTGTCAGTGGTAAGTGATCTGTAATGTGAAGTGAGACTATTGGCGCTGAGTGAGAAAGTGGGGCAAACGAAGCACTTGGTAGACTTTTTAATTGCAATCACTTATGGAAAGTGAGGAAGAATCACCCAGAATTTCACTTCCGATAGCCGATTTCACGTGCGGTATACGTATGTATAAAATGCCGAAGACAAGTAGCCGCAAAGCCCGGTAACGGCTGAAACAGGTTGACAGTTTGACGATTATTTGAACCCCCCATATTTATGTGCTGTGTTTATGGATGAAGGTTCAGTATCTAGTTGTGTGAATACAAACACATTATTGCCTTGGCTTTCAATATAGCGAGAATAAACGAACTGTGAAATGTATACCTAGACAGGCAGAGTGCAAGTGAATCTTGGCGATGTCACAGACACTGCGCAGGCTTATCGCTGACGTAACTAGCAG
Source organism: Coptotermes formosanus (assembly GCA_013340265.1). Classification (NCBI taxonomy): domain Eukaryota; kingdom Metazoa; phylum Arthropoda; class Insecta; order Blattodea; family Rhinotermitidae; genus Coptotermes; species Coptotermes formosanus. The sequence goes on from BLKM01000152.1 coordinate 1,091,391, forward strand.
ACGAGTGAACATTCGGACACGTCCGCCAGAGTTTGTACATCGGGGAAAGAGAAGAAGAGACAAAGATTCAGATACAAGAATGCATCTGTTGTTGGTTGAGATGAAATCAAGTTCAAATCGTGGCAACGCTGCAGCAGCAGCAGCAACATCCAACTAGCTAGCAAGCTAGCAGGTTGTGAACTTGGAGGAAGCAAGAGGAATGCTGCCGTTCTGTGTGAGTGTGTGAGTGTATGTGTTTGATGAGGGGGTGCTGAGAGGGCAAGCGGGGACATAGTCTGGTCAGGGTGACGGGGGTCGATCGTCTCGTCTCGCGTCACCTCAGATTTCTCTGCCCCCACCCCACCGACCCGCCCACACCCAAATGCTTAAGAGAGCGAAATTAATATCATTTTTATTTCTCCTTCATTGTCGTCAATTGTTACCTATCTCTGTTATATGGTCAAGACGAAGTACGCCCTTAGTTATAAATTCTTACGAAATGTGTGCTTTCTGAAATGTGTCTGTTTTCCGTCTGCTGGTGGATGGCCTTTATATGCCTGTTTTTAACCCTTGAAAGACGAAGTGTATCTGTTTTATATAAGGACTCAGTGCGTACCGCGCTGTAAACACTCTCCACTTCGGTTATAAAAACCAGTCTCTTAATGTTTTATAAGGCAAAAGTTGCTGTTTGTTCTGAGATCCGTACAAAACACATAAACGCAATGTGGGCACCACGTAGAATTTTTTAATGTTAAACCTGGTAGTACGTAAAGTTACCGCTAGGCTTTAAAAGGTTAAGGGTATAACATAATTTTTCGAAAATATTGCTAACGGAAATATTTTTTAGACCTGATAGGTTAAAAACTACGAAGGAAACGTATTCCTAAGTTGTGTGCGGAAACGTCTTGAGGAATGTCCATTTGAAAGACGGACGTTTCGAATTTCTCTTCCATCTTCAGGGGTACCCTCTTTTAGTATTAAGTGATATCCAAGATTGCCGAAAAGGCCCAAACATGTTTTTATGTCTCGACAGCCCCTACTGGGCCAGGGTCTTCTCATTATCGAAGCGTCACGATCACACTCGTTCAGACACGCCACACTATGTAGGACTCCTCTGGACGAGTGGTTAGCGCGACGCAGGGACAACACACAACACTCATAAGAGACAGACATCAATGCCGTCGGCGGGATTCGAACCCCCAGTCTCAACAAGAGAACGGCCGCAGACCTCCGTCTTAGACCGCGCGGTCACTGGAATCGGCCCGAAACATGTGTGAGAGGTTAAATAGTAAAGGTATTTATGATTCATGGTGCATGTCTTGTTGGTTGTATTATTTGATATTTCACGTAATATTGCATAGACGTAAGATGTTTGTCTGCGGACCTGTAATATGCATATCGGAGCCAACATGACGAAATATCAGTTCTTCTTCTTACCGCCTAATAAGTGTATGTGTTTACACCAGATTAGAAAATGTTTCGCGGCTCGTATTGCGCACATTGTTGGGCGCCATCGCAAGTCACACAGTAGGCCAGGTCATTTTTTTTGTTTGATTGATTTATCTGTCCCTTCATTTCGTACATCCTCTCTGTCTCTTACCTATTTCAGTACTCTAGCCACGTACTGTTGACGATCAAATGTAATTAGTTCCCACGTTGTGTTAACAAAAGAGCCCCCCCCCCTCTCACTTCTGTAGTGAGCCCTTCGAACCACGGTATGGAACAAGCTTAGCTCGTGTGAACAGTATGCAATAAATATTGGGGTTCACAATTTTGTGCCTCTTCCAGTCCTTACTTTTTGCTTCTGGGTTAGTCATTTCCTGTTTATAATGCATGAGTTTACGTTAGTTTTGACTTAACCCTTTAAAGACGGAACGTAATATGTTTTATATAAGGACTCAGTGCGTACCGCGCTGTAAACACTCTGCACTTCGGTTATAAAAACCAATCTCTTAATGTTTTATAAGGCAAAAGTTGCTGTTTGTTCTGAGATCCGTACAAAACACATAAACGCAGTGTGGGCACCACGTAGAATTTTTTAATGTTAAACCTGGCGGTATGTAAAGTTACCGCTAGGCTTTAAAAGGTTGACATTCCTAGGGACAGAAAGAAGAAGACGTAACAATAATGTTTGATTTGGCGAGATTTGAGGTTCTTGCAGGGGTGTTGCTGAAGATTGGAGTTGTTTTGGGAAAGGGGGGGGGGGATATTACACGGTATCAACAGCTAAAGTTACCGACGTTTCGAAGGCATTATGATACGGCGTAACATGTCAGAAGACCCGAATCTCCGTGGATAATTTTATTTTAACACATGTCCCGTTGTGGACAGATTTTTAACTTTGCTCGGCAAGTAGTCTTTCAACAACAGTCTTAGTTTCCTAGTTCAGACCGACGGTGAAACACACTGCCGATCCTCCCAAAGCTGTTGATAACATGTTCTTGTTCCGCTGTTATTTGCTGCTTGCATAGTATTGCATTACCATACCTGTCCGTTTCAAGAACCATGCAGATATTGTGTTCTCACCTACTTGGATTGCAAGTTCCAAGAAGTTCTCTCTATGCACGTTCCACGTTTATTTAACATCTTGTTAAATCAGTGGCGTTTCTTTTCACCGGATATCTCTTAGCGCAGTGAACCGTTCAATCAATGGGGCGCTGATGTTATTGTACCAAGAAGCTTCCTACTTCCAACACACTGCCCTCCCTTTCCCCCCAGGAACGGTTCTCATGAATGGGGCATTCCGATGTCTTTGGCGCTTAAGCCAGGAAAACGTTGCCGATAACATACTGATCGTGTACTTCGTGATTTGACAGTAATAGGTTACCCTCATATTGTATGAGCAAAATGGCGTAGTGTTAAAGTGGAAACCCCAGTTCACGATACGTTGAACTGAGCTTAGTTATAAAGAGTTTGTGGTGGAATTACAGAAGACAGTGGGGTAACTGCAGGTATAAGCGTAACTTGGGGGTGGGGGGCAAGGGGGGGAAATGCTGCCCCCCCTCAATATTTTTTAAACCTAGGAATAGTGTATTTTGTTACTGAATTGAATAATGGCACATAAAAAATTGGCAGAAAAAGGAGGGGTAAAAAAAACTTGCGGTTTATGGGACCGGTTTTCCCCTCTTTCAAATTTGACCCCTTTGTAAAATAAAGTTCCTAATACCCATGGTCAGTTTTGCCCCACCAGTGTTATTAGTTAAGTTACGCTTATGACTGCATGAACACAAAGTTATATTATTTTTTTGTATAAGATACAAATTACTTGCTTATGTGCCTCGTATCGACGCCATGGAGACAGCATTCCGCGCGTCGATATTGCATGAAGGCAGGTAGTGGCCAGCCACACGCTCTTGCTGCTTTAGTGTTCTGAAAAGAAATCATCCTTATCCACTGAAAATCCATCGCACTTGGCGGTTAAAATTATATGCATGAATTTAAAAAGAAGTGTTCTTCACCGACGATTTGTTCTTAAGGCTGCATAAAGCATGCCACTTTTTGTTGTCCAGAGTCAATAATGATTTTGATACAGGACAGTCCCCTATAAGATTATCTAAATTAAATGGGCAACATACGCTTTACATATATTCAACAGATATATGTTATATATATTCAGCAGATGAAGAAAATCACACTAAATGTTAAACTCTTAACCCTGAAATGTTTTTAAAGCGAAGGAGTTCAGGTCAGCGGAAGCAACACATTTCGTAGTGTTGTACTGTTTAAACTACGGCGACTAAAGAGAACTGCTGGATATAGGGAGATAATTTAGGTAAAATTTGAAACCCAGGCCTGCAGTAATTACATTTTATCGGATCAAAACCCTGTTCCGGACGGCAGCATCCTCCACAAACTTCCGTGTATTGTCGAAGTTAATAATGCATGGAGCTTTGCCTCCACTCGCCTTTACGTTTTCATGGTATGGTTCTCAAGTACATTGACAACTTTGTCTTTAACTAACCGATTAACTGGCTGTGTTCAGGAGCTAATAGTGGTTCAACTGCACAGAGAACGCAACTTCCTTTTATGGAAAGCAATCCCATTAAGGCCTGGACAAGCCTTATTTGTATTTGTATAAGGCCTTTCTGTATTTGTTTAAGGTACGTATTATCGACATCATTCCATCTACACCTCGCTCTTTCAAATAATCTTTCCCATTCAGATTTCCGACAGGTATTTTGTATGTATTTCATAGATTTTCCAGTGCGTGTTTACACACCCCGCCCAGCTATTTCTGCTTTGTTTGATCGTGCTAATTACTTCGTGAAGAGTGAAACAACTTTACCTTTACCGCTACGTTTGTCTTTACCCTATCTGTATTTCTCATTCAACTTGATATAAAATCCAAAAGTACTGCTTTAGAAATCTATCCGGTGGGCGGGAATCCTGTGTTTTCTTAATTCCCCGAGACAACATTGCGGTAGTTACAGGGTGAATGGACAATTAATCGGGCGGTAAAAGAGACACTTATTTAATTTTGTGAGTGACTGTCCGACCGCAGTGAGGACCTTACCCTTGCTTCTCCTTCGCTAGCAGACAGACTGAACTAGCGGCCGATGCGGTGGAGAGAAAAAAAAATTGAAAACAAAAATAAATGTACAAATAAAAACAAAAAAACAAAACAAGAACGCACGAGTTATGTAGAGTTGTTTCAAAACCTTGAGCTTATGCCTCTTGTTGAATGACCTTCGTTCGCCTTGGCTGAAGAAACAAGAGCTGACGACGAATAAGAAAGAGGTGGAAGGAGAAGAAAGAAGAAAATGAAGAAAGATGTATGGACAAGAAGTAACGTCGTTTGGATGTTGTACTTTTTTTCATGTTTTATTATTTGTTTTCTGATGTTTTAGATGACGGAAAGAATTTTCTCATCATAGAAAGAGCTGCGTGGTCTTGCACGATCTCGCAATATATTTCCTGACTTTTGTGCAGGACTGCCCGGCAGTGCCCCTGCGGTGAGCACAGCTATCACGATGGGCGACTCAAGAAATTTCAGTTTCGTCTACAACACTCAAAAACATTTAAGATTCCAGTACGTCAGACCCAAACTATAATAATAATAATAATAATAAATCGGTGTTTATTAACATGCAGGCTTAACAGCAAAAGTGCCTATTAGGAAGCCAGCACAAAAACACAAATACAACACAAAAACAGCACAGATACACGAAACAAACAAACAAACAAACAAACAAACAAACAAACAAAAGAATACAATAGTACAGGAAAAGATATACGCGTATAAAAGTACTGGGGCAAAACCCCTGTACTCTGAAGAAACACAGATAAGTGTATTCAAAAATATCCCAGTTCAGCACAAAATAACAATAATAATAATAATAATAATAATAGGAATAAGAATAATAAGTGTTCTGAAATGCACGATATTATTAGCCAGTGTGAAGGGGCCGCGGTGGCGCCGTTGGTTGAGGCACTGCGCTACAAACCGGAAGGTCGCGGGTTCGATTCCCGATGGTGTCATTGGAATTTTTCATTGACATAATCCTTTCGGCCGCACTATGTCCCTGGGGTCGACTCAGCCTGTAACAGAAATGAGTACCAGGAATATTTCCTGGGGGGTAAACGCGGCCGGTGCGTAGGGCTGACAACCTTACCACCTTCAAGTGCCGATTGTCTAGAAATCTGGGAGCCTCAACCTCCTGGAACCCTAAGGGCCAGGGATTGCTTGCTAATGTGAAAAAGAGAGGAAGTAAATCACAGGAGCAACAAGAAGGTCGAAATGTAGAAGTAAGTTAAAGTTAAAACGTGCAGTCTTTCCTTCACCTTCTGCACTAGATAGATGTTAGTGGTTTGTGTCACCCCCGGTAGCCACTGGATGGAAGGTCACGTGATCTCCGAATCGGTCTTGACGCGGTAGCGAAGAGAAAAATTTGCTGTCCAAGCTGGAAATCGAATTCCGATCGTCCAGCCTGTAGTTGGTCAGTACACTAATCTGTCTGTACGAAGAAGAATCGCAGACCGTAGGAGGCTGCAGGATTTGCATTAAACCGTAACCACGGGTGGGAGATGGAGCGGGAGTGTAGGGTATCTTTCAACTAACCAACCAACCAACCAACTAACTAACTAACTAACTAACTAACTAACCGACTGACTGACTGACTAACTCCATGGAGCAGAGGCCTTCTTGAGAAGCTAACAGTTGCTCAGCTAGTCAAGAAATTCCCGCATTTGATGGAATCCGGAGGTTCATTACCGCATTCACAAGAGCCTGCCACCTGTCCCTATCCTGAGGCAGCTTAATCCAGTCCATGCCCCATCCCACTTCTTGAAGATCCATTTTAATATTATCCTCCCACCTACGCCTGGGTCTCCCAAGTGGTCGCCTTACCTCAGGTCACCCCACCAAAATCCTGTATGCACCTCTCTTTAACCCCGTACGTGCTACGTGCCCCGCCCATCTCATTCTTCTCCATTTGATTACCCGAATAATATTTGGTGATGAGTACAGGTCATTAAGTTCCTCGTTATGTAGTCTTCTCTGTTGCCATAATATTTTATTTTTTATGTGCAGTGAATGTGTGTGTGCGTGTGCGCGCGCGCGTGTGCATGTTCCTATGCATGAATGTAGGCCAGCGGTTTTTCAAATTTTCCAACAAATCTAGGAACCACCTCAAAATTCGAGAGGTCAGAACGGTTACACGAAGCAAGTCCCATGCTGAGGACCACAATGTTAGACGCCGCCGTACAAAAATCGGTCGCCTGGGCGACCTGGCACCCAGGAGTTTTGCACATGTGATAGCAGGCCGTGTAAAGCTACACACATGAGAGTCATACCTGTATATTTTATTTTACGTCCAGTAGATGTCACAGTGTCGGCTTTGGTTCTCGGGATGTATACGTACGGAGCGTGAAGCTGTAGTTTTCTCATGAAATGTTGGTAACGGTCTACCAGACTTAACGGCGTCATGTCTGGACGACAGCACACTAGCTCATGACGTAGATGACAGTTAACCTTTTAAAGCCTAGTGGTAACTTTACATACGACCAGGTTTAACATTAAAAAATTCTACGTGGTGCCGACATTGCGTGTATGTGTTTTGTACGGATCTCAGAACAAACAGCAACTTTTGCCTTATAAAACATTAAGAGATTGGTCTTTATAACCGAAGTGGAGAGTGTTTACAGTGCGGTACGTACTGAGTCCTTTATAAAACAGATACGCTTTGTCTTTAAAGGGTTAATTGGCCGGTTATAAGTTTTGACTACATTACATAAATGTGACAATAATAGGAAATTTATGTAACTAAATTGAAATCTGTGCGCTAGGAAAGCAGGTTTTATGTGTTGTGGCCAGAATTTCTTGTATCATTCTTTTGAAAGCTGTTTCTCCATTAGCTAGCTGGCAGGCGCAAGAAATTTTTCTCTTTTCCAAAACGCCCAGGCAGGCCGTAGGGCCCACCTTGCCTCCTATTCAGTGGGCACCGGGGGCTCTTTCCCGGAGTTAAATTTGCTGAGGTGTCAGGCTGACAACTTACCTGCCTCCAATGCCGACGTTAAGAATGAATGGAGCAACGCCTCCACCCCGCTACACCTTTGTTATGTTCACAGGGACAACTTTACCCTCGTGAACACTACCATGTGACGGTGATGAAAAACAAGGACGGAACTAGTATTTACGTCACGCCACTAACTCAAAACAAGTGTGCGTGCGTGCGTGCGTGCGTGTGTGTGGGGGGTTATAAAGTGAAACTCCGCGTGTATTTAACCCAGCAAAGCGGTGTGGTTACACTCGATACCCCCTACTGTGAAATAAAAGGCTCTGCGTTTTGCCCACAGAGTGTATTTATGTGTTCGCACGATTGTGGGAACAAACAGCCATTATTGCCCGGAGTAGCGTTAACCGATTGGTCGAAATACCTTAATGGAAGTGAAGTGTGTTTGTCAGAGGTAAGGACAGAATTTTTAAAATAATTTTAAAATATGTCATGCTTCCGTTAGTTAAAATTCCGCCTTCCGCCACAAGAATTGATTCCCTGTTTGCCCCTTCGTATTCCGTTACTCGGTAGGTTTAACTTGTAACCAACTTTCGAATTGTCTCCATAATTACATTTTAGTATTCTTTTGCTTTGTAACACAGAACAAGTTTCTGGATTCTGATATTGCCCGTTTTCTTCAAGTTAGTTAAGCCCCTTTCTTTCTTTTCTAGCCACTTTTGCTTACTAATGAAGCTGAACTACTCACCTCAATCTAGTGCCGAGGTTAAGAATAAATGCAGCAGTACCTCTAGTACCCCACACGCCTTTGTGACGTGAGCATGGAGGCTGGGGTGGACCTAAAAGCCGGTGTGGACTCTGTCAGAGAACAATAGCTTGCCCCTGCCAGGAATCCAACCCTTGTTCTCTGGTTATGTGTCTGTTCTCCTAGTCGCTGTAGCAACAGAGCCATCGAGGCTCTGTTTGCGTGTGTAAGTCTGCTTGTTTGGACGTTTAAAACGAAATGTGATACTAGGTGTGCCGCTCTGGATTCGAACTGTGAAGTAATTGTGTTTCGTTCACAATTCGGATATTAGAAGTTCATGTGGGCATGCTGTTGAAATAAATGGATCATGACGCATTAATGCGTAAAAGCTCTTTAGTTACTACTGCTGTCACCTGCTGTTACATTTGAAAAATTCGCATTTTTTCCCCACAAAGTGAATCTATGCATCACGTACGATTCTGACAATCGACACCGATTATTTCCCAGTACGCGTAGTAGAGACTGAATTTCTTCTCTGTAAGGTAGGGAATTATTTTTTTGTGTATCGTGTAGAAGAAGTTGAATCTTTGAATGGCCGTGCGACTCAGGCGGTAATCGCCGACCACGTACCACAGCTTTCCGGGTTCAATCCCCGGGCCAGTCCATGTGAAATCTGTGATACACGAAGTGGCCCTAGAACAGATTTTATTCCAAGTACTTAGATTTTGCCCTGTCAGTATCATTCCCCCAGTGGTCCGGGTTCATCATCGTCTTAACCCTTTAAAGACGAAACGTATCTGTTTTATATAAGGACTCAGCGCGTACCGCGCTGTAAACACTCTCCACTTCGGTTATAAAAACCAGTCTCTTAATGTTTTATAAGGCAAAAGTTGCTGTTTGTTCTGAGATCCGTACAAAACACATAAACGCAATGTGGGTACCACGTAGAATTTTTTAATATTAAACCTGGTGGTACGTAAAGTTACCGCTGGGCTTTAAAAGGTTAATACTAGTTTTACCAAAAGGACAAGCGGGTGAGGACTGGGAACTTTCAACGTAATGCCTTCGGTTATCAGGATGGCGTTGGACAGGAAAGACGGCCGCATTCAGTGTGTGAACTGTTAATGACGACCATTGAAGACCAGCTGGTCGTGAGGATAACCTTGGATAGAAAACAGTTTTACAAAATTTTGGTTTAAAATTTGGGCTACGCAGTGATGTTTGCAGTAAATGACATTCTCGTCTCCATCCAACACCGAGGTCTGGAGAAGTGCAACATACCGATATAGAAAAAGGAACACCTTTACACGTGATATGCGAAGCAGGACTATATTTTGTTCGCGGTCTTTTCGTGTTGTTCACAAATATGGAGAACACAGTCTGGTGTAAAATGTTCGTTCATAGTGAGCCTACGGTTGTAGCTGACTTACTGTGAAAGTCTGTACGTCGCTTATCACAACTAACCAGCAGCCACTGTCCCAATGACACAAATACTTATCACTGTGCACACTGTGTTACTTCACTGATTTCCTGGCTCTTAATTGGCTGGAAGAAGGACATAACGTAAAGTTAACTTAAGGGTGAAATTTCTGACAGGCGTGCAATACGAGGCGAGTATTTTGTCGCTATCTTCCCAGTTTGCAAAATTATTTTTTGCGAACGACTTCACAGTTTTTTAAAGGTAGAGAAGTAGAAAAGGTGCACAGATTTAAATTTGAAAATCTTATAAGAACAACATTTTGTGCAATCTAAATAAGACAGGAAAGGAAGGGATGCTGGAGCCAGGGTAGCTACTAGCTAAGGGCTGGGTGGCAGGCGCGACAGATTTGTCTTGTCTCCAAAACCGTCCAGACCGTCTGTAGGGCCCACTCGGCCTTCTATTCAATGGATACCGAGGTTCCTTCGTGGAGGTAAAGCGGCCGGGGCGTGACGTTGACCGCTCAATCCAAAAAACGAGTGGATCTATACATTTACTTTCCTTACATGCGTTCATAGCGTGGACATAACAACTTCACCTTTACCTTTATAAAGGGGATGCTTTTTGTCACGAGCTAAGAGTGATTGGCACGTGTTGACAGTTACACCATTCAGCGTCAGTCGCTCTTGTACACTCCACTATCCCCTTTCCCGCCGTTTTTACAAACAGAGGTCTGCGTGAGAGAGACAGACGTCGAGAGAACCTTGAATAGATACGTTTGGCAAGCTCTTCATGATGCCCGTACTTAATTTCTCCGGCCACAAGATTTTTACGCGCGTTCGCAAAATTTCGAAAAGTGACTATTAGCTTTATCGTGCCTGTCTGTTTGTCCGTCAGTCCACATGTACAGCTTGGCTCTCATTGGACGGATTCTCATGAAATTTGACATTTGAGGATTTATCGAAACTTTATCGAGAATATTCAAGTTTGGTTACAATCTGAGAAGAATAACGGATACTTTACACGAACACGTATGTAAATTTACAATACCTGGCTTAATTCTTCTTAGAATGTTAAGTGTTTCAGACACAAGTTGTAGAGACAATCAAAGAACGCGTCTGTGTTCAGTAAAATTTTCCCGCAAATCGTTCCGTTTATGAGATAGTGTAAAAAATGTGGTAGCAGCAGTCAGGCCACACATGACAGTATATTACGGCGCGTGCGCTTTGCATGCCGGACAGCTAAGGCAATAACACAAACACACACACACACACGCGCGCGCACGCGCGCATATTAACCCTTTAAAGACGGAACGTATCTGTTTTATATAAGGACTCAGCGCGTACCGCGCTGTAAACACTCTCCACTTCAGTTATAAAAACCAGTCTCTTAATGTTTTATAAGGCAAAAGTTGCTGTTTGTTCTGAGATCCGTACAAAACACATAAACGCAATGTGGGCACCACGTAGAATTTTTTAATGTTAAACCTGGTCGTATGTAAAGTTACCGCTAGGCTTTAAATGGTTAATAGTATTTAATACTTATTGCTTTTCCACGGCAACAGAGCTCACGCGAACGCGCCTCAATGTTAGGCTATAGTGCATTTTCTTCTTAATCTTCTGCGCTTTTTCACAACGATGAATCCACTGAAGATGTGCAGTGTCAGTTGAGATAGTGGGAGGGAAGCCATAGCCAATTTTGGGTTAAAGTGATGGGATTCATTTAGAATGACTGAGAAAAGCAACAAATTTTAAGCATCACACCAGGGTTGCACCAATTTCCCAAAAAGCTAGGGGCACTCTCAAAATTCTAGGTGTCAGAATGTTTGCACGAACTAAGTTTCATACTGAAGACCGACGAATATTAGGGAACGCTGTACAAATGTAGTTGCCCCGGGTGACCTGGCATCTGGGATTTATGCACCCCTGCACTGCATCATGTGACAGGCCAGGATTCTAAATTGCTATAAACGATAAACGTTTAGCTAACCCGCTGAATGTGGCTGTTATATTGGTGCTGAAATAACCAACATACCGACTTCCTGCTGCGTGGTCGAAACTCTATCGATTTAACGTATCCTGCTATTTGTTAACTGCAGGGGAATTAAATAATTTGAGACCGACGTGCAGTAGTATGCACATTCAACTGGTAGCCAGTCCTGTAGTAGTGGTCTCCATACCACGACCCATGTATTATAAAGCACGTACGGACACGAGATCAGACCGGCCTGTTTATGCGGTGTTTTCCAACAGAGGAGCTTCGGGCGGTGCGAGTTTAAAAGGGAAACTTAAATGGACAAAGTGTTACGAGTGTTACTGACTTAACACACTTAATTGAAAAATCTGTTTGTTCGAGGGATAAAGCGGTCAAGGTGAGGTTCAAGTGGAGCTTACCTCCATATCTTTTGTACATATCACGGCTTGATGTACAGGTGCAGGAAGAATTTTTACCATTTTTTTTTGTTTTGTAGACAGTATGAACTGCTGAATATCTGTATGGTTTCTTAGTAGAGGTAAAGGTAAAGGTAAAACAATCCCATTACAGGCCTGGACAGGGCCTTAGGGCTCCAGGAGATTGAGGCTACCAGAATTTCCAGACAATCGGCACATAAAGGTGGTAAGCGTCAGCCGTACGCGCCGGCCGCCTTTACCCCCCAGGAGCTATAGCATGGCACTCATTTCTGTTAGAGGCTGAGTCGACCTTAGGCCAATAACCCCACCGGGGATCGAACCCGCGACCTTCCAGCTTGCAGCGCAGTGCCCCAACCAACTGTACGACCGCATATCCCCATGGTTGCTTAGTAGCATGCTCAAAATGTGCACTCGTAAATGTTAAGGAACTTAGCAAACTTCTGGCTGACATGTTACAAAGTTACAGAGAGTCATCTTGGAGAGGCGCTGAACGGATTAGGGTTCCTCTGACAAAAGGCACACTCTTAAGCAGTATGGGGCAGTAGAGGCATAGCGCCACATATTCTTAATCTCGACACTAGGTGGAGGTGAACGATCAGCGTGGAAACTTTACCCCTGGAAGAAGAGCCCGTTGAATATAAAGCTGTGGGTGCGCCAGAGCTGGTCTAGATGCTCTGGAGAAGCGAATAATCTTCTGCCCTTGCTGGAAATCGAAACACGATCCTTCGGTTCTCCAACACGTAGCCGAGTCACTATACCGACGACTAGCCAAAAGTGCTATAAATTTATAGCAAAGGCATGTAACATGCCGCTAGGATTGTTGGGCAGCGAGCAAGGTGTTGTGGGACGGGAAGCAATTGTAACGTTTTTGACCGTAATTTATATTGGATTAAATTTTTATTTGATAAAATTGATTTAGATAATGTGATATATTGCGTGTAAAGAATACATCATAAGTAGCAACAGAATTTAACGTACTGCACCAGCGTTCCAGCCATTGTATTTATAAATTACATGTGGCAGCGTTTATAAATTTAAAAACAGATTTGATTTGGTGGAATTAGAACGGCACCGTCGAAGAATAGTTATTTCTCTACTGCTGTTGACTTGCAGTGACTTTTGATTTCATATGACGATGGAGACGCATCAGGTGCGTTTACGGGACACGCAAATTCGTTTTGGTTTCCACTTCCCTATTCCAGCACATGGAAGGCAGTGTTAAATTCTAAGACCTTCACAGCTTTTCCTAATTGTGGTAGAATTTAGACCTACTGACGTGCTGAGTGTAAATTATGCACTGAACTCAGCAAGCGAAAGACCTGTTTTTTAATCAACCATATGATCTAATCCTGTAACTGTTTCTTTATTCTTAGTCGATGAGGGATACCTGACTTACGAGAAGTGCTTATCATTCTTGAAACGTCGCATGCTCGTCAAACGGCGACAGTAATCTTCCTTGTGTTAGAATTCATATGTGCTGGGGACTATTTTGAATATACGAATTGACGTACGTGAAATATGCACCCAGTGGACGTAATAGTCGTCGTTCGAAAAACACTTATTGGGCTGTATGTAAGGCCTATACAAAGTACAACTGTATAATGCAGCCGTTGTATCCAGGGGCGCATCCAAGAGGGTGGGGAGGCCGCCGGGCTGCGGCCCCCACAACCCCCCCAAACCGAAATTTAAGAAACACAGATATTGTGGATATTACGATATCAGAAATTCTACATGATTTCCCCTTCAGCCGAAATCAGCCACTGAAATTGGCTGATGACTAATATATTAGAATTTTGAAAAATAAAGTACTAAAATTAAAGAAAAGAACAAGAAGCTACGACGCTGTGGTTGAGTGAAGGAACATGTAGTCATGTTAGTATGTATATAAATGCAATTGCATACAGTGTTATGTTGTACGTACAACATGATTTTTGTAACATAATTTTTAAAATAAAACATAAATTATGTATAACCTCAGGGTGAGCCCCCCCTCGCCCAAGGAAAAATTCTGGGAGCGCATCTGCTTGTATCCACTTATAATTGCCCGTCCCATGAATCAGGTGTTTAGTCGCCGGCCCCGTGTCGCGGATATCCGATTTCAATCCCAGGCCACTCGATGTGAGATTTGTGGCGGAAAAAGTGGGAGTGGGACAGGTTTCTGTCCGAGTACCTAGTTTTCCTCCGTCACTGTCTTTTTACTAATGTCCCATACTCATTCATAAATCACCGACGCGATATAATTGCAGCAGTTAGCAGCGTCTTAAGAACTAGTGGATACTTTATGTACTATCAGGTTGAACGTTAAAAGGTTCTGAATTGTTCCCGCAGAGTATAGATGTGCATATTGTATGACTCTCAGAACAAAAAGCGATTATTTCCCCATACGAAATCAGCTTATTGATAAAAAGTGAAAGCACATTTCTGTGCAACGCTCCCCGATTCCAAAATAGTATTTCTTTCTGGATGGTTCCCAGACTTCGTTCATTCGTCCTTTGTGGTAAATGCTACATGTAGATGCGTCTGCTCAGCCTTTTACCTGGTGCAGGCAACTTCGGCAAAATTTCGTACGAATGTCGTATACAAAATGAGGAATAAATAGGTAGGCCTGTAGAGGAATAAATAGGTAGGCCTGTAGTGTAATTATATACCAACACACATCCACAGTGGCCGGCAAAGTTATTTTAATCCCGACCAAAGAAGTGCCGGAAACAAGCTAAAAGTAAGATCTGTGAGACAGTCACTTCGGACTCTGTCAGTAGTGTTAAGTTGTCTTTCACAGCTTGCCAAGAAACGGCGGAACTGCTTCGGCATTCTGTCTCGGCTTCACTGCGGACAGAATTAAAAGACTCGCCGCTTGAAATGTCTCCGCTGGCAACGTAACATTGGGTTGCCCGCAACATTTTGCCCACGAGCTACTGATTGAACGAGCCTGGTATGGAACGAGTATGGAACAATGGTGAAACGATATTGTCCTCCACAAATCTCACATGGACTGAACTGGCAGCGTACCTGGGCTTCCACGGTGAGAGGCCGGCAGCTAATATTTTGAGCTACGAAACGGCCAACAACTTGTTGATTTTTATAACCCAGACGGACTGTGTTTACTGTGCGGTATGAACTTAACATTTAAATATAATTCAACTTAAGTTTAGTCTTTAAATGGTTAAGTAATGCACTCAAGCACTTTACACCAACGGTATACACCGCAGGTCGCCCCTGTGCAGAAGGGTGAAACCTGTGTGGAGCTCTTAACCAAAACAGGGCGTGTTTTCCCTTTATGTAAGCACCACGCCAGGGATGTGTATAGAAATATTGTAGATGAGGGTACACGCATTCCTAGTGTCACAACAGCGGCCAGTCAGTTTTCGACAGTACTGTTTACTGGTTGTCAGTATAGTTGAAACGTACAGATAAGGACGAGTGACATATTCGGAGAGAGCGATTTGATTAGTGCTACTCGAAACTTCATTGTCGTTGCGAGCGCTCGTTATCCGACGCGACGGTGATTGAAGTCCTTTTTTACGCTTCAGCGCCTAGCCAGCAACCGGTTGGGCGCTGGCGTCATCTGAATCCCTGCAGTAGCTAGCAGACTGATCAACAATGACCTCAGTCCTACGTTTTTCTCTCGTCTTTATTTTGTACACTCTATTTGAATATTCCGAGAATACTGACGTCACTTTTCTGTTTGTTACGTTCTCCTTTGTCATACATTTTAGCATTTCGTTTATCTACGAGCTGCAGATATTTTATATAATACGCTTCTGTACCTACACACTTCTTTCGCATTCTATATTTTGTGCAGTGTTACTTTAGTATGTCTCGTTTATTTCAAGTATGATCATAGATTCAGTGTTAATTACCATGATACTGTGAATCACTGTACATGAGGTAATCGCCGAGACGTCGGAAACCTAGTGGGTCACATATTTCTGTGACTATCGTCGTTAATTAATTAATTAATTAATTATTAACAATTATGCATGAATAACCAATATATTTTAATTCATGCGTCTTCCACCGCGACAAACTCCAGTGTGTGTTCGCTCTTAATAACTAACAGGCGTCTTTTTATTTATTTATTTATTTATAAAGATTGCTGTGTGAAGGTACTTTTTACCTACAACACTAAACCAACAGCCGATCCCAGTGGCCGCGCGGTCTAAGGCGTAGGTCTGCGGCCGAACGCTTGCTGGGATCGTGGGTTCGAGTCCCACCGGAAGCATGGCTGTTTGTCTATTGTGAGTGTTTGTGTTGTCAGGGACAAGTCTCTACGACAGGCCGATCCCTCGTCCAGAGGAGTCCTACTGACTGTGGTGTGTGTCTGATTGAGATCAAGAGAAAATAAAAAACCCTCGACACCTGCTGTGAACAAGTAGGTAGAAGAGGGAAGGATTACGACTAAACCAGCATACGCACTTTTATTATTTTTATTTTGATGTCGTAAATTATAATAATTGTAGATTAGTCCAACATGTTTCGATCCCCTCCTGGGATCATCATCAGGGACTTCTTGTGAGAGTATAATTGCACAAAACTAAAAATATATGTACACGTTAAAAATATAAAATGTATAAAAGTTGGACAGATTGCAAGCGTTCTTGTGTGACGGATCCCTGGACTACCGTGTACAGCAGATGCGTTGCTTATATGCGGATGGACAAAACAGTACTTTTTACAACGCACCACAGATACCGGAAAGAGCATAGCTTTGTTTGAAGGTTTCCAGGTTTCCCCTTCTTGTCCTTCTGAGAAGGGTAGTATGAAGATAAAGAAAAAGGTGTGGAGCGTTGGTGGAATGATACTGACTGCGGAAAGCCGAAATACTCGGTGAAAACCCGTGTTCACAGCACAACTTCTTCGACCACTAATGTCACATGGTTTGACGCGAGTTCGGAACCAGACCTAAGCCCTGGCTTGGCCTGAAGGCGGAAATGAATCTGCATTATACGTATAAAGATTAACATCTCACATCATGGAGAACACAGCGTAATGATGCTTAATCTGAGAGTCAGAAAATCTGTAGGCAGGATGCAGAACTTTGAAATATCAAAACAGGTAGTCAACACAGTCTTTAAAAATAGGTCCAGTGCACAAATGAATACCCAAATTGGCCCCTGTAACCGCATCATGTTCGGTCGTTGAATGATACCAAGAAAATTTTCCTTTAGCGTCTGCCAGTCAACCCGGTGAGATGGAGGATTCGGAAACAGTTTTACAAGACAAAGTGACGTAATATTACTTTCACTGATATATTTGTACAGCAGACACAGCTTTAGGGTCGGAAATCTTCACGTGACAAAACATGTCACATCGTAAGCCTGCTTTACTTTTTCGTTAAACTTTCATGTTGAGTTTACTAATGCAAGTTATGTCCTCAAATGAATCCGATAACCATGACCCATTTCTTACCAGGTAAATATGGTATATTTTTCCCCTCTTTCTGCAGGGAAATATCTTCGTAGTTCGCAGTTTAAAAAAATGCACTTCATACTGCACCTCTACTCAGCCCTCACGCTACGGAATAATAAATAACGTTGTCATATTCTGATCCGATTTCTGTCAGAAAGCGTTGGGACTGATGATAGTTAAAAACGTTGCTTGAAATGGAGTCTACTGTTGGAGTTACGGTTGCCATAATTTCTGTCATCGCCAGTGCAAAATTTTGCAGCAAATTGTATGTTGATGAATAACGCGGTGAGACATGATCAGATTGTGAGACCCCATGGTCACAGCTTCTTGAAGACTCGTTCTACAGCGCCAGCCTTTAAGCATGTTAATGCCACCATCGGTTGACACACCTCAAATTTTTCCAGGCCCAATTCCAAAGAAGCAAGTTACTTTTTTTTTTAACCTTCAGGAAGAAACCTTCGCCAGTTGTAGTAGCGCCTTTCAAGCTACATGAACTATCAAGTTCTTTATGAACATGAAAGGTGCTACCAGTGCCACTATTAGATTTCAAGTGTCTGGTGTCCGTGATCTCATTACTTTCATCTTTGCGAAAGCGTAACAACGATGACTTTGCCTGCAGTTAAGTTCAAACGGCGTTGTTCGCTCTTCGTGTTTTCGCCTTGTACATGTTCGGGCACAGAGGCTGACGTCTTGAAACTTTTTTTTTTCTCCTCTCTGGATTCAACTCTTCAGCTACGAGCAACAAAACATGATTCACAAATTCGTAGTCTCTAAGGGGCCTTCCTGCTTGCGCAGTTGGTTACGTGCTGCTAAAGACTACACGAACCACTCATTTTTGTCCTTTTCTTCTTCTTCTTCGTCTTCTTCTTCTTCGTCGTCGTCGTCTTCTTCTTCTTCTTATTCTTATTCTTATTGTTCTTCCATGAATCAAAATTTCCCAGTTGACATCGGGCGTCTGCGGGCCGCAGAAAATGGGAGTGCTTACGCAGTTTTCCTACCCCTGGCTTAGAGGACGCCCAACGATTCCTCGAGAAAATATTGCTGGAAAGAAAGCTGTTGCATTTGAGGAGTAGGATAATGGTAGTTTAAAGAGCGTTGTTAAATAACTGACTCACTAATAACCCCATTAAATGCCGTCAGTTTTCAGAAGACCATTGTTGTTTACCTAGTTAAATGTCCTGCATTTAATGAACTGAAGGATTTCGTATTTGGGTTTAAAGGAGCTTACCACTTATCCCTGTCCAGAGCCAGATAAATCGTAATAATAATAATAATAATAATAATAATAATAATAATAATAATCCTTCAGAAAATACTTGAGCAGCATACCAGGAAAGCACGAAGACAAGGAACTGCAGAAAACAGCTATATTGGGCACAGCACACATACTGCGGAAAGTACTAATGTAGAAGCCCAAAGGAGTTTAATATTGAAGACAGCGTTACATGCACCATTAACAGCACGCGTAGAATAGCTGCGACACTGTATACCCTAGAAACATGGTTTGTTTCAGGTATATAAGTGTGAATACCCTGCATAAAGGAGACAATGTAATAATAATAATAATAATAATAATAATAATAATAATAGTACAGTTGTGGAAAATAGGCCAGATATAATTAAAAACAAACACGAGAAAACATGCAGACTGATAGATGTGGCAATACCAGCAGACAGAAGTGTCACACAAAAGGAAGCAGAGAGGAAACTAAAATACAAGAGTTTATGTACAGAAGTACAACGAATGTGGGACATGAACTGTATGGCTACATGGGTAATAATTGGAGCCACCCAAATGGTAACAAAAGGTTTAACAAGAAATTTAGAAGCCGTACCAGGAAATCATTCAAGAGGTTTTCTACAAAAGGCGGCCGTACTTGGAACATCACACATAATACGGAAAGTACTGCTGTCTGAAAGTTGAAGCCTAAGCGATGGGGATCACCGCTGGTTCACGAGAAGTACCAGAGAGAAATGGCCTGTGACAAGAGATAACATAACAATAAATTATTATTATTATTATTATTATTATTATTACTACTACTACTACTGGTACTGCTACTGCTACCAATATTATGACTTATTTATGCCAGTGTTGGGTGAACATAAAAGTTGGCGGGTGCCACTGGAAGTAAAAATAATATCCTGAGACATATAGTCTCTACACAAAGCTGAGAGCACTGTAAATGTAGGTGAATGATAAGCTTCACGCTCCGGTCATTCTAACTGCGAGTATGATTTTTCTTTCCTCATTCAATAGGCAGAGTTCCAATCCTGGTTGCCTCTGGAATCTTGCACTGGTCATCTGTACAGTAACCGGTACGTTACTGTTTGTGCCGTCTATGTTCTAGAAAAATTATAACGAGATTGAGTGTAAAGCATCTCTTGCATGGTAAAGGTAAAGGTAAATTTCACCCTAGAACAGGCCATGAAGGCCCAGAGGCGGAGTAGAGGTATAACTCTACACTTTTTTTAACCTCGGCACTAGGTGGGGGTGCGTGGTTAACGCCATGCCCCGTCCTCTCCCCCCCCCCCCCAAAGAGACCCGGTACCCATCGTATAGGAGGCTGGGTGGGCCCCAGGGCCGGTCTGGACGGCTGCGAAAAATCTTGCCCCCACCGGGATTCGGTCCCCGGACCGTCCAGCCCGTAGCGAGTCGCTATATCGACTGCACTATCCCGGTCTCTTGCAAGGTTTTAGATCAAATGACCGACAGAATAACCACTAAGAGTTTCTTCTGTAGGTGTGTATTTATTACATCATTTTTACAAGGAATCTGTCGTTCGAGTTCTTATCGAATATAATGTAGAATCCAGGTAAGAGTGCCTCTTTGCCTATCTTCAGATAAACGTTTTTTCTTGAGTGGGACAACTGGAAAACCCAGAAATATGACAGTGACAGGGCAGCATCAGTAAGTCTCCAAGTCGCTACCTGCAGAAGATACGAGAAGTCAGGGTCACGAAAACATTTAACGCCTCCATTAGGAAGGTCTAATTCTCAGCTTGCCGATACCATTGGCTCTAAGGATCTAAGGCGTAGGATCGAACGTTCGAATCCCGCTGAGGGCATGGATGTTCGCCTCTTGTGCTTGTGTATTGTGTAGATAGTGGCCTCTGCGACGATCTGATTGCTAGTCCTACCGGTATGATGTGTCTAATTGTGTGCTATCTGGAAACCTTAAAAATGGGGCGGCCTAGGCCCGATTTGGGCTGTTGCGCCACAAGAGAAAATGCTGTGCTCGTAAGTCCAGTTTGTATATATGCGTAAGTGAATTCGAGGTATCGTCAATGAATATCACAATTGACACGTATTTTCTATGAGGGGTGATCAAAGAGGATGCTGAGGAAGTCTATGCATATGGCCCATATGGGGGAAAGAAGAGCGATGCGTACGGTGTTTCGGTGCAGAGCTGAAAGAAGAACACCTGGAAGACCAAGATGTAGATGGAAGGGTAATGCTATGGTGGCTGTTACAACAACAGGATAGAATGGCATAGACTGTATTCATCTGACTGAAGATCGGGACACGTACTGCGCTGTTGTGAACACGGTAATGAACCTTCAAGTTTCATAAAATGCGGGGAATTTGACTGGCTGACGAACTGTTAGCTTATGAGAAAGGACTGCGTTCCATGGACTTAGATTAACTATCGGTGACACATACAGGATTCAGCTGAAGTGTTAAAATGTTAAAAGAACAGAGTGACTGAATATACTCAAGATCGTAGTCGTCCATTCGCACAAACTCGTACTGCAGTCTGCAAGTCCTTGCTGTCCGGTGTCATGTGGATCAGCTGCAGTAAGCGTGGGTAGGATGCTGTGTATGAGAAAGCATCAGTCACAGATTTCTCTCCCTCTCCTCACCCCTTGACCTCTAGCTACGGTCGGGGGTCAACAACTGAGCAGCTCCGGTTCAGTCACGATTATGTCTTCTCTAGCAAAGCCCCAGCATCAATACTGTCCACCATTCCCCAGCACCACCCCGTTTTACGCAGTCCGCGCTGTGAGATGGAGACAGCCATTCGTTCTTACATGGGCATTAACGCCACTGTGACTTATACCGATGAAGGGTGAAGGTAAATGTGTCCCTCTTTTAAGTCAAATACTGTGCCGTGGAAGTATAGGGGGAGTGAAGGTAGAGCTGCATACATTCTTGACCTCGGCATTAGTCGGAGATGAGGGGTCAGCTTCACGCCTCGTTTGCTTTACCCATGAAGGATCCTTAGGTAGGCGCTGCTCTAATAGACCCATGCGTCTGGAATTTGTTATTGACTCTGTAGTTTCTTTATTATTGTTGCATTTTGTCTGAGAGAGCTATTCTTGATAAAAATTCGAATGGAGCTCGATCACTGACAAAACACGCGCACAATTTTTAATGTACTGTTGCAATAATAAATAAATAAAGAGAAAGGAAGAAAAATGAAGTAAAACTGAAAATGTGTAGGCTTTTGTTACGCCACTCATGAACAGTGCAGTGCACATATGTTGCTGCGGAACTTCCCCCCCCCCCCCGCCTTCTCAGTCATAAGTCAGGAGTTCGAGTAAGGGGAGAACAGGGGTTCGGGTTTTGCATTCAGAAAAGAGGTGAGGAACTTGGTAACGCCCTCTTGACAGAAGGTTGTAAACTGGACACAGGAGTCGGGGG
The DNA here is from genome assembly GCA_013340265.1 of Coptotermes formosanus. Taxonomy (NCBI): domain Eukaryota; kingdom Metazoa; phylum Arthropoda; class Insecta; order Blattodea; family Rhinotermitidae; genus Coptotermes; species Coptotermes formosanus. Next base: position 1,113,447 of record BLKM01000152.1, read on the forward strand.
GACATTGCCTCCTCTTCTGTCTGTAGGGATAAATAAAGATTAGGCCAGTGGAAGTCGAATGTGTGAAGATGCTTTGGAGTTGGTGAATCTGAATTTTGCACACAGCAGTATCGTCATGGTGGAGTGGTTCTCGGTCCTGAGACTTGCTGTCATCGCTGAATCTTGTCATCTCGTACCTCAGTTCCTCCAGGCAAATGTTGGAATATGTATTTTTTTTAAATAGGCCATCATTGTTTCCTTCCGCATCTTTAGAATTCACTGTTTATTAACCCTTTAAAGACGAAGCGTATCTGTTTTATATAAGGACTCAGTGCGTACCGCGCTGTAAACACTCTCCACTTCGGTTATAAAAACCAGTCTCTTAATGTTTTATAGGGCAAAAGTTGCTGTTTGTTCTGAGATCCGTACAAAACACATAAACGCAATGTGGGCACCACGTAGAATTTTTTAATGTTAAACCTGGTTGTATGTAAAGTTACCGCTAGGCTTTAAAAGGTTAATCATCTATACATCCTTCGTAATAAACGATACGGTTCAAAACTCCCGCGAACACGTTTGGATCCGCATAAATGTTAGCAGCAGCAGTTTTAGTAGCAGTAGTAGTAGTAGTAGTAGTAGTAGTAGTAGTAGTAGTAGTAGTAGTAGTAGTAGTCGCAGTAGTAGTTATTGTTGCTTAAGAATGTATCTTCACTTCCGTAACCGCATTGGGCCCTACAATTAATTGCTCAGTTCACACTCTACTGTGAAGTAAGTTCACTCTGAGAGTTGACATTTTGACAGAGTTAAAATTCGTATTGTGCTTCTGGGTTGTGATACCGTGTAGTCTGGTAGGCGGTAACCAACGTTCCCGAAAAATATTCTGCTTCCGTCTTCGCAGATGAAGATCGAGGCAGAATGTTTCTTCGAAACATTGGTAACCTCCTACCAGACTACACGGTGTCATAAGCCGGAAGGGCTATGCACTTTGCCTACGAGATTTAAGTTGCAGACCCATCCTGAGACTCAGGTCGGACTAGATTACGAACACGCTGTTGGCAGTGGAAAATCAACAGACATTTTTGCGCCTGCCAAAATGATATAAGCTCGTGAATTCTAAGGTCTTCTCAGCGGTACAGTTAAGGATTGCTTTCTTCTGAGATGTGACGCCACGCCACTGCGGAATCCGTTTTCGACGTCATATCCCTGAAGAACGGAACCTGAGTGTATAAGCATAACCCAGGCCATGTCCGTTAGCTACCGAGGTTTGAATAGGGACCCTCAGCTAGTCAAAAAAAAAAAATCCCCGCCTTTCATGGAAAGCTAACGTTCCTCGCTGTGTCAGCTAGAACTCAACACCGCGCCTGGTAATGAGTCTGATTAATCCAGTACACATGATTCCTGGTTTCTGTAACATTCCCATTTGCTTATGTATGCCTACACCTCCACTGTGGTTTCTTCCCTTCCGTTCTTCGAATAAAATTGTGTATGTACTCCTTATATTGAATACATGCTACAACCTCGTTGCCTTAAAGTACTTTAGTTTGCACGATAAGGTGCCCGGGCCTCTTGTTATTTGTCAGTGATGTAGAATGTATGATAAGCATGTTTCAATTGCTAGCGAAAACATAAATGGACTTTTTTTTGTTTGTTTTTGAGATTGAAGCAAAACAAACACGTTCAAGATAGTAGACCAAACATTAATAGTTAATACTTTAAGCTTTTTGGAAAAATGTGAAGTGCTCCGAATTTGGTTAACATAACTGAATTTGAAAGAAGACAGGTGCGTTTTGTACGTAGCTTATGTTTAACTTACTGGTAGACAGAATTGCCAGTTTTCGTCCTCACGCCTATAGTAGTGTCTAAACAACAGTTTTTATTCCTTGTTTACGCGTACACGTTCCCTCTTGTTATGTAATGTGGTGAGTTTCAACTGTCATGTGTGTAATTCCATACTTTAGAAAACCGTAAATATTGTTCGTTAGATAGACACTTGCTTTCACTTTCAGGAGCGGTTTTCTTTTTGTGTGCGATCTTTTCAAGGAATGCATTGTATAAACTCTTAGTGATAAGCCATAAAAGGTTGGAGGAAGAATATCAGGGAGAGCATGGCTCATAAACAAGCCGAAGGGCAACCGAAGAACAAGAGGAGGAGGAGGAGGAGGAGGAGGAGGAGGAGGAGGAGCAAGGTTTAATGAAATTTAGTATTGGAGGAATTCCACGAAAAGCTTTCGGTGAATTTGTGTTAACTCTCGTTACAGTGTGTTACTGCTCCAAATGGAGTTTAAATCTAGTAGTTTTTATTATTTAAATTAAAGCTTATTGTACAAAGTAATGGCAATTAATTTGAAATACTGATCTCATGAAGTTCTACAGTTTTAGTGTGTTCATTCAGCGAAATGAAATGAAACGGTCAAATACCTTCGACAAAATGCCCGCGTGGTGTGCTCTTCGGTCGAGTGACTCCATGTGACAGCCTTTCTTTTCAATAAACTGGTAGTAGCTCAGCTAGTCGTGAAGTTTTCTGCCTTTTTTGAACCCATGGAGTTAATTTCAGTATTCACAATAGCTCTCAATTGCCTGGTATCGTGAGTCAGATGAATCCAATCCGAACTGTGACATTCTGTTTCATATCGTAGTGGCCGCTTTCCTTCATATGGGTTAACTTTGTGTATTGTTTCGTATCTTTTAAGCGTTTAAGTCTCGATGCCTGCGATTTGATATGTTAGATAAAATAAATGGGAAACACAGTGAAACCTGCCTATAGAGGAACTGCAAGGACCCGAACATTTTTCTTTCGTTTCAGGCAGTTTTCGTTACATATAGGTACTTGAAGTTCGCATCCCCGGGGACTGTAAAGGATTTTCGCTAAAGACAGGTTTCCATTATTCTCAGGTTTCTTTTAAGACAGGTTTCACCCTGTTACTGGTGTGTTTACCGGTCAAAACTGACAGACTGGCAAATGCAGGTTATTAAAAGACCTTTTATTCGTAAATAAATGGAAATATTCGCAGTGTAAAATGTACCAGTAACATTGCGTGTAGAGTACTCCCGTACTGACACTGCACTGTATTTAAAATGTACGTACACTGTAGCTCTGCAAGAAATAGAACAAAACTGTGCACGCCGAAGATGGCATCAAGGATGATGTGCTACAGTGCGCATGTGCGAATCGGCCGACTCCTTTCCTTTGGTTCCAAGTTGTGACTCACTCACAGAGCGAGCGGTCTGTGTATTGGCATACGTTCATTCGTTCGTTGGTTCGTTCGTTCGTTCCATCATTCATTCATTCATTCATTCATTCATTCATTCATTCATTCATTCATTCATTCATTCATTCATTCTGTTGTCTGTCTTACGACAGGTCCATAGCCTCTTCCAATGCCAGTTCCCCACAGAGTGCGATCTAGTGCTTCCTCTTTTCAGTTTCCGGTATCCTCTCTTTTCCGTAAGGTCGTCCAGTAGCTGCTTACGTCTTCTTCCTAGTCTTTCCGTCATTGCTATCCTTCCTTACATTGGTGTGTCTGTTCTTCAATTCAGATTTGTCAACGGTATATTTGTGTGCCTTTGTAGCTTACGTTACGGCAATTTGCCTGTCAGTTGTATCACAGGAGTTTAACCAAACCGGGATGAAACAATCATACATGAAGCTTCACGATCACACTCAGGCGCACCACACTCGGTAGGACTTCTCTGGGCGAGTGATCAGCCCAATGCAGAGACCTCTACCTGACAACACACAACACTCACAAGAGACAGACATTCATGCTTCCGATGGATTCGAACCCGAAATCCCAGCAAGCGAACGGCCGCAGACCCACGCCTTAGACCGCGCGGCCGTTTCTGGAATTATTGATCATAATAATGCTGGATATAAGAACACGCAGTTCGAATACATGGATGTTCAGAAGAGAGAGAAATTTATCGATGTAAGACGTTTATGTAGGTAAGCCCAGAAGCATAACGGTCAGAAGTGAAAGGGTGATTATTTAGTTAAGCAATTTACTTCAACGTGGGTTATTCGGATGGATATACACCTAGTACGTATAAATCTGTGACGTTTACAGTAGGCTTTATCCCATTTGACGTAAGCATAGCTAAATTTATTGTTGAATGTTCTTTCCTAACTGGCCGGAAACAGGACTTCTGTCATTACAGAGAGGAAGACACAAGAAGTGCATGCAAGAAGTGCCTGTTTCTATTAATTGTTGAAATAAACAAACCATTCTGACGTAAAATGAATTCTCTCCTGTCAAATACACGTGCAGTACTAATATACAGTTGAATAGCGTCATTCTGTTATCTTGCAAAATACAAATGTTGGCCGAAGGTTCCGAAAATAAGGCAGGGTGATCAGTTATTGTCCTTGCACTTCGGCACCTCTCAGGAAATTAAAACAATTTATAACTATCCGTGTTGTTTAGAATGTCCTAAAATAAGCCACGAGGATACGGTAACTAATCCCACTAACCTGAATCTCCAAAAATACTGCGGTAAAATTAATAACTTAACTTCGAATGCTTTAGGGCGTCCGAAAGAACAGGCAGATAGCAATAACTACCCTTGCCGTTTAGAATCTCCGAAAGATTAAAAGAGATATTAACCTTTTAAAGCCTAGCGGTAACTTTACGTACCACCAGGTTTAACATTAAACAATTCTACGTGGTGCCCACATTGCGTTTATGTGTTTTGTACGGATCTCAGAACAAACAACAACTTTTGCCTTATAAAACATTAAGAGACTGGTTTCTATAACCGAAGTCGAGAGTGTTTACAGCGCGGTACGAACTGAGTCCTTATATAAAACAGATACGCTACGTCTTTAAAGGGGTAATTATTAACCTAACTCTTCAAAACAGGAGCTTCGGAAATAACGTAGAGGTATTCGTAACCAAGTTTCCTCTGCTCTTTAGACGCACAAAAGGAAGGGGGGAGAACGTAGTAGAGTTGAGTGGGGTAGAGCTGGCGTTTCAATTGTAATATTGATCCATGTGTATGTGGGGAATTACCCGAAAGGTTTTATCGTTGGGAGACCATCTGTCCCATTCAGGTGTGGAAACGGCGTATGCGTCTAATATCTGCCGTGGTTGCTGGCCCTGAACAATGATACGCTTTCTGAGACGTCTCCATCATTATGACCTTTGTTACTCTTTCGCTGCTGCTAACGTTTTGGGGTTGAAGCTGTACTCAAAATTCTATACTCATGCGTGTGTTTAGCCCTAGCTCCACATTGTATCATCAGTCGTTTATTAATTTGGCTTGGAATATTATTTTCATTTAAAGTTTGCTCTAAAGTGTAAAGGGTCGTGTGTCAGTGTAATGACTAGGCTACGGGATGCACGATACGGAATTCGAATCCCGGCAGGGGCAAGGGGTTTATCTGCGTCATCACTGTTCTTGACGATGACTTGATATCACTCACTTCACAAACTTCCTTCAGGATTTTTTCCATTTTCCAAACCAACGAGATACACGACGTTTCGGAAGAAGCTTCTTCCTTCCTCAGGTACACTGACAAAAATCCAAAGATCCACAAGCTGGCCTTAACATACAATCCACATCAAACAAACCATGAGAGATACCAAGCTTAACACATGAAAAATTATCAACATCACAGTTAAAACCTTATTGTAACAATACCAGAATATAAGACGCTGAACACATTTAAAACATACACTAAAATACACCACAAATAAATAAATAAATAAATAAATTTGTAAACTTCTGCTTTTCCTTTGTGTATTACAGTACGAAGTAGTCATAAGGCAGTTCTTAGAGTTAATCATTTGGTTTATAAATGTCTTCTCTTTTTGTTTTAGGTAAGTTGCAGTACCACACTAGTTTGGTTTATCAGTGATGATAAACGTACTATCGCTACTGCGTGTGGTGTCATGTAAGTAACCATTGCTTCCACATAACTGCCTTAACTCTGCGAGTAAGCAAGTAAGTTCTTGCTTACGTATACAGGACATGAGTTCAAATGTAAAAATTAGTTAATGCAGTAGACCACAATATGCGAATTGTGATGCTGCATTTAACCCTGTAATCCCCAAAGAAATTCGTGAAATTTTAGTAACTATATAGAAGTGTTGTTACTTAAAGAGAAATGCGACAATGTGGATATCAAAAGATAAAATTACTGTATTGTATTCGATTACTCCTGTCCAGTCAGTCTGTCACAATACATAAGGTCGCGTATTTCTGTGGTGTGGAATTCGTGAAGCCAGACGAATAACAGCATTGACACCGTATGCATTTTTTTCAACCGCTGGTCACCATTCCTTACTGAGTACTTCTCTGCAACAAGAAATTCAATATCAACCCGTGTTTGAAACGCAAATCCCCATATCACGCCATTTTGACGACCCCGTGCGCATGTGCGAGAAAACGTATTGTTCCGCGGCGCTGCAATAGCAAGCGGGAATTTAAAAGTTAACCACAGAAAAAATTGCAGAAATTTGCTGTTGATTTTGACTGAGGTATAGAACGTATCGAAAAACATTTTGGGCAGCCTTCGTATTAACGAACTGAAGGGAAGATATGTGTGTTAATTGTAAACTATTTTTCGCGATGCGTGACATAAAATGTCGTCGTCAGTAGTAGTTATTGCTCGGGCTTTGTAAACATGTTTTAGATCCAAAATTTATTTACATAATTTATAATATACTTATTCTGAGGATATCTATCCACTCGTGCTGTATTGTGTCTTGATAGTGATGTTTATTCCGCTCGCTTTGTACGACCAAACCAGACGGTTCTGTCAGTAGTCCTGTATTCTACGACACTGGGGTGCTGGGATGGATGGTTGCGTCTTCCTGTGATCCTGGGAGATTGCTAGCTGCTGCAACTCCATTTCAGGGCCAGTAACAACATTTTAGTGCCGTAGGTTGGGCTGATTACGGTAGGTGTTAAATTTAAATTGTAAAAGGAAAATACTAAGTTTGCAACTTAAACGAAACTGTACATAGGTTAACCATTTTCGGGCTGGTTACTGTATGTAGGCGTACGGCCGATCCCAGTGGCCGCGCGGTCTAAGGCGTGGCTCTGCGGCCGAGCGCTTGCTGGGATCGTGGGTTTGAATTCCACAGGGGGCATGGATGTTTGTCTCTTGTACAGTGGTTGTGTTGTCAGGTAGAGGTCTCTGCGACGGGCCGATCCCTCGTCCAGAGGAGTCCTACCGACTGTGGTGTGTGTCTGAGTGTGATCAAGTGAAAATAAACAACCTCGACACCTACTGTGAGTAGGTAGAAGAGGTAAGGACTACGAAACGAAACGAAACTCTATGTACGACCAGATTTAACACCAAAAGTTCTGCCTTTTCTCTCACTAAGCAGCGGTTATTTCCATATACAGCATTCATCTATTGTTATTTCTAAGGGAACGACACTGCATTCTCTATTCGGTACGAAATGAACCTTTACATTTAGTGTACATTAATGTTTCTATCAGTGTTCTACCGATGCTTCATACTCATCATTATCCACACGTTGCTCTTTCCAGAAGCACAAACGGGCGAAGCCTGGAAACCTTCCAAAAAGCAGTGTTCTTTCGGAAGGTTGGAGCATTGGATAGAAAAGAACTTCCAATTTTTTTAAGAGCCGTGTCATGGCTCAGGCGGTTAGTCGTTGGCTTCTCACAGTGAAGGCCTTGGTTCGATCACAGATCAGTCTATTTGAGATCTGTGATGGATGAAGTGGCATTGGGACAGGTATTTCTCCGAGTACTCCCGTTTTCCCAGTCAGTAGAGTAGACATGAGTAGAGCAGTGTGCCGTAAACTTTGGACATTTAGGGAAATTTCCATGACGACAACTGACGCGAAGTCTTGGGTCGCTTACAGGAGAACTGCAGACAGGCAAGGAACAGTACAGTCTGGCAGTACACACAGAGCGGTACACGTGTTATAAGTAACACAGGGCAGTGGTTGTTGTTTAGTTGCAGTAACGTATGTTCAGTATATTCAAAATAACCTTCTTACAACAGGCAGGTCATTTTGAAACAGGTTTTCCACTTGTCAAATCCAACGCCATGTCTGTGTTTATGTCCATTCTACAGACGTCCTGAACTAAGCATAGTTACCTCACACCTTGAAATATTATCTTCTATTGTTGAAATTTTGTGACGTAATGAAAGCCGAAAGTTAACCGCCGGCCATGGAATGTACCCTGAGCAGTTACATTCCGTTTCACATCTTCACAATTTGTTTTCTTTGTATCTATTATTATGTGTTTTTATTATAGGTGAAGCATACATACTTTATTTTTCAAATCTAACTAACTCCATGGAGCAAAGTGCTTCTTGAAAAGCTAACAGTTCCTCATATGTGGAGAATAAAAGAAATGCAGAGCACAACTTCATTCGCAATTTGTATTTCGGTGTTAAAGTACATAAAATGCATAAGAACACATTAAAGTACAAGACAGTGAATGAAGTTGGGCTTGGCGGTTGTTTTACTCTTCACATGTAAAGATCACACACAACGAGGTGGGGAACATTAAAATTATTAACAATCCCTCAGCTAGACAAGAAATTCCCCGTATTTTATTGTTCCCGAAGTTTCGTTACCGAGTTCACAAGAGTCCGCGTTTGCCCCTGTCATGAGCCAGATCAGTCAAGTCCACGTCCTGCCAACTGATTTCTTTAAGGTTCTTCTCAATAGTATCTTTCCATCTACTCCTTTGTTTTTCAGGTGGTCTCTTTCCTTCAGGCGTTTGCGCCAAACACTGTATGCACCTGTCCTATACGCCCACATGTCACATGCCTCGCCCATCCCATTCTTCTTCATTTGATCATCCGGATCATATTTGGTGAAGGGTACAAATCATGAAGTTTCTCACTGTGCTAGTCTCTTCAGCACCTCTTAGGCCCAAATATCCTCTTCAGCACCCTATTCTCGAACACCCTCAACTTATATTGTTCCCTCAGTGTGAGAGACGAAGTTCCACACACATATAAGGTAACAGGCAAAATTTCAGTTCTGCGTATTCTAATTTTTGTATATTTGTATAGAAAACGGGAGGACTAAAGATGCTGAACTGATTGAAAAAGCAGGGAGTTGCGTCTGCTCATAATTTCTTTAGTAACCCTTTAAAGACGAAGCCTATCTGTTTTGTGTAAGGACTCAATGCCTACCGCGCTGTAAACACTCTCCACTTCGGTTATAAAAACCAGTCTCTTAATTTTTTATAAGGCAAAAGTTGCTGTTTGTTCTGAGACCCACACAAAACACATAAACGCAATGTGGACACCACGCAGAATTTTTTAATGTTAAACCTGGTGGTACGTAAAGTTATCGCTAGGCTTTAAAAGGTTAACGCAATTTTGATCTGTTGGAATTTGTTACAATTTGCCGCACTCTGAGAGGTTTTATTAGCTGTCTTTACACTGTGATTTTGTCCTTCATTCTCTACACTACCTAACGGATTTACATTAACGTGACTTTGCCATAGGGACAGTCTAAGAGTTACTGGTTGGTTTGTTGTAACCTCTCATTGACGTGGTGCCCCCAGTGGTTAGTATACGTACCGCCTGCTTCAGCATTAAGAGGCCTTGCATTTGGCTACACACTGTATTAAAAAGTCCGGATAGGCTAATATCTCTGTGAAGCTTTTCCTATACGATGGAGTTGTATCTCCATGCACTCTTAACCTGGCACAAGATTTCCGTGAGACACAGCTTCACACCTCGTCCGCTTTACTATCGGGAGAAGGAGTTCGTGATACCCACTTAATTGGAGGCTGTGTGGTGCCCACAGCCCGTCTGGACGCTTTGGAGAATACACGTCTGTCGCTCCTGAAGGGAATCGAACCACGATGTTTCAGTATAGCCCGTACCGTTTCGTTTCGTAGTCCTTACCTCTTCTGCCTACTCACAGTAGGCGTCGAGGTTATTTATTTTCATTTGATCACACTCAGACACACACCACAGTCGGTAGGACTCCTCTGGACGAGGGATCGGCCCGTCGCAGAGACCTCTACCTAATAACACAAACACTTACAATAGACAAACATCCATGCCTCCGGTGGGATTCGAACCCACGATCCCAGCAAGCGCTCGGCCGCAGACCTGCGCCTTAGACTGCGCGGCCACTGGGATCGGCCTAGCCCGTACCTTATGAAGGCTTTTGTGAAGACGGTAAGGTATTTTTAAGTTTAACCCTTTAAAGACAGAACGTATCTGTGTTATTTAAGGACTCAGTGCGTACCGCGCAGTAAACACTACACTTCGGTTATATAAAACAAGCTGTTAATGTCGTATAAGGCAGAAGTTGCTGTTTGTTTTGAGATCCGTACAAAACACATAAACGCAATGCGATCACCATGTAGAATTTTTGAATGTTAAACTGGATTCTACGTAAAGTTACCGCTAGGTTTAAAAAGTTTAATTTAGAAGACAAATCATTGGCCCTCCCGTCAGCCTATCACATGTACGCCATGCAGTAAGTACAGCATGTTGAGTGCTCTGCTGGTTAGAGCACTTGATAAGACGGAATTCTGTGATAGTGGAATAAGGTCCAAGTTGGCAGTGACGTCTTATCGCACTAGACCTTGGCATTGAGATACTGTGTGTATTCAACTGTGCGCTGGAACAGCCCAATCGTGTAATTGTATGAAATTCGATTCAGTTCATTCAGAGCGCTGAAATATTTACGCTCCCGCAAATGATGACCATTATGTTGACATTCCCATTTGCCCATATATTCAAATCGTTGCCAACTGCACGCCATTGTAACTGTTATGAGTGCGCTATGAATTGACGACATTGTATTATCATTTCGTTATGTCATGTTCACGATATTTCACCCATACTTTTGGCTCGCCGAGCCCAGTGGCCGCGCGGTCTAAGACGTGGGTCTGCGGCCGTTCGCTTGCTGGGATTGTGGGTTCGAATCCCGTCGGGGGCATGGATGTCTGTTTCTTATGGGTGTTGTGTGTTGTCCGGTACAGGTCACTGCGTCGGGCTGATCACCCGTCCAGAGGAGTCCTACCGAATGTGGTCTATCCGACTGAGTGTGATCGTGAATCCTCGCATTCAAGAGGCCCTGGCCCATAAGGGCTGTTGCTTCATTGGGGAAAAAATTTTCTGGGTCACTCTTTTATAAGAAGAAATCGGTTGACTCTTTTCTCATTAGGCTAGGTCTGTGGGTATTTGTGTGTGTTCATTTGAAATTATGAACTAACTGTGACCGTTTTTTACTATATTTAGTGTGAAAGTTAGCACTGTACGAGTAACCTCGTACTTTAACCTTTTAAAGCCTAGCGGTAACTTTACCTACCACCAGGTTTAACATTAAAAAATTCCACGTGGTGCCCACATTGCGTTTATGTGTTTTGTACGGATCTGAGAACAAACAGCAACTTTTGCCTTATAAAACATTAAGAGACTGGTTTTTATAACCGAAGTGGAGAGTGTTTACAGCGCGGTACGCACTGAGTCCTTATATAAAACAGATACGCTTCGTCTTTAAAGGATTAATTCCACATAATGAGTAACACTGAATAGCGGCCCTGAAATGCTCACGTAGTAGTGACAGTACTTTCACTTTAGGATCCTAATGTGTTGTTTGATAGTATAACTTATCTTAGGAATTTGCAAAAAAGGCCGCATTTCTGTAAAAAGGGAAAACAGGAATGGGGCACTTCTGGTGTAGCTTCGAGTGTAAAAGCGATAACTAGCGCATTATTGGACGATGGAGCATGTAACTGGCATGTTAGGCACAAACTGTAAATTAAGCATGAAGTGTTCCTGTATTTTAGATTATAAACATGATGACTGTTGTATAATTTGAGGTCATATGTGACAAAGTTAGCGTACACTGCTAATTAAACTTTTGAATAATTTAATGTGTTCCATGTCCGTGCACTATACCATACAAAAACACTAATCACAAACAAATGCACAAAGAGAGTTTTATCATCAATCGTAATACACTCCTACATGTTTCGACCCTGCTGGGTCATCTTCAGGGAGAACTTTTCGTTACCCTTACACTAGGGTTGCACTATACAGTTGCGTGAGAATGTACTGCCGACTCTGTACTGCGTTGTTTTTTAGAGGCGTGAACTCTCCTTGGTCCGGGCCGGTAGGCCGGGACCAAGGAGAGTTCACTCCTCCGAAGGACCACGGAGAGTTCACTCCTCCAAAGGACCACGGAGAATTCACTCCTCCAAAAAAACAGCGCAGTGCACAGTCGGCAGCACATTATCATTCAACTGTATAGTGCAACCCTAGTGTAACGGTAACGAAAAGTTCTCCCCGAAGATGGCCCAGCAGGGTCGAAACATGTAGGAGTGTGTTACGATTGATGATAAAACCCTCTTTATGCATTTGTTGGTGATTAGTGTTTTTGAAGAATTATTTTCATCGAAATTATACTTAAATATCCAGTTCGTACCCCACAGGGAACACTCTGTGTCCTTTATAAAAACCAGTCTGTTAATTAATTGTGAGATACATACGGAACGTATAAATGCACAGTATAGCTGAATGCCGAGTGCTTTGTACTACAGCAGGTGGCAGTTTAGCCACTGCTTTGAACGGCAAAGTAACTAGCTTCTCCCAGTTACAAGGTGGTGGTGGTGGCAGTTTTGCGAACGCGCCTAAAAATCCCACATCCTCTCCGCACACTGTATTTATGTGTTTTATATGTTTTTCAGAACAAAACAGTGATTGTTTTCCTACATGACTGGTTTCTGTGACCGAAATGGAATATGTTTACAGCGCGGTACAAACTGAATATTTGAATACAAATTAGGTTAATTGTCCTTAACGTGGTAATTAAGACGAAAGATATGAAGAAAAATTTTAACTGTGGTATTTAATGACGTCAGTTACTGAGTGGGATTATATAATGTCAGTGACAGAAATGAATGCTTTGACTCACGTATCATACTTTCTGTTTTGGCTGTTCCTTCTCCCATTAATCGACTCAAACGCAGTCCGTATCATCTACAGGCCTCGCTGCCTGCCTGAGTATGTACAGTAATTCACTGTCGGTAGTCACAGTAAAACCACCCACCGCAAAGTGCCCTGTGTATACTCGTAGTATGCAACAGGAACAGCGGAGCCACGAATGGCGTCGGACATCAACAAGGTCTGTTGTATGTAGTTAGTTTGGTTTATTATTGTGCATTTTGTGTGGAAGGTAGTCATTGTCTGTGATTTAAATATGGAAATATGAAAGTTATTACAATGTAGAGACTGAGTCTGTCGTCATCCTCTGGCAGAACGAAACGAAATTTCTGTTCTGTAGCCCGTCTTTGATAAAACAAACGTTCAGTGGTAGGCAAAGAAACGGGCCGAAAGGGTAAAAGTAAACACGAGATTATTGTTGATTTTTAGCGCGTAAACCTTATTTCAGCTATTCAACCTGGCTGTGACGTTTCAAGAATGGATTATTAATATTTAAGGATTTGGAAGTCGGTGATAATGGCTTGTTTGATCCGCACTTGCGCCAACAAAGCGAAAGACAGGGCTGGATGCGAAGACCAATTTAATTGCTGAATCAATTTTAGGGAAGTTCTGCAGAACACACAATTCTTATGAAGCAAGAAATGTTTTAATGTATATGTAAGTACAAAACCGTCAGATAGCCAACAATATATGTTTATTATTATATATAGATTAAAAACAGAGCAACTGGTTTCGGCCGCATTCGGCCATCATCATCATCATTTTGCCATCATTGGCAAAAACTCTACACGAGTGAGAGGAGGTGAAGGCCTTGACTCTTACAGTATAAAATGTCACATATATTGGCATAATACAATATAAAATACAATGGATAAAAATAGTTAAAATTATCGATGGATGTTGTCTATTGTTGGATTATATAGGCGTCTTCTATACTGTGGTGGTTGCACTTTATAAATATCAGATTCAGAAGTTGTTATGAGTGCGTTTTATGTTCTTCTTTTCGTTATCTGGTTGTGGGTTGTCCCGTATAAAAAGACCCCCTACGAGTACGGGACAACCCATAACCAGATAACGGAAAGAAGAACATAAAACGCACTCATAACAACTTCTGAATCTGATATTTATAAAGTGCAACCACCACAGTATAGAAGACGCCTATATAATCCAACAATAGACAACATCCATCGATAATTTTAACTATTTTTATCCACTGTATTTTATACTGCATTACGCCAATATATGTCACATTTTATACTGTAAAGTGAAGGCATTCTCCTCCGTTCACTCATGTACAGTTTTTGCCAATACTAGTTTTTGAATTTGAGCCTGATGATGGCCGAATGCGGCCGAAACTTGTTGCTCTGTTTTTAATCTATATATATAATAATAAACATATACTGTTGGCTATCTGACGGTTTTGTACTTATATATACATTTGAATATTTGCCAACTGGGACCATGAATACCAGAATCATAAGAAATGTTTTGTATCGAGTTCGAAGGGTAGAGCTTCCACTTTCGATCGCCGTCATGTGTGCGACCATTTTTTAAAGTTTTTGACATAGTATTGTACAGTCTGGCATGTAAGTTAATTCGGCGTAGCACTTGAAAGATAGACAAGAAGTCATAGTGGTGTGCATATTTTGATATATTCTGGACTTTGCTGTGAGGGGCCCGGAAGCAGTAATTCATGGATGATAACGGGCGTGAGTTTACTTGTACCCATAAAGTTGCCAGAACAGTTTAGTGTTAGATTCGTGTAGAATGTGTTTTGACCGCGAAGACCCCGTTTGTTGTGTGACATAACACCGCGTACTGACATTCAAACACTACGTCTGGAAAAGAATAAATCTATCCGTTGTTTACCTTGCGGAAGTTTAAAATATATGATTTAACTGCTTTTCAGTTTGTACGACAAACAATAAAAGCAATTACTGTTTAAACTTTCTAATCAGGACAAACTTTGGCTTTTTCACTTCGTCTGATGTTCGTACTACGTTTCCATTGGCAACATTCTGTGTTTTAAGGACGCTCCCAGACTATGATCGTTGCACTTCCTTACCGTCTGCACCTAGGTCATATGTCCGCTAGCCTCGCTTTTGTGCCCCATCTGGTCCTTCTCCATTACAGTCAGTAATTAACACCTGTGATTGTTACAGTAGTTTCCATGTTGCTTTATAATGTGTTAACGAAGTTGCAGTGGAGCCATTTTTGTAGTGGTGTGTGAACGAAAATATAATGAATGTTTTTTTTTTCAGAAGAAACAGGGGAGCCATGAGAAATTTTACTCAAGGAGTAGAATTTAATTCAAAGTATCGTTTCTGATAATTGTTCAGGTGGTCAAATGAAGGAGGATGGAGACGAGTGGGACAAGTGGCACATACAGGGAGAAGTGCTCACAGGGGAGTTGTGTGGGGAAAGCTGAAGGAAAGAGGCTACACCAAGGCCTTGTTTTACGCCCTTGTTTTGTTCCTGAAATAGGGGGCGTAAATAAAAACTGATGTTCCCAGGGGTTAGCATAATAAAACGCAACCAGCCACGGAGTGTTAAGACATGTTTGCTTAAGAAGTGTAAAGGCAAGTGATGTTAAAGCAAAAAACAGCCAAACAAACGGACGTGAAACAAGACCTCCATGTATGTGGAAAACATAGACATAGATTGGATGATAATATTAAAGTGTATCTTAAATAATTGGAATGATAGGGCGTGGAATAGATGCATCTGGCTGAGGACAGAGACAAGTAGCTGGTTCTTGCGAACTCGGTAATAAATTTTCGGGACACATAAAATGCTGGGAATTTTGTGATTAGCTGAGAAACTGTTAGCTTCCCATGAAGGACTTTGCTCCATGGAGTTACCTACCTATGTAGCTAGTTTATTGGGCAGTGAGTTTGTTAGTCGTTTCTTGCGATGTTTGGGGACAGGCTGAGACGTAGGGAATGACAGGATGGAGAAAACTGCTTGCTTAGGAACTTCATAATTTGTACTCGTCACCAGTTGTTGTTAGGAGGATGAGATGCTGGGCATGCAGCACGCATTAGAACTGAAGATGCATACAAAATTTCAGTCCGAACGCCAGAAGGGAGATCACTTGGGAATCAGAGGCGTAAATGGTAATATAATATAATATAATATAATATAATATAATATAATATATGTGGGAATTTGGTAGACTGGACTGTATTTCTGTAGCGCGGAATAAGGAAGAGGGAGGGGGTATTCTGAGCACTTTAACCCTTTAAAGCCTAGCGGTTACTTCACGTACCACCAGGTTTAACATTAAAAAATTCTACATGGTGCATACACTGTATTTATGTGTTGTTTTGTACGGATCTCAGAACAAACAACTTTTCCCATATATCAAGTGAACATATTGCTTTTGTGTAGTCGAGGTGGAGAGTGCTTACTGCGCGGTACGCAATGAGTCCTTTATATAAAACAGGCACGTTTCATCTTTAAAAGATTAATGAATTTACGGTGTCATAAAATGTTGGCAGTGTGGCGACTGAGCGACTCTGGCTTCTTAACCAAGATTCTTCCCGTGACATGTTGTCTTGTTTGATAAAATATCCTTGTAAGTTCTTAAATGGTATTATTGTAATTGTTCTTGCCACTTGGCTTGCGTCACTTCAAATACGAATGATAAGTTGTTTCAGAGTAAACAACTCTTATATGGAAGCTGTTTAATGCGCCCTATTTTTGTCAACACATATCCCTAGATCCACAATAGGCAGTAGAACCTTGTATAATTTTTAATAACCGAGCAAATCTGTGATATATTTCTAAGGCGCACTGAAGCGGACGAAGATACGATACAAACAGAACGGTCAGTGCTACGATTGTTGGGTATAGAAGACAAAGAGGGAATGCCGTATAAAGAGATTCCTGAAGCGCTCATGACACTGCCGTTTAAAATGCCTTCCTGATGAGCTAGCTAACCCAAGTAATAAACGAACAATGGATATGCTGGACGTCTAAAATACCTAATGGAATATTTTCTTTTTTTATTTCGCGTCAACTACTCTTGTTATTTACAACAAAGGTTTGGAGTAATTCATTTTCATACTTAACACCTCTAATACTGATGCCCCCTGCTGATATACTATAGGTGTATAATATTTTATATATAGATGGGTATAGAAGGTGTTGAAGTGGCTAAATACTAGCGGGCATAACATTCTTAGCAAGGTCTTGTCGCTTAGATGAACCGCATGCTTTTCACTGCAATAGAAATTGCTGTGAAAGCGTACAGGCGGTATGTTTGTCGTGCGGTTTTGCATGTCACTCACTTGTGATAACATCTGTATTATTTTCCACTTGACTTATTTATTTTTAGATTAACGAGGGAAATATTATTCATTGTTGTGATTTATTATCTTGAACTTTTCTCTGTGTGAGTCGTGTGATGTTGAAAAGGACCGCGCCGTCTCTAGGCGCCGCTGTCTTCTGGCGCCTGAACACAGGGGTTATGGGTTAGTATCCTGCTTCAGGCGTTGATATGTATCTGCACATTTTCTATGCGTCTGTTTTTTCTTTGTAAATAAAAACGTTCCGCAGAACCCATCCGTCGTGCAAGTACCCCTTACCAAATGTCTACGTACGAGATGCAGAAACTTGGAAAAGGAAGGCCCTGGGCCGCATCAGCCTGTAGGGCCTTGTAGATAAACTTAATGGACATTAGACAGTTTTAAATAATAGATTTTAAAATAATGGATTAAACAGTGGATTCAAAAGTGTAAAAGGAAGAGAAGCGTCATCGTCATTTCGTACTTAGTTAGGAACTGTTATAGTAAACCTTTAAGTTAAAAAAAATTAAAATTTTAACTTCGAGCTTTGCACCACACCGTTTTTAATGATATACCATAAAGATTACAAGCCGATAGTAGTTTATATTTCATGTATTTATACATTTTATATCATTTGTGATATCTCGCAAAATTTTACATTTTTACCTTGAATTGTAAGTTTTTGTATAAACAAACACTTAATGATGTTTGGCTTGATCGAAGCATGTAGTGTTTGATAAACAGTAATAAATACTACACGTTGTGCCAGACGGAACACACAGTGTTATTAATGTAAATCCAATGGAGTAGGATCCTTCTTCATAAGTTAGTATGTCCGCAGCTTATCAAGAGATTGCCCTTAGAGATAAATATATAACGGCTTGTATAACAAAATTTTTGCGAGATTTGATGGACATTCGAATTTTGTGGGATATAATGTGTTTATTTGGTGAATTGTTGCAGACTTATAGAAGGATTGTAATGTCTTTAACTGAGGGTCAAACAGGTCAATGAAGGCAAAATCATCTTTCGAAACGCTAGTAATTAGTTACCCATCGATACGGCGAAACTCTCTAAGATCCTTGGACCTGAACTTAAGATGTTTGCATTGGGATCTTTCGAAACGTCGGTGACTCTCAGGCCGGGACCGCAGAGAGTTCACGCCTCTAAAAACATCGCAGTACATAGTCAACAGCACATTCTCACTCAACTATAAAGTGCAACCTTAGTGTAACGATAACAGAAAGGTTCTCCCTGAAGATGACCCAGCAGGGTCGAAACATGTAGGAGTGTGTTACGATTGATGATAAAACTCTCTTTGTGCATTTGTTGGTGATTAGTGTTTTTGTATAATATAGTGCGCGGACATGGAACACATTAAATACAGAATTTGATTTGAGTCGATTAAAAGAAGTTTTGGTCCCGGATGCATGCGGATTGAATTTAACTAACATGTAGTTTTCTGAATTCTTTAATTTCACTTTAGAGAATATTTTTGTGTAAGAGTCTGTAAAACAACGAGTTAAAACACTGGCGGTAACTTTATGTACCGCTAGATTTAACACTAAAACTCTGCAGTTTGCCCACAAATTTTGCCATATTTATGTGTGTCGTGTGATTATTTCGTTATACTGCAGTCAACTGATTTGTCCTTCTAATGTGAGGCACATTGTGTTCTTTGTGATGTAAGAACTCAGTATTTGTCTGTAATGTAGATTCATTTTGTTCTTGAAAGTGTTAATCTTGTCTTATATTTTTCTACAATGAATTTCTTATCACTTCTTCATGTATATAAATTTCTTATGCTTCATACGGCTGGATTTTCCCCTTGTTCCCTGAAAGCTTTTCACCCAAAGTAAACGAACTGCATTGGGTTCCAAGTGTAATAATGTCTCATTTTTATTCTCCCTTAACATTATATTTGTTTACGGTAAAAAGGGCCGTTTGTACTGAAATGAGAAGCAGTGCTGTCTAGCCATCCTGTAATTGTTAAATGTTTACACACACTTCTTCCAGTGGCTCGGCAGCCCTGTTGGGTCCAGGCCTCCTCATTGTCGAGGCTTCGTGATCGTACTCGGACACACCACACGCGGTAACACTCCTCTGGACGAGTGATCAGCCCGACGCAAAGACTATCTGACAACACACAACACTCACAAGAGGCAGACACACCTGCCCCCGGTGGGATTCGAGCCCAGAATCCCAACAAGCGAACGGCCGCAAACCCACGCCTTAGACCGCGCGGCCAGTGGGATCGGCACGTATTTACCACATTTTAATACGAAGGAAACCGCCAGTAATATTAGTAAGGATGGGTGCGTGGAATTTGAGGCTACCGCAATACGCCACAGATTTGTGGCCGATGGGTGATGCTATCGACTGTTCTGACACAGTACTTGAAGTCGGGGGAAAGCGTGGAAGATTACGCAGTACCTGTCGACAAACAAAGTCATAAAGTGTTGTTGTCTGTCCAAGTGTTGGGTTTGACACGGTTTTCCAAGTAGATAGGCATGCTAAAACGTGTAAAGAAAATGATGTGATGACGAAACCAACGGTTAAAACATTTACATTTTCCTGTTCAGAGTATGTCCATTTAAACGTTCGTGCTAGGTCCGGTGATACTACCCTCTTGTAGCAGCTCTTGGAGGGGTTTGGGAATATAGACGATCAACAAATTTGCACAGTCAAAAGATTTCTAGAACTTCCGCGTCTGTATGTATCACGAAAGCAGACCGAGTTATGCATGAAACTCCTGTCCTTTCCTGTGTAATGTAAGAAACACTTAACTCTCGCCAGCATTTTAGTAGAACATTCGTACCCTGTAGATGTGCTATACCACCTTGTCTTTTTTAATTGTCATTTTGTGTTCTTTACGTGTTTGCAAATTGAGAAGAATTCACCAGGAACTTCAGTAGGCCGTGTTTCCTTTTTTCATTACAGTAAGGGAAGTTACGCTAGGCCTTCTTCTCCTTCTCCTCCTCCTCCTTCTTCTCCTTCTCCTCATTCTCCTTCTCCTTCTCCTTCTCCTTCTCCTTCTCCTTCTCCTTCTCCTTCTCCTTCTCCTTCTCCTTCTCCTTTGGCATACGGTCCTTACAGTTTAACCAGTGCCTCCTTCAGAATGATAGCCCAAGCGGATCTGTCGTCTGCTTTCTTCCTCCGTGTCTTGCCACCCATCTACTTCAGATCATTCTGAATACAGTCCAGCCACCTTAATTTTGGGCTTCCTGCTTACGATAGGCCTACTACGGCATTTTATCTACGTGTTTCTCGCGAAAGCAGTGTATGTTGTTCAACAATAATCATTTGACTAAGAGCTGTGTATGATGGCAGGGTCAAGGTCGTCCGAAGGACTCCATTGCACACGCACGAGTCCTGTGAAGGCCTGCTGCTGCAGAAGTAACAGCAACGCGGCACTACCCGGTGTAAGTGAGAGTTCTCTCTCGGGCGACAAAGAAAAATGCTACCGTGTTTTGCGTCGTGTAGACAAATCGATTGTCGGTTATTACTGTTCTAGTGTCTGCTTTGGCGGTGATAAAGAGATGGAAATTGTGTAATAGGTTGAGGGATGTCAATCGATGCGGAATTCCTTATCGATATCGATTCGTGATAAATTTCTACGGCTTGTGAAATTACTCAGGTGGTAATTACATACAGTCTTAAGCGATTTATATAGCTTTTACATGTATACAAATTGCCTTCGTTAAATACCACGTACAATGGCGAATTGTGCTTCTGATTGGAAGTTAAATATCTTGATTTATTTGCTTTACACCGCTTTCATGGCGATTGGTATACCTCTCTTTTTTCCTCCCATTAATTAATCAAAACCGCTTTCGCAAAATTATGGGTTTGACAGTAGCTATACTTTGCGATAAACAAGAGAAATTTTTGCTACCCAGTAATTATAAGTATCTGCATCTTTTATTCGTATTTGAAATTCTTTTTTCTCCTCAACGCCCAGACCGGCCCTACAGCCTACCCAGCATCCCATTCAGTGGACACCGGACGCTCCTTCGCCTGGAATACAGTGGCCGGGCCGAAGAGCTGATCACTCGCATCCATATAGTGCCGAGGTTAAGAATGAGTGGAGATATACCTCCACTGCTGAATATGCTTTCATGACATGCATGTGGACCTTATCTTTACCTTTACTTTCTCCGTTGTCATCATCAGTATATTGTGTATCCAGTGCTTCCTATTACCCTTCTCTCTATTCTGCAATAATGATGATTATCAGAAGACGCCAAACACCTGAACTAACTGCAATACCGAGTTTGAAAATGCATCGCGTTTCTTCCTATTTTTACAGGTAAGGCAGCTGTGACATCCGATCTGTCCTTCCTCTCGAATCTGGGTTGGAACACCGACTGTTCTGACTTCTCATGGTTTTTTTTTTGGGCCCTCCAGCCCAATTCCAGAATGTTATCTTAAATTACGCCACGACCGCTTCCTTTCTTCCACATTCCTTCGTGTTCATTATTAACTATTGCCGATTAATTTGACACTATACAAGCCTGTTTTGAGTTATCGCTAGCGTCATTAAATGGCCTACAGATAGATATGTTGATGCTAGGTATAATTATAAATTAGCAATTATAATATCGTTTATTCATAAATGAAAGTAGGACAGAAATCGTAAATTATGACAGATTGTTCATCTTTAAATACTCGCAGTGAAAGTGTTTAAGGAGCAAGCAGACAAGCGCTGTGGATTAACGCTTTTCAGAGGGGGACGAGGAAGAATGTTTATATTACGGTATATGGAGCAGTGATGCTCACGCACCGCACAGTCCTCCGTAAGCTCAACTCGTCAGTTCTAATTTATGATGGAAATGCAAACAAGAAAACTGATGCACCGATTGAACCGTTAAAGCATACTGGTAACGATATGTACCACTAGGGTTAACGCTGAAAACTCTTGAATGCTAACCGCACAGTGTATTTATGTGTTATGTGTGAGTATTATAATAAGCTGTGATTGTTTCTTTGTACAACTTTCAGCAATTGGTCTTCCAAATGGAAGCATTCTGTTCTCTGCGAGGTACGAACTGAATATGTAAAATGTAGGTTCAGTTAATTTTATTCCACCAGTGTCCCATATTGACCTTCTTCGAAGCGTTGCTGTTATCAGATGGACAAGCGAGAAAAATCTGGGAACTTTACAAAAAAGCACTTTCGGACGTCGGAGGGCATTGGACACAAAGTACTTCCACTTCTTTTTTTTTTTTTTTTGGACGTTAACAACGGCCGTGCAGTTCAGGCAGTTAGTCCCTGGCTTCTGACAGCGATGGCCTGTGTTCAATATAGGGCCAGGCCGTGTGAAATTTATGGTGGACAAAGCGGCACTGGGGCAGGTTTTTCTGCGAGTGTTTCATTCTTCCCCTGTCTGTTATCATTCCACCAATGCTACTTAACACATCTTCAACTTAACCCTTTAAAGATGAAGCATATCTGTTTTATATAAGGACTCAGTGCGTACCGCGCTGTAAACACTCTCCGCTTCGGTTATGAAAACCAATCTCTTAATGTTTTATAAGGCAAAAGTTGCTGTTTGTTCTGAGATCCGTACAAAACACATAAACGCAATGTGGGCACCACGTAGAATTTTTTAATCTTAAACCTGGTGGTATGTAAAGTTACCGCTAGGCTTTAAAAGGTTAATACTGCCCTTAATCAGACAGATAACCGGGCGAAGCCTGTAAGCCTTCAAACACGGTGTTGCTCTGTCGGATATTGAGAAGCTCTGGGAAGAAAAGTACTTAAACATCGTTTCAGTTTTAAAAGTGCTAATATACCCATACGTACGAAGGAGTTTTATTATGGTAAGTTTGTTTTTTGTACTGTTGGTAGAACTTCCACACCTTCCGATACCTCTTTCGGGGTCGGTTTATTTGAATTATTATTTGGGTTTTCATAGTTTCCCAGTCCCCGTGGGGGGCGAGATTTTTCGCAGGCGTCCAGACCGGCCCTGGGGCCCACCCAGCCTCCTGTACAATTGGTACCGGGTCTCTTTCCCGGGTGTAAAGCGGCCGGGGCGTGGGGCTAGCCACCCCATCCCCTCCTCGTGCCGAGGCTCACGAACGCGTAGGGCTATACCTGTACTCCGCCTCTTGGGCTCTCAGGGCAAGTTATAGGGTGAACCTTTATCTTTACATAGTTTTCCAGACATTTAAATATTATGCATACGAGTAATTCCGCTGTACGCTACAGACAGCCACACAAACTGCGGTGTACAGAAGGGTACTCAATTCAGATATGATCACTCTGTATTGCAATGCACACGCAATCATAATCACCGGACTGAAAAACGCTGTTTTATTCCTGCTGTACTTTTATAACGTCCTCGCTAGACTGTTTGCAATTGTATGTGGCTGTTAGGTTGTATACAGTGGAATATGTTCGCTTCTGGTAGCATCCAGAGTCTAAATTTCCTGTCATATTAGATTTGAAGTTATCAATGTGGTAGATGCTTCTACACTGAAGATGGATGCATATTTTTCTCTTGGATTTTGATGGTCGGCTTTATCAGACTGAACCGTACGATAATACAGAGTACTGCATTCGAAATCCTACCGCATAGGCTGGTATTGTTGTTTTTATCGTTAGCCTGTAATGGATCTGGCCATTTGGACTGTTGCAATTTAAAGTCAAGTTTTGAAGTTATGAATCCTTGCTTACGCTTTGTAGGACTATTGATGGAAGATGTCCCTTTTGTTTTATAAGTTATTTATATATCAGAGAAATAAGTCTAACACAACTATTTTTTATGGAAACAATAGATTTTGTTTTTATAAAGTAGCCACATGTTTCGAACCGATCGGGTCATCGGCTTGTAAAGATACTGTAAAATGAGGCAAGTTGTGTGTCATTATAGTTACGACGCCATGGACTGTGGTACCATACTTACAATCACATTACAGGCGTATTAATTGTACTGAAAATTTATCTTATTGTAGCTTAAAGATACAAAAATTACGCTCAGGGTTGTATTTATGAAACTTAATACTCTTGTTATTCAAAAACACTAATCACCAACAAATGCACAGAGTTTTATCATCAATTGTAACACACTCCTACATGTTTCGACCCTGCTGGGTCATCTTCAGGGAGAACTTTTTGTTATCGTTACACTAAGGTTGCACTTTATAGCTGAGTGAGAATGTGCTGTTGACTGTGTACTGGAGGCGTGAACTCTCTGCGGTCCCGGCTTGCAGTGCAGGCCGGGACCGCAGACAGTTCCCGCCTCCAAAAACAACGCAATACACAGTCAACAGCACATTCTCACTCAACTATAAAGTGCAACCTTAGTGTAACGACAACAAAGAAGTTCCCCCTGAAGATGAACCAGTAGGGTCGAAACATGTAGGAGTGTGTTACAATTGATGATAAACTCTCTTTGTGCATTTGTTGGTGATTAGTATTTTTGTATAATGTAGTGCACGGACATGGAACACATTAAACTCTTGTTATTGACTGTAACAGGTTTGTATATTTAAAAATGACCTTAAAATTTTTGTAACTTGTAGCATTGTATTAAAACCTTACAAAATCTGTAGCTATTTTATAAAAACAAAATCTATTGCCTTTGTACTAAAATAGCTGTGTTAGAGTGCATTTCTGTTTTATATTCATAGTTCGTAGGACTGCTGCACTGATGACTTGTGTCATCGTCCTATTGTGAAAGTGTCCATTTACACGGGGCGGGACATATAAAATACAAAGATATATATCACATTTCTGAGCGTTATTCGAGTCCATGATCCCATTCTTCTGGTATTATAGACCGTACACGCGTTTTTATGTTAGTCATTTAAATTTGTAACTTCTGAAATGTTTTTACAGAACGCCTTCCAAATAATTCACATAGGCAAGTACTTATGCATTGAGTTGCCACATCAAAGGATAGTCTTTAAGCTAAAAATTCTGAAATTTTAAAATAATACATCGATACCAGCAGCACAAATGAAATTCTTAAGACACTTGCTAGGAATTACAAAGTTAGACAGGGAGAGCAATCAATCCGTGAGGGAGAAACTTGGAGTGCAGAACATTGGTTTGGAAATAAAACAGTATCAACGAGAGTGGCTACAAAATGTAGACAGAATGAACACAGACAGGATGCCAAAACAGGCACTGAAATATAGGCCAAAAGGGAAGAGAAGCATAGGACGCCCAAGAAAAAGATGGGAGGACCAGCTTCACCTCGAGGGATAAAGAACAGGCACTACGCCTAATACTTCACAGCTGATGATGATGATGATGATGATGATGACGACGACGACGACATCGATACCAACATAATAATAGTAAACTGAGGTAGAGAAGATACATCTGGCTACCTACCAGAGTATGTAGCATATGCGGGACTGTTACTGCAACAGCAATCCTTTTGAACCAGCATAATTCTTACTTAATGCATCCGCATACAATCGCACGCCGCATAAACTAGGCAGAAATTATCGGAGGAGACAAGGACATCGAAACAGGCAAAATTCTTGAGGAAAAGAGTAATACAATTGAACCGTTATAATTTTAACTTTGAAAGCTTTTTTTAAAGACTTTATCATCCAATTATACAGTGTAACTATCTTAAATCCTACTGATAAGTAACACGTGTCTTGTACGAACTATTGAAATCCCTGACCATAAAATGAATTTGCATTTTCATTTTTTTTCGCCTATTTGCCTGAAGATGACCAATATATGGTCGAAACATGTAGCCGTGTAATGTATATTAATAAAAACCAGTAAATGGTTGGTGGTAATTTGGTACTCAGTTATAGGATTAAAATTGTGTGAATGAAATAAGAAACAGCAACGTAAACAAACATCAGTGTGTGTGTGGGTTACATTGAAATGTAAATTCTGAAGCTGCAAGACAGTCGATGGGAGGCTACACTTAATAAGTCAACCGCGATTAAAGGAAGTAACTGACCAAAGATCCAAACATCCTTTATTTATTCTTCTGTGCAGATTCTTGCTTAATAAGGGCACTGCTGTATGCACGTATGTATGTATGTATGTATGTATGTATGTATGTATGTATGTATGTATG
>BLKM01000152.1:1144667-1259726 GCA_013340265.1 Coptotermes formosanus
ACACACACACACACACACACACACACACACACACACACACACACACACACACATGTACTCATATTCTGCAGATAGTGAGTGTAGGCTCCTCTTATGCACTGTGGTATGCTTATTTTTGTGTAAGCTATATTTTCTGTGTAAACAGGTGATTTTGATCAACCGACACACAGACTCTCATGTTGATATGCACCATTTTACACGCGTGGAAGAAAATACAAAATTTAACTGCATATCCTGAACCATTTACCTGAAAAATTTTGATTATCGGAACGTCTGTAACAGTTATTGGTTCCTACACGATGATTATATTAGACATTGGCCATTATCTGATGTATAGATGTACTTGATAATAGGCTACACCATGTGGTCTGCTGGTTTTGTGGTTGGTACATAAGATCAATATTTGAAAGGTTCCGCTTTTGATCGCGAGTTTGCCGCAGATCTGGAAATGAATTAGCTTCATGCAGCAGAGTCATTCTTGAAAAGCTGATGTTCTCGCAGTTGGAAAGTCCTTCACCTGGAGAGGCCCTTGGGGCTTCAGGTGTTTGAGGCTTTCAGAATTTCCAGACAGTCAACACATGTAGGTGGTAAGGTTATCAGCCCCACGCATCTACCGCCTTTACCACACAGGAAATATTCCTGGTACTCATTTCTGTTAGAGGGTGAGTCGATCTCAGTGCCGGAAGGATTAAGTCAACGAAAAATTTCAGTGACACTGTCGGGAATCAACCCCGCTTGTAGTGCAGTGCCTAAACCAGTCGCGCCAACGTTAATGTCGTTTAGGGAAAAGATCGCTGTTTGTTGTAAGAATCATACGGAGCACGTAAAGCCTTGTGTAGGAGAAACGCAGCGGTTTTAGTGCTAAACGTAACCTAACGTGTAGTAACCCGTAGGCTGTAAGGGCTTAAGTGGCTATATCGTCATTATTATGCCGGAAATTCGTACTGCTCCATTGCTGGCGCCACTGATGATAAGGAACTGTACAGACGGAGTGGTCACAACTGACGTAATGTTCGAGCCAGGTTTAATTAACCCTTTAAAAACGAAGCGTATCTGTTTTATATTAGGACTCAGTGCGTACCGCGCTGTAAACACTCTCCACTTCGGTTATAGAAACCAGTCTTTTAATGTTTTATAAGGCAAAAGTTGCTGTTTGTTCAGAGATCCGTACAAAACACATAAACGCAATGTGGGCGCAACGTAGAAATTTTTAATGTTAAACCTGGTGGTACGTAAAGTTACCGCTAGGCTTTAAAAGGTTAATACGTGTCAACTAGCTGAAACATCAGGAGGGACAGAAACACGGTCGTGATAGCAAACGAAGCAAGACGCCGTGTCTCATTTGTGTGATTTAGCAGTTAAGTTAACTGTTAACCTTGATTTCAGGCTTGCATCACAATTTTGATGGGATCTGCTCTTTTCTGCGATATTACGCAGCGTCATGTGGTAACTGTTTACCGACGTTTCCGGACAACGTATCGGTCCCATCTTCAAGGGTCAAGGGTCCTAGAAGAAAAGAAAGCCTACGTTACAGGTTACAGGCTTTCTTTTCTTCTCGGACTCTTGACCCTTGAAGATGGGATCGATACGTTGTTCTGAAAGGTAGCTAAACAATTACCACATGACGCCGCGTAATATCGCAGAAGAGCGCAGATCTGAAGTTACTGTTAGTCCTTATTATTGTCTGGGGTGGTATTGTGGCATCTTGAGGACAGTGTTCGTGTCAAGTGAGGGAAGATTAGTGTTCAAGGTTAAAACTTGATTACCAAAACTTCATAATTTTAATATCTTGGGAAACTTTCCCATACAATCACCAACACGCGAAACGTTGTGAAACGGGTTTGCATGTCCTAGTGTACGTCCAGCAATGGACAAATGACGGACAAATGAAAACGTCCCGTGCAATAACTGATAAATGATACGAGATATGATCGTTATGGCGACACATTTCATTATCTCTTGTTCGCTTCTCGGGGGGGTGGGGGGGAATCTAAAATAAAACAATAATATACGTCACTGACTTCGGATGTCACATTAGCACTAGTACGTGTCAGAATTATGAGAAATAAAACTTAACGCCTTATGGCTGTAAATATTTATGACGTGTTTTGTGTTATATGACGCCATGTTCGGGGAAGATTCCGTCTTCCGGGATCCGCCTTCATATGGGTTGATATTTAGCAGGGCTGTGGAATAGGAGTCGGAATCGGAAGGGATTTTAGGTGGAGTCGGAGTCGGAAGGGATTTTAGGTGGAGTCGGAATCCGAAGGGATTTCTAGGTGGAGTCGGAGTCGGAGTCGATAAAAATGTACGGACTCCGACTCCGACCTCAGTCTGAAATCTTAACTAGATAATCCAACTCCAGAGCCCTGATAGCTACAGTAACCATTAGACTTACACTTAAATATAGGTTATAAGTCTAAAAAGTAGCCTGATGATTCACGTGGTGGCGATGAAATGTCTTATAGGTTTACCGTTATTAATTAGTATTGAGCTTTTATGAAGGGGTCGGAGTCGGAAAAGGAGTCGGATCTTTTGTGTACCGACTCCACATCCCTGATATTTAGGTACAAACGATTCGCATAAAATTACTACTGCCGTCTGTAAGATAGTCCAAGAAGTTTTCTTGGGCTTTTATTGCCCCGAAGTTGGAGTCACCCATCTGCACGGCGTCATATCTCAGAACACTTAAATCTTTATAAAAGCCTGTCTGGAAACTTTATATCTCGCGCCGTGTAAATTGTTAGTAATAGTTTCAGAAGGACTTGCTAGTCTTCTGCCCCTAAGAAGGAGGAAGCGAATTTAATTTTTTACATAAGTGTCAGTAACCGCATATTCTAAACTGAGGGAAACTGCTTCCTACCAGAATCTCAACTCTGGTATGAAATACTGTGGCAGGTGTGAACTGTGTAAATGACAATTTGTTGCGGGCGGTACCAATATTATACTGGACACTATCAGTTGTCTCACTTGTATTTGGTGCACAGTGTGTTTCGTGGTTTGGCTGTCCTGTCGTCTGACGGTGACTGGACTAGTTGCAGTACCAAGTGAAAAACGGATTATGTCCACCGTGGTGCTAGGAATGTAACGAACGAAACAGAGTTTTAACAAATCTTTGAGTAATTTGGAAGTTACTGTTAAATTTTGAGTCTGATGATGATGTGTGTAGTGTAATGTGCTGACACAACGGCCGTAAGGCCGAGCTGAGAGAACGCAGGAATATAAAACATGAAAAGAAAATAGAAAAGAAAATAAGAATAAATCACATCAGGTAACAAACAGCGCGACTCTTATTAGCATAGATTCTTAGTAAAATGAAGACAAAAAACTAGAAAATACATAACGTATTATAATTTGTTTAATTAAAATGCCAAGTTAAATCAAAGAAATAAAAAAATAATATGATTGTTGTGGGGGCGTGGTAGTCCCATGGTAATGATATTAATAGATAATACATTGCACCCCGCATAAGGAGTGAAATAATAATAATAATAATAATAATAATTATTATTATTATTATTATTATTATTTTTTTACTGGAACATAGCCTAATAATTCTGAGTACTTCTCTGCATTTCACGATCACAGTGTACAGGACATCACTTAATCAAATGACGTAAGGACGTACAGCTGCCTTTGTACGAACTGACTGCGCTGCTGCCTTGGTGTCTTCTTAAATACAGAACATTAAAGTGTATTGAGTTCGGACTTTACTGGAGCCTGATACAATTACCGAATTAACACATCTTCAACTTTGACCTCCGAATAAATGTGTAACTGACTGTATCACGTAGTCCTGTTTGGTGTCGCACGTTGTCAGAATTATAACCCTGACCGGTGTTACTGCAGCCTTATTCCTGTATACGTATTTTAATGTTTTGCTGTTTGGCTGGGACGTTGAGAAATGGACGTGACACAAGCTTACATCTTGTCTCACGATATGCCATTCCGTCACGTGCATAATATGGAAAGGATGTGTGGAAGTAAATGGTTTGGTGTATCTCTCTTTGTGCATTAATTACAGAATCATTTGTAACTGCCAAGAGGAGCGAATGAATAGTGATATTAGATACATTTACCGTCAGAACGTGTACTGTGCCGAAAGATATGCCTGTTTGTATTATTCTGATTTGTGCAGAAAGGATAAACTGTAGCGGATTCGTAATGTGGCAGATAGTATAATCAGCTAACGAACGCCCGGTGATTGGAACCCGAAGGTTCACTACCATCATAATAATCATGAGCGTCATCGGTACCAACAACTACAACAACGGCAGCAACAACAACAGCAGCAGCAACAACAACAACAACAACAACGGCGGCGGCGGCGGCGACGACGACGACGACGACGACAACAACGGCGGCGGCGGCGACGACGACGACGACGACAACAAAGGCGGCGGCGACGACGACGACGACGACAACAACGGCGGCGGCGACGACGACAACGACGACGACGACGACGACGACGACGACGACGACGACGACAACAACAACAACAACAACAGCCGCTTCATATTTATCAGTGCTGTTCAGTCCTTGCTGCCACCTGCCGTCTGCACGTTACAGTTTCTGTCTGTTGAGCTGCAGTATTTACTCGTGGGATTTTTCTTGTGCTGTCAAGTTCTTTCTAATTTTATTTTCCACTGATTTCGCGCCATTTTTAAGGTGCTCAGTGTGTGTTTTTGGATGTAGTTATAATGCCGTAAACTGTATTTTTAAGTGAGGTCTAACATTAGTATTTTTTTGAAGTAAAAGTCACTGTTAGAACTTGTCAGGCATGATTAAATAGCTCCATTGTGTGTGTGAAGGACACAAAACAGTATTGTACATTTATCATCAATAATTTACGGTAACATAGCGTGTTGTGTTCTATTAAATATCTTTTTCCTTACTTCAAAAACAAGTAGATGTTTTTAAAACATTCTGTATGCATGTTAACTGTACGTGTTAACTTTGTAATACAAATATTTAATAAAAATCTGATCAATTTTCGCAACCGAGTATGGCCACAGCAATGTAAATAGAACAGACCCTGCACGCGTGCGTACACAGTTTTTGTATGCAGCCTACGTTAGTTTAGTCTGTGCCCCCTTTGTGACTAGATGGTCTCTATATCGAAGCCAGAAACCTGTGTCTATTGGTTGGCATCTTATAATCCACGGTACAGCGCAAAGTAACACGTATTTAGCTATCGCTACTTTAAAAACAATGGGACATTTTCCAGAGAGACGCACATGCGAGGTCGACGTAAGCAAAATATTGTCTTTTACTTTAATAGCTTACATGTTGTTTGACAATTAAATAACTAAACTAGAAAGGTTCCATTTGATACAACTTCTATTTATATATAAGTTACAGGATGTTCTGTATACCTGAAGACGGTCCAAGGAATGGACTGATATACACAGTCTGATTTATATAAAAATTTAGTCATATAGAAATAAAAGCTTTGCCAAACGGGACCTTTCCGGTTTAACTTGTTAAACAAAATGTTTTCGTATCATTACCTGCGCAATACAAACTGGAAACCAATGAGGCATGTGTAAAGGTAATAAGGTAAAGTTGCCCCTGTCCACTCCATAAAGGCGTGTACGAGGAAGGAGGTATAGCTTCAGCCGTTCTTAACCTTGGCTCTGGGTGCAAGTGAGTGGTCAACTTGACGCTCCGGCCGCGTTACCCTAGGGAAAGAATCCCGGTTCATATTGGATAGGGGACAAGGTGGGACCGAGAGGCGGTATGAACGTTTCGAAGAGAAAGAAGATGTCTTGCCCGTTTCGGGATTCGAACCGCGTATCGTCCAGCCACTGACTACGGTATTTCGGCTGGTGGCAGATACGTCGAACATCAAACCGAACTAAAGAAGTACTGTGTAAACCGATGGCATACATTACCATATGCTCGTTTGCCAGAGGCGATGGAGACATGTGCCAGATCACCGTCTGGACTGAGAAATAAATTCCTTTTTACAATTAGTCTGGCCGATCATAGTGACCGCGCGGTCTGTAGGTCTCCGGCCGAGCGCTTGCTGGGATTGTGGGTTCGAATCCCACCGGTGGCAAGGATGTTTGTCTCCTGTGAGTGTTTGTGTTGTCAGGTAGAGGTCTCTGCAACGGGCCGATCCCTCGTCCAGAGGAGTCCTGCCGACTGTGGCGTGTGTCTGAGTGTGATAAAGTGAAAATAAACAATCTCGAAACCTACAGTGAGTAGGCAGAAGAGGTGAGGACTACAGAACTATTAGTTTGCAAACCTGGAGGCTTCATCATCACATACCATGTATAGAATGGAATTTCTGAGAACTCTTATAACAACCCTGTCACCAAACACTGCAAAGACGTATAGAAGTCCCTTGGTTTATTTATACACCAATCTATCCCGTCAAAATAAAAGGCCAGTGTTAGGGCCCTATATCTAATAGTAAACCCAGCCCTAAAATCAATACATAGATTGATTCCTCACAAGACTTGATTCTCCCCTGTGATATAGATAAGTAAGGGGTGAAGGGAGGGGGGAGGGAAAGATCCTTGGGAATCCAATTATTAGGCAGACAGTAAAGTGGATGAAACACCCCCTCCTCCTGCCCCCACGTTACACTACCCCACAAGTGTTACCATAGCAACGCTTGATTCGCGGAAGAACTGTGGACACGCAATACGGTTTTTGAAGGCATTACGTATTATTCTATTTGGGGTTATAAAACGAGTGCTTCGGCGATTTGTACAAGATATTTGTGCCTGTAGTTGGCACCACTGTAATTACAGTACAATGTCAACAGTGACTAGATGGAAGGTCACGGAAGTAATTCAATCACGTATAGTTGTGCTGAAGGCATTTATTCTGTTCCATAACGATGTATTAACCTTTTAAAGCCTAGCGGTAACTTTACGTACCACCAGGTTTAATATTAAAAAATTCTACGTGGTGCCCACATTGCGTTTATGTGTTTTGTACGGATCTCAGAACAAACAGCAACTTTTGCCTTATAAAACATTAAGAGATTGGTTTTTATAACCGAAGTGGAGAGTGTTTACAGCGCGGTACGCACTGAGTCCTTATATAAAACAGATACGCTTCGTCTTTAAAGGGTTAATTTGTGGTGAAACAGTTCGTAATTTTAACACAGCAGTTATGCTTGTAGGCCCAACTTAACAGCGTTTGAATAAAGTGCAGGTATTGAGTGCCGTAAGGTAATCAGAGTATATACTCATTTACGCTATGAAGGCGTATAGAGAAGTTGGCGGTATAGCTGCACTCATTTTTAACCACTGCAATAGGGGTGGGTGATCAGCTTCTCGTTGCGGCCGCTTTAACCCAGGGGATAGTGCCCCCGCCACCCGTTGAATGAGAGGTTGGGTGGGACCCAGAGCCGGTCTGAGCGTTTTGAAGAATTAATCTATTGACCCTACCGGGATTCAAACCCAGACTGGAAATTTGTAAGTAAGAAATCCGATATCTTTATTGTTAATCTTTTAAAGCCTTGCGGTAACTTTACGTACCACCAGGTTTAACATTAAAAAATTCTACGTGGTGCCCACATTGCGTTTATGTGTTTCGTAAGGATCTCAGAACAAACAGCAACTTTTGTCTTGTAAAACATTAAGAGATTGGTTTTTATAACCGAAGTGGAGAGTGTTTACAGCGCGGTACGCACTGAGTCCTTATATAAAACAGATACGCTTCGTATTTAAAGGGTTAGTTTCGATAGTGTAATGGTATAGAACATGAAAGTACAGCATCAGGTAACATTTATGTATATACCGCGTTGAATGCACGCTGTTTTCCGTATCCATCATTTTATATAACTAATATAAATACACGTATGTCCCGTGCTGAAGGAATGACAGCCATGGGTGTAGTATTTGGCGTATGTGAGACGGTGGGTCTCCGCCACCTGTAAGTTAGATACCGGTGTAATAAATTACGAACGTGCCCGATAACGTTTTGCTATCAGTTTCCTTTAAACCTTGAGTTCCTTATCTTTCATATACCAGGCGGTCAGGTGATAAATAGTTACGTGTCCGTCACGACATACAAGTAATACCATATGGCACAGTGACACATTCTGAAGTAGTTCTCTGGTAGCTGGTAACTGAATATGCGCACCCCTAATATCAAATCCCAATAACTGACGCGATCTTGAGTCAGTCCTGCCCATTTCCAATTCTCACAACGTGGTTAAATTAGAATGGTCGTACAAGTTGTCCTGTCATCTACTGTATGTCTTCCAAGTTACCGTCTTCTGAGAAGTTTCCTAACAAAAATTGTGTATGATGACATCGATTCGCTCATCAGAGCTACATGACTAGCCAATCCTAGCCTCCAAGGCCATTTTAAAAATACCAGGTAGCATGTATAAATAACAACATCCAGAATTACCCGCTTACTTCATTTTTATAAGGTCTGTATTTAACCGAAGCCAATTTTCACGTCTGTAAGAAAGGATTGCAGAAATTACTGTTTTGTTTAGCAGATCCTGATCTTCAACATTTGTTGTATTTACCTATTGATCTGTGGGTTATTCAACAGCGTTTTCAGTGGCTGACTGTTATAGCATCGAATGGTGGGATGATACTGAATAATGAATTGCAAAGGATGTGAAAGGGAGTGGTCGTGGTTTAATTAGACGGACTTCCCGGTAATTTGCCTTGAGGGAGCAAGGAGAACCACGAAAAACGTCGGTTAGGATGGACCGTGTCCCAGCTGATATTGAAACCGGCTATCTTTGGAATATGAAATGAACTCAGGCGTTAATGAACGCGTGGAGCCTTACCTGCACGCCGTCTGTAAGTAGGTATTCATGGCCCAGTGTCGGGCAAGTTGGCTCAAGTGGTAAAGCTTTTGGGCTGTGTTCGACAAGCGGCGTCCTCATATCTGACCCGAGCACACGACTACACTGATAGGTCTTCTGTGGTTTTTTCTCAATCTGTCCGTGCACATTGGACAGTATATAGCTTTGTTAAGTAAATTGTGAGTAAATCCATAAATTCTGGGCGTGTTCCTTAAACTTTGCTTACTACAGTAATATTTTCCTTTTTTACAGATTTATTATGAGACAGTACCTGCAGAGTTATGCACCTTTATTGCCATACTGTCGAACTTCATATCAATGTGTAATTTACAGAAAACTTACGGTAACGCAAACGAGTCGCTTTTACTAAAAAAAATTTGTTTTTTGAGCGAGAGAGAAAGACAGCGAGTGCACCCATTCCAAGCGTCAGTAATTCCTGCATTGTTCTTTCTTAATTTCGTTTGATGCACCTCAGAACAGCTGTCGAATTCGTAATGATAACGTCAGAATATCAGCTAAACCTATCAAAGAAGTTACCTGCTGAACACGAGGTGTAGTACATTAAGAGTTTGAGTGCCGAAAAAAAGTGGTAGTACTTTTCTATCCACCTCTACCCGATTTCCGAAAGAGCATTGCTTTCTTTTTTTTTAAGGTTCCCGGACTTCGCCCGTTTGTCCTTCTGGTAAGAGAAATATGTAGATGAAGATGGGTAGCCTATGTAGCATGGATGGAATGATACAGACAAAACCCGAAGTACTCGGAGAAAAATCTTTGTTAATGCCACTTTGTCCACACATATTCCACTGGGACTTTCCTGGGGTCGAATCCGGGCGTCCGAGGTTGAGAGTCCGGCGACTAACCGCCTAAGTCATGGCACATTGGTAAAAGGTAAAGGTTCACCCTATAACAGGCCGTGAGGGCCTAAGAATGGGAGCAGAGGTATAGCTCTACCCACTCACGAGCCTCGGCACGAGGAGGGGATAGGGTGGCTAGCCCCACGCCCCGGCCGCTTTACCCCCGGGAAAGAGACCCATTACCCATTGTACAGGAGGCTGGGTGGGCCCCAGGGCCGGTCTGGACGGCTGCGGAAAAACTCGCCCTCACCGGGATTCAATCCCCGGACCGTCCAGCCCGTAGCGAGTCGCTATACCGACTACGCTATCCCGACCCCCTATTTCAGACTGGAATTAATCTAAATTATATACGTATCTTCTTATCGTACCTCTCAGGGAACAAACATCGTATCCCTTATTGACACCAGTCGGCTATCGCTGTTTATGGAAATTCTGACTGTTTGTCTGGAAAATCGCACAAAAGACATAAATGCACTCTGTGGGAAAGAGCAGCGTTATTAAACGTTAGACCATGTTTTACGTATAATTACCGCTGAGCTCAAAACTTTTCGTGAAGTGTGTGAGGAGAACTTCCTCATTCGACTCTTGTCTTTGCCTCCTTCACCCCAGTCCTCTACAGCGTTCAAAATATTATTTGTGATTATGGTGGGCAAAGTTTGGGCGGAATTTTAACGCTGGATTCTTGTGGACAAATCTTATATTTCACTTAACGTGTTTGCTGAGACCCTCCAATTTAGTGCTGGGGTAGTACTTCAGCATGCATGTAGACAGGTATACAAGTATGCACAGGGGAGTCCAGTTGAAGTCCAAACTCCAATACACGTGAACCTGATCGACCGTGTCATGGCCGCCCCGCCGCCTGTGTTATCGCCCAGCAATATTCTTCCTTTACCTTCATCTCATTGCGCTTTTATTCCCGCAACAAAAAGTTCGGCACGTATTTAAAAAACATTATTTCGTTGTTAACTTTTTGAAAGAATGCGTAAGTCTGAAATCGCATAATTTGACATTGCTTTAAGTCAGGATGTTTGTGCAATTATTTTCCAGTAGCTAATAATAATAATAATAATAATAATAATAATAATAATAATCAATTCTAGTTTATTAATGTGCCAATAATAATAATAATAATAATAATAAACTGCAGAAAACAGCTATATTGGGCACAGCACACATACTTCGGGACGTGCTAATGTAGAAGCACAAAAGTTTGATATTGAAGAAAGCGCTGGATGCACCATTAACAGTACGCGCAGAATAGCTGCGACACTGTGTACCCTAGAAACATGGTTTGTTTCAGTTATATAAGTGTGAATACCCTGCATAAAGGAGACAATGTAATAATAATAATAATAATAATAATATGAGGCCGTTTTGAAATATCACGTTATATCTTGTTAAAATTCATAACAATTAACCAAGCCCTCTGTTGCTGTATTGTGATAGTATGAAGGACGTCACGTGATCACACGTCGCTGTGGCTTCCAGTGTGAAAGTTCTTCAGGTATTCAGAAACAGTGTGTGCGTGTACACATGAGTTACCTTGACAACGGAAGGCGTTTCTTCCATATTGAGTGTACACGAGTCCGCGTAAGTTTGGAAACAGAATTCCATGCAGACGTAAGTAATAGAGCTTGTCCTGATGGAGTGACGTCTGCATTTTAGTTCGTGTATTTTTAAAGCAGACCTACATAATTTATTCCGCCGTGAATATAGTTGACCCTGAATAAGAGTAAATTGTTTTGGTAGTCTGGTTTGTGGGTTTAAAAAGCAGGCGCGCGCACGCGCACAAGGGTAACGGCAGTAACACGGATGTACTAAATGAACTGGGCGCAGAACACAGGATCCTTAAATTGTGTAAATTGAATTTCTCTTCAGGTAAACGTGTAAAAGGTAAAGCAGTCCCATTACAGACCTGACAGGCCCTTAGGATTCCAAGAGGTTCAGGCTGCCAGATTTCTAGGCAATCGGCACATGAAGGTGGTAAGGTTGTCAGCTCTGTTATACTCATTTCTGTTAGAGGCTGAGTCGACCCCAGTGCGACCGACAGGATTTTTCCACCATCGGGAATCGAACCCGCGACCTGCCGGTTTGTAGCGCAGTGCCGCAAGCAACTGCGCCACCGCGGTAAACTGTAGTAATTACAAAGTTATACATCTTTTTAAAATTCCGCATGTACCTGTATTCTGTTTTAAGTACAAAAGCAACACTGGCACACTTCTGAAATTGCGCATGTGAGTGTGTGTGCATAAATTGGTGTGTTCATAAATTAGACACAAAACTTCCTTTGTGCTTGCAGGAGAAGTAAAACATACGCAGGCAAGGGAACAGGATCACATTTGTCTTGTCGTAATTTCGGTGCGTATTTATTTCATTATTAGGCGACGGACTGCTCCAGGTGCGCACCCAGAATTTTTCTGTCGGTGCGTTCCTGACCCTGAGGCTGTGTACAATTTATGTTTGATCTTAAAAATCATATTATAAAAATCGTGTCGTAAGGGTAGCATAACTCTCTCTAAAACTGCATTTGCATACATACGAATATAACTACATGTTCCGTGACTCACTCACGGTGTCCTATCTTATTGTTTTTTTTAATTTTATTAATTTATTTTTCAAAATTCTAATGTACTGGTCATCAGCCGACTTCAGTGGCTGATGTCGGCTGAAGGGTAAACTCTTAAAACTTTTGATATCATAATATCTACAAAACCTGGTTTTTTTTTTTTAAATTTCGGCTTTGGGGTTTTGGGAGGCTGCAGCCCGGCAGCCCTCCCTCCTTCCCTGTGTGCGCCTCTGGGCTGATCAACAGCTTTTAAATTAAAATATTTTTGTCGGCTTCCAGAACTTTTGACACTTAACCTGTATGAGTACGAAAGCGAAATATGTGCACGATGCAATAATTTGCCGTTGGTACACTTGCACTGGTATTATAACGCGCGGAAGGAAGCAGACAACGATGTCTCTGTAAACGTATTAAAATACAGGAGTTGAAAGAGAAAATTATCTCGGCTCTGACACGGATGACGAATTTTAAAGTGCATCATTCGAATCTCATCGTTTTGTCGTCTATTACAGCTCGATGAAAGTAATATGAACTTTTGTCTAAGCCGATTATAAACAGGAAGTAGCAAGAGAATTGTCTTAATAGCGACAGAAGGGACGCAATTAGAAGTTACCTGTTCGATTCCCAGTGTCTTAGCTTTTGACGCTGTGTACCCACAACAGTAGTTTACTTTACCTTACATCCTGATCTAAACGCTCATAAAAATAGCCGTTATGGCTTCACAGTGACAGCTTGTACACCGTATTTGGTATAGTGGGAAACTTATGGGCTAAGTCCTTCTTTAATTCCCGGAAAAGGCAAGTGATATTTCTATTTTTCAGAACGTTCAGGCCTGTTGTTGGGCCCATCCAGCCTCCTATTTAACCTTTTAAAGTCTAGCAGTAACTTTACATACGACCAGGTTTAACATTAAAAAATTCTACTTAGTGCCCACATTGCGTTTATGTGTTTTGTAGGGATCTCAGAACAAACAACAACTTTTGCCTTATAAAACATTAAGAGACTGGTTTGTGTAGCCAAAGTGGAGAGTGTTTACAGCGCGGTATGCACTGAGTCCTTATATAAAACAGATACGCTTCGTCTTTAAAGGGTTAATGTGTATTCGAGGATTTTCCCCTGGGTAAAGCGGACGGGGCGCGAAACTGAGAATTTTATTTTGTGGCGAGGTTAATAAGGAGTGGAACTGTAACTCCATGTCTCTTATGCCTTCATGGCATGCCCAGGAACGACATTGTTTTCACTGAGTTTCCTTTTGGGTCAACCTCCCCTAATAGCATATAGTTCCTGTGTTTTTTATTATAGCGTTAATGTGTTTACCTTAACATCATCAGCATAAGTAACTAGTTGATGTGTTTCATTTAGTTTGATCAATCCAAAATTCCATCGACTTTCTTGATGAGTTATTCTAAAGGCAAGTTAAAATGTAGTGGTGATAAACACGAGCCAGCTCTGAATTTTAACTGCAAAAACGCCATCCATTTCTTAAATCTTCGAGTCGTAAGCAAAGTAGGACGTACACTATTCTGTTTATACTACAGAATGATTCATATAGAACGAAATCCAAATATTTAGCTATAGATC
Organism: Coptotermes formosanus; assembly: GCA_013340265.1. Lineage (NCBI taxonomy): Eukaryota > Metazoa > Arthropoda > Insecta > Blattodea > Rhinotermitidae > Coptotermes > Coptotermes formosanus. The sequence continues at coordinate 1,158,457 of BLKM01000152.1, forward strand.
AGCTGGCTTAGCTGGCACGTTGCGTCTACCAAAATTGTTTCCCCTGTATTCCGTCTGTATCATGCGGTGTGAACCGGTAACCCAGTAGCTTCGCACAAGAAACACCCGCTCCTGCAATGTGTACCTCATCGTGCAGCTGCTATCTTATAACAAAGGACGAGCGGGATATTAAAGTTGCCGCAACCTGTCACCTAGCGTCAGAGAGGTGAATGAATCACGGCTAAACTTGGTATGAGATGCCCGGGACGTGACAAGTAGTTGGGAGGTAAACTAATGCCGCCGTTAGTGATCCATACCTAAATGTATGGATTTCGTTCTGTATGAATCACCCTGTATTGCTTTACTGCTGAAATTGAGATCAAACTAAAATAAGTGAATTAATTTCCGTCATGCAGTAAAATAAAGATCTTTAACTAGAAACTATTTCAAGCTCACCGGTTGATGGTGCCAATAGCTACTGTTACGGAAGGCCAATTTTGACGGTTTTAATACCCCCTGGGTCAGTCAATTGTAGTCTGAAATATGCATTGTGTTGGGGTTTTACCCCCCACCGCCTTCAGATAATCGTTGTGGACGTTAGCAGTGAAGGTCGTGTAACTCGACAGCTTTCACTGTTTTGTCATTCCTATTAATGAAATGCTGGTTCGTTGATAACTGAACTGTGTGCATGCTGACCGCAAGCTGATGGACATTACCGTGTGCGTGCGTCGTCGTTTCTTTGACCTTTTGTGTCAAAACGAATCAAGGATAGGTGGACGGCATGTCTGTCAGACAGAAATTAAGGAATTTTATTCGCTTTTCAGTTATTTCATTTTGACATGAGTCAACCTTGGATTTTTATATATGTACTATTTGTAAAATTGAATCCAGGACTGCCATGGTAAAAGCAGCACCCAACAAGAAGAAGGCTCTTTTAACCAATAAATTGGACTTAAATTTAAGGAAGAAACCAGTAAAGTGCCACATTTGGATCCCAGTGTTGTATGGTGCTCAGACTTGGACACTTGGGAAAGTAGATTAGAAATAACCTGGAAAGTTTTGAAATGTGGTGCTGGAGAAGGATGGAGATCATCAGATGGACCGATCGTGTGGGAAATTAAGAAGTAACAGGCCTACATACAGTCAAGGAGGAGAGGAATATCCTACATACAGCAGATAGAAGGAAAACTAACTGGATTAGTGACATCTTGCGTAGGAAGTGCCTTCTAAGGCACGTCATTAAAGGAAAGTTAGAGGGAAGGATAGAAGTGGCCGGAAGACGGGAATAAGATGTAAGCAGCTACTGGTTGACCCTAAGGAAATGAGAAGATACTGGAAATGGAAAGAGGAAGCACTAGATCGCACTCTGTGGAGAACTCGCTTTGGAAGAGGCTGTGGGCCTGTTGTAAGACGGACTGCTGAATGAACTACTTGAGTGGGTGAAGAACGACTGTCAAAACTCGTGCCTGCTGAGAGACCATTGTACGTCCCACGGCTTGTGCAAGGATGAGTATGAAGCACTAATGGACAAGATAATGGACAGGAGAAAAACCAGTGCGCCCCGACGTAAACTTGTCCCTGTACTACTTTGCCTACCACAAAACCCACATGGCCTATCCTGGGAGTGAACCTGGGCCTCCCCGTAGAAAGCCTGATATTTACGTAAGTTGAATCCCTTCAAATTTTGTAATAAACTTTTGTCACTGCAAAAGATCGGAATGTGAGGCATACATTATAACTGAGCCTCATCCCGAAAGTTACGTACCTTTATCGACACAATGAAAAACGTGCAAAATTTGAATTCCAAAACGCCTTCTTTGTAGCCACAGTTGATCCTTTTCACTACTTAATTTGTTGGTACCTTTTGTTTAAAACTTGACTGTGATTGGAAGATTTAATTCTTCTGGGATATGACGCTGTGTGATTGGGTGACGACACGGTGTAACATCCCAGAAGACTTGAATCTTCAGCAACACTTCTGTAAGAACCCCAAATCTCGCACGTCTGTAGTTTTGTAATGTTAACTCGTCTTTGAATGTAGTTTGTAGCGTATAGAGTGCAAGCGCCTACCGTTATGTGAGATAGGTGAGTTATTTTAAAACTAGTCGAGTACAGAGCAAGGAGAAGCGTGTTAAATATGCATGGACCCTGTTTATAGATGCGGTTGTAGGACGAGTTATGTGCGGAGCCAGAAAGACAGACTGTGTGAAATCTATCAGTGACTTACGGGATATTCCTTATGCTGCTGCAGTAAACCCATTTCCTTTCACTCATCACCCCACCCTGACAAAACCAGACATATCGTCATTCTGTTCTTTCCACCCTTATGCTGATTGTGTCGTCAAGGAGGGCGCAGCATGTGCACTGCTTCGTCGTCTGAGGGTTGTTTATCGTACCCCCCCCCCTCTTTTTCTTTCTCTTCGGTCTTTATTTCACACGTTCTAGCAGGCTTTAACAAATGCGTACACACACAAAAAAGAGGAGATCTGTTTGGGAGGAAGCAGTAAGAATATTCTGTGTTATATGAAGGTCAGACGTTTCCGTTTGGGAAGCTGATCCTTATAGCTGAAATTAAGAACTGCTGTGGTCTAGCTAGTTTTAAATCAGGCCTGTCAGACACGCTGCCTCCAGAGTTTTGTGACGCGGCCCGCTCACGTTTCGATTCGTGCAGTTTTTTTCGGTAATCCTTTTAAATTAAATAACAGTGGATTGTTTATTTATGGTACAGGTTACAGAGAGTCTTGCTGGAAGTTTTCTTGCGTTCTCGCCCACCCGTCATATAAAATCACTTAGGAATTGTGAAAATGCACTGAAACTCGCTTAAGAAAAACCCGGTTAAGAAAATTTCCCGCCTAAGAAGTCAGGATAAGAAAGCACTGAAATTCTTCCATTTCATTAAAATTACCCTTTTAAGAAATTTCCCGCTTAAGAAGTAGGATTTTCTTGGAATTTTCAAAATTTTCTTAAGAGGGTTTCACTGTATGTAGTTTTAGCACTTACAGTGTTTGTACATTTTACAGTCGAAATTAAAAAAGTGTTTCTTAAAAATGTATGTTATACGTTCAGTCAGTCAGAACTTAAGTAACTTCCCAGAGGTACAAATTTGTTATTGTTATTATTATTATTATTATTATTATTATTATTATTACATAATACACCCGGGGGACGCTATAAAATTAAATAAAATGAGTATTTCATTACGTCACTTTTTTCTGCATTATAGTATTTATAGTGAGAAATGACGAGGGAGTTTGACATTATGTCCTATGTTGCGACCCAAGATGTCAAGTTGAATTTTGAATTTGGCATTCAACATGTTTTTAACTTGATGGGCCTACTTTCAATACTTCAGGTCGTGTGTACAGGAAAGCGGAACGTAAAATCCACAGCAGTTTACCCCGTAATTTTAATGTTGCGAATGCAGTATCGTAAATTTATGTCTTCGTCATGTGTCTGATCCTCCATCTGCCAGCACTAGAAAATTTCAATATGTTTTTAATTTGTCAGTACACTGAACTGTGATGCGCAAGGTCATAATGGTGAATCAGTTGTAATCATCAAATGGCAAAGAAAGTATACATTTCTTTCGGTCGCCATAGGCTTATTATTGTAGTTTTACATTGTTTACAAATGTGGCAACGGAAATTCCAAAAAAAAAAAAAAAAGTGTTGTGTATCATTGACACCACGTCGCTTCGTGTTCAAGGAGAAGTGACAAGATGCAAGAGCGAGCAAATGTCAGGTGTAATTGACACGCAATTTAAATGCCCGTCGGTATCCCACAATCAGTTTATTTTTCTTTAAAACGACCGTTAGGTAGTGTATGTTGTGAACGCCAAAGTTCCCTGGATTCTGTCCTCAATTACGTACCTCATGCTACCAGAACCTGTTTATTTGACAGGTTTTTTTATGATTATCTTCCGATCTACTTCTTCTTTCTCCGTGTGACCTCTTTCGATAAAATTTTCTGCAAAAAATTTCGGGTTTCTTTCTTTATTTTATTTTATTTTATTTTATTTTATTTTCACCAAATACTGCACTTAGTTTAGACACTCTCAAACAAGTTTCGACTGAGTTATACAGTCATCAGCGAGTCAGTTGTAGACAATAAGCAGCTCGCAACAAGCTACAGAATTTTAACTATACATATGCTGCAGTATGTATTCTTATATATGTGGATTTAAAATCATAAAACAATATGTACATAGGATTTTAATGGATAAAATGTATAGAAGTATAAGATATTGTATAAAAGTATAGTGGAGTTGGTGTTCTTGTTCTTAGTAATGGTTTGTAAATTGGAAGAGGCGAAGGAGCAGGAAATGTAGAAGAAAAATGAGTAAGGAAAAGGGGAAAATGGGAGAAAGTGAGTGGAAGATAAAGGAGAGCGAAACAATTGGATATTTTGTAATATGTATGTTGTAAATGTATGATATGATATGCATTGCGTCAGATATGATATACAGTAGAACTCGGTTATAACGTCATGATGGGGACCGAAAATTATGTGTCGTTATAAACGAGTTCTGTTATAACTGAGGAATATAATGTTATGGTTAACAGCGTCGAATTAATTGGTACCATAGAATGTCTTGACTGTACAGGCGAGGTGTCGTATAAACCGATGTCGTTATAACCGGGTTCTACTGTATATTCATGGAAACATCGTTTCCTGAAATTTGATTTCTGCGAGATTTAAAGTTCTCGGGGATGTGACTGTGAAAAGTTGCTATCTTCTGGAAAATATCACTGTGTTTTCTGGTACATACCAGCGTTTCGGAGGAACCTGCTACTTTCATCTTAAGGGTAGAAGAAAGATTCAACCTTGAAGATAGAGGCTGTAGATTTGTCTGAAATCTCGGTGTATACCTGTCATACCATACGGCGTCACAACCCAAAAGACAGTAACCTTAAGGCCCCCCTTGCCTTTGAACTGAAAGCACATTCTGAGGCACATTTTGTACTTACTCTGCCCCTATATACTGAACAATATAATTGTGCGAACACCCGTATACGCGCCAGGGCCTTGTCACTGTACGCATAACAGAATTATATGCGCTTCTTTGTAGATGAATGGAAATTAAACTTCAAGACGGAAACACAACACTGGCATTAGGTCTCTAAGACATCACATAGCATATTGTGTTATTTGAGAACTCGTAAGCATTACGTTATGTTTAACTAACTAACTAACTAACTAACTAACTAACTAACTAACTATATGGAGCAGAGGCCTTCTTGAGAAGCTAACAGTTTCTCAGCTAGTCAAATTCCCCGCATTTTATGGAACCCGGAGGTTCATTACTCCATTCACAAGAGCCCGCCATCTGTCCCTATCCTGAGCCAGCTCAATCCAGTACATGCGTCATCCCACTTCTTGAAGATCCATTTTAATGTTATCCTCCCATCTACGGCTGGGTCTCCCAAGTGGTCGCCTTTCCTCAGGTCTCCCCACCAAAATCCTGTATGCGCCTCTCTTTTCCCCCATACGTGCTACATGCCCTGCCCATCGCATTCTTCTCGATTTGATTACCCGAATAATATTTGGTGATGAGTACAGGTCATGAAGTTCCTTGTTATGTAGTCTTCTCCACCCTTCTGTCGCCTCGTCCCTCTTAGGCCCAAATATCCTCCTCAGCACCCTATTCGCGAACACCCTCAGTATTTGTTCGTCCCTCAGTGTGAGAGACCAAGTTTCACACCCATACTAAACAACAGGTAAAACTACAGGGATGTATACCCTAAGCTTTGTGTTTTTGGAATTACGTTGTGTTTACTTTACTTTACTTTACTGAGATCAGAAATAGTATGCCAAGACAGAAGTTCTTGTGGCGGTGTTGATAACGATTCAAGTCGGAGGTGAGTTTTGGACTACCCTGAAATTGGAGGCAGCAACTTACTCCGAAATGTTCGCACCCATATAGCAAACCACACATCATGCACCGAAAGATTAAATTGCATTTAGCGCGTTATGATTTTGCAAGATTTTATGTTCTGAAAGAGATTTTTGCCGAGGATTCAGGTCTTGTTGTTTGTGCCCCTGTGTCATTTGGCGAGTGCCTTCCGACGTTTTGGAGGCACCGCTTTTCTATGAAACGGTGGTAACATGCATAAGGCATGAATCCTCGTGTTTGATTCCATTTTTTCTTTTAAATTCTTGTGGTAAATATGTTTTCTGCTGAATATTAATATAGATTTTTATATAGGATTGCTTTATCCCCGTCTTCTTGAACCCTGACATACTTTTTGTAGTTCCGAAACCCAGCAGCTATCTTCGTGTGATGCGTAGTTTAGTCTACCATATGTGAGCTTTCTTGTCGAGAATTCTTTACCCGTCACTCGGGAGAAGAAATAGCATTATATTACTGCTGTGACTTGTGCCGAAAGCTAGAGAAATATCGCCTTCCAGAAATAGTCCGCTTTAGTCTGTATCAAAGGGAGAGTAGTGGCAACAGAACCGTCACTACAGATGCTGCTGCAGCGCCAGTTGAACAACGGCCGGATATGAAACTGGGCTAACGCGCGTTCACAAATAGAATAAATGAGGCATTTTAACACCACACTGCATTGTTTGCTTTTACGTGTACAGGACTATGCTTCCGTGTTCAGGGATTAGGCTGTGGAGTACCGTGACGTGATGGTGATACAATCAATATGTATCAATTTATGTGCGTTAGAAAAGTATGGTCGAACTCGGTTATAACGTCATGAGCGGAGTTGAATGCATTGTATCTTTATAGACGAGTGCTTTTCTAACCGAGTAGTATACTGTTACGGTTAACAGTGGGGAATTAATTGGTACCACAGAATATGTGACTCTATGGGCGAGGTGTCGTGTAAGCCGATGTCGTTATAACCGGGTTCGACTGTATTTCGATGCGATTTTTGAGTTGTTGCGTCACAGGGTAAGCGGTACCCATATTTTCGTCATCTTCAAGGGTTTGTGTGTCTGTCTCTTCTCGGACATCTTGACATTTGAATTTGAAGGAACTACAATCCCTCGAAACGTCGGGAAGGGGTTCCTCAAGTATGTCTATATTTTCTTCAAGGACATCTGAAGAGGAAACAATTGGAAAACTTAGAACTGAGTTAGTGGGCTCTCAAATTTAAAACCACGAAGACGGCTGCTGTGTTATAGTATTAGACTGAAATAATTTAAATGTGTTATTTACTATGCTATAGATTGCTAAGGTTATATGAATGAAAGAGTAGGGGCATTGATGGAATTATACTGACAGGAGAAAATCAACGTTCTTGGGAGACACCCCTGTCCTAATGACACGTATCCTATATGGGCTGGTTTTGGATCAAATCCGGGCTTCCGCTCTGAGACTCCGATGACTAAACTCTGATGCAGGTCACGGCTAACGGAAGTTTTGAAACTTCTCTATCAGTTGTAAAACTCAGGTGCAATACTGAAGTCCCTAGCTCGCTTCGTATCATGACTGTAATGTCCTCGGGCGGGATAGCCACTAGGCAACAGACTTTGCGACTAAGATTCGATTCCAGGCAGATGTAATTCGAACAAGAGCACAACTGATGAATATCCATTACGCCTATGTGTTGCTTATACGAGGGGCGGTCAGAAAATAAGTTTACACTTCCAACATTTTTTTTTGTTATTTTCAACTCTAATAATAACATTTCGGATTTAATTACGTTGCCATGCCACTACTTTTCAGATACCCCCTGCCACATTTGCGGTATTTATGGTATCCTGGAACGAACTTTTCTGTTCCCTGCTGATATCAGTCCTTGTCGTTTATCATCAACCATCATGTCGCAGCTGTTTCAGCCTCGTGATCATCTTTAAATTTGTAGTCGCTAATATTTTGCTTCAACGTCGTAAACAGATGATCGTCGCTGCCCAGCAAATTCTCGTTCTCGAACTACAGTCAGTGTAAGTTCTTTAGTAAAAGGTACAGTTGTCCCTGTGCACACTATAAAGGCATATAGAGGGAGAGGAACTACCATCGAACTCGGTTATAACGTCATGAAAGGGACTGAATATTTTGTGTCGTTATAAACGAGTGTAATTACGGTCGAACTCGGTTATAACGTCATGAAAGGGACTGAATATTTTGTATCGTTATAAACAAGTGTTGTTATAACCGAGGAGTATAATGTTATGGTTAACAGTGAGGAGCTGATTGGTACCACAGAATATCTGACTGTATTATCGATGTGTCGTGTAAACCGACGTCGTTATAACCGGGTGCTACTGTATATATCCACTCATTCTTAGCCTCAGAACTATCTATATGGAGGTGAGCGGTCTGCTTCACGGCCTGGCTGATCTACTCCTTGGAAACCCTCTTGTACTGGTTGGAGGCTTAGTGGGCCGCCACAGAGACTGTCTGAACATTTTGGAGAAGAGAAGAATCTCTTACTTCGGCTTTGAATCGAACTCGGTATCGTCCAGCCCGTAGCTCGGTCACTGTAGTAGCTTCCTTATGAAACTGTACGACATATACACCAATTCTGTGACTGGCAGTCTTAAAACTGGCCTCTGTGCCTTTGTTGCTCTGTCAGCTGGAAGGGCCTTAACAGTCGTCTAAAATATTTCACAAAAACCACTTTCAAACGCTTCGTGAGTGAGCTGTAGAACGTTCATGTCGCACAGCGCTGAACTGACCGGTACCTCTGTGTTGAAATAAATGTGTGGTTTTAGTGCAACAGTAATTCGTTCCCCTCAAGATGGCTTAATTAACCCTTTAAAGACGAAGCGTATCTGTTTTATATAAGGACTCAGTGCGTACCGCGCTGTAAACACTCTCCACTTCGGCTATAAAAACCAATCTCTTAATGTTTTATAAGGCAAAAGTTGCTGTTTGTTCTGAGATCCGTACAAAACACATAAACGCAATGTGGGCACCACGTAGAATTTAAATCTGGTGGTATGTAAAGTTACCGCTAGGCTTTAAAAGGTTAACAGAAGGGTTTAAAACAATTTTTGACTGTGTAAATTTCCCATCACAATATACGTCATACCATTATGGTCACGTGATTTACCATTATCACTTCGCATTTAGTATCTCAGTTCTTTTTGACCTTGAAACCATTCAGCATGCGAAGGCAAACAGCCGATTGTTTTGTGGTCAGTGTGAAGTGCATATCGATGGTAGTACAGCATTCTCTTCGAACAGGGCAAGTGGGATGTGACAGTCATCTCTTCTCACTCTGCTCTGCGCAGTCGAGTAATTTCGGTATTTATGTCACCCGCCATCATATTACGCCGCTCTCAGTGATTACCCGTTACGCCGTTTGCCCACCTGAATGTCATCGCAATAATTTACAGGACTTTTTTTTTGCGAGTATTATGTTTTATCAAGGTCATGGGTGGTACAAAATGATGTCCAATTGCATTTGGGTCCATAGTGTAAACCTCACATTCATTAAACTAAATCCATGCAGCGATGTCCTTGATAATCTGAAGAATTTATCAGCTCGAAATAATAAACACCAACTAATGCACCAAATTATATATAATCTTTATTTGTAAAAACCTCCAACATGTTTCGATCCTGGTGGGCCATCTTCAGGGAGAATAGTCTTGATACACTGTGTGGTTGCACTTATACAGTTAAGTGTGGATGTGGCCTAGGTTTCGTCCTCCGTTTCAGGGGTATCGTGTAGTGTCCGCGGTCTGGCTATGAACTGTAGATTGTCAGCTGCTTGTGAAAGTCCCCAATTATATGGAAACCGAAGGTTCAGGGACGTGTTCGTAACAGCCCACAGCTGCTCCCTGTCCAGTGCCAGATTACTTACTACTACCAACCCTTATTTTACACCCTAGTTGCTTTGCTGAAAAACGGGCATGTATAAAATTTTTATATTAATAAAAATATTTTATATAATTTGTGAGGTCTTGCAAAAATTTACATTTTTACCTTGAGTTTCAAGTTTCTGTATAAAATAAACACCTATTATGATCAGCTTGATCTAAACGTGTAGTATTTGAAAAGATGATGTAAATAAATTTTGTGCCTGACGGAATACGTAGTGCTGTTTGTTGCGTAAGAGGCATTAAAGCAAAAATGCGTAAAGTAACGGGTATAACACAAGGTCTGGCTGTATTTATTTAATTCTAAAGTTAAAATTTCTGGATTAGCTAAATATTTTAAAATTTCAGTGGAAGATCTACCAGTGCAGTCACCTTACGTACAGTCTTTCATTAAATAACTCCATCGGCAGTCAACAAATAGGCAACAAGGCAACACAGATTTTTGAAGTGTTTTAAACTGCCATCTCTTTCGGTCTGTCCGGACAATAACAGACGACAGATATGAGGCGACAGGTGACAGATATATAAACAACAAAGTCAAACACACAGTAATGCCGCAAGGTTTATTTCGGCCTTTGGCGTGGCTTTCTTGACCGACTGTCCTCTTTCATGTTCTGCAGACAGATGTCACGTTACACGTGACAGAGACCGCTAACACTGTCTTCCACTTCCCTGGTAATGATGCAGTCATACGTCATTGGGAGCTAAATACTCTTTTCATTTCATACAGTGTCTTGTCCTAACAATACGAACACACATACAAAATTCGGATGATTTCACCACATTCATTTACTTATTATCCGTCGCTTGTTAGACCCATTACTGTAACTTGCAAAGACTGAGGGTTGAAGCTCCATAATGTTGATAGCTTTCAAAATTTTCTGTCTTCATTTGGAGTGCGTGATCCTGAGGATAAAGGCATTACGATCCGTCGAAACGTCGGGAACTGTTTACCCAACGACACAGCCTAACATCCAAGAAGACTTCAAACTTCAGCATTACCGATGTTAAATCTTACACTGATAATTTTATTTTGAAACTTTGTTTGCATTGTGTTTGGCTTGTATAGTACTTCATGGTGTTACAAAGTACCAACTGCCTTTTATGACAGTAATTATTTTTGTTTAAGACAAACGCATTTCGACGGTTATGTTATCGTCAACGCCAGTGTCCTCTACAAACGCAGGTAATGTTCGTCACATGCCTGCTTGTTTTGTTCTTCTGGACGTGTTTCTTGTTGGTTTCGTACTGTTATGTGGTTGGTTGTTGTTGGTTTCATACTGTTTATGTTTGTTTGTTGTTGGTTTCGTACTGTTATGTGGTTTGTTGTTGGTTTCTTATTGTTTTGTGGTTGTTTGTTGTTGATTTCGTACTGTTACGTGATTGTTGTTGGTGTCGTACTGTTGTGTGGTTGTTTGTTGGTTTCGTACTCTTATGTGATTGTTTGTTGTTGGTTTCGTACTGTTAGGTGGTTGTTGTTGGTTTCGTACTGTTGTGTGGTATGGCTGGGTACTGATTAAGTATGTACACTATACTTAAAATCGTTATTGTGTGGTAAGATTTTTCACTGTGTTTCTGGTAGATATTTTGCTTGGCCGACCCAGGGCATTATAACGATAAAGACGAACGTAGAAGTGCTTCTGTACACACGTGTGCATGAGTGAGGAAGGAACTGGAAACAGAACTTTCTCTGATTTGTGTAGACTGCGTTATGCGCGTTGTAGGGGTAAAGATACGACCAGATTGGGTGTAGGGGAAGGCTGGCTGTCGTCACATTTCTTGTACTAACCATGTAATTACGTCAGATACTGAGAGCTGGTGCCCCCCCGGCCGCTTCTCTTCCGAGCCCATAAACTGTGAGTGCAGACTTCTATGCACACAGGCTCAGAGTTCTGTAACAAACAACTTATACCTGAAGTTGTTTGGAACCCAACTCCCATTTCCTATGTAAAACTAAGTTCACTTCAGTACCAGAGTGTCGTATGGGACATTGGTGGCAGGGCTGATTTATTGGTAGGGTTTGGGGGGTGGGGGTGGGGGTGTACAATAGTACAGTCAGGGAAGTCGGCATACGTTAGAATTTGGCGAACACTGCCACTCTTATTGCAGGCACTAAAATATCACCCCGGGCAGAAGTGCCTCATCGTTATATGCTGACAACGGCTGTCGTATTCATCATGCTTGAGTGAGTTTGAACCGTACATTTTTTAAAGTCTTACGGATGTTCATTCTTAACGAACGGTTTGTATGGGTGTAAAACATAGTATCTTACATTGAGGTAAGAACGTAGGGCGAGAATCTTCGAGAACTGGGTGATGATGAGCATGTTTGGGCCCGAAACGGATGCGATAACAGGCGACTGGAGGAAAATACACATTGAGGAACTTCATGATTTGTATACCTTACCAGGTATTATCTGGGGTTTTAACCTTTTAAAGCCTAGCGGTAACTTTGCGTACCACCAGGTTTAACATTAAAAAATTCTACGTGGTGCCCACATTGCGTTTATGTGTTTTGTACGGATCTCAGAACAAACAGCAACTTTTGCCTTATAAAACATTAAGAGACTGGTTTTTATAACCGAAGTGGAGAGTGTTTACAGCGCGGTACGCACTGAGTCCTTATATAAAACAGATACGCTTCGTCTTTAAAGGGTTAATACTTTCTGTACCGTGTTGGTACTTCAATGTCTGATATATTAACCAACACCAACACAATGTACACCAGATTTATTTCAATTTAAGATTTGAAACTTAAAATTTCATTAGGCAGGGTCCAGCATGTTTCGATGGGCAGCCCATCACCATCAGCGTCACAAGACTTACCAGAAAAAGAAGGAAAACCATTTTGGCGGGCTGACATAATTAAGTTCAAAATTACATCACTGTCGGCACATAAAAGTGTTAAAACTGTGTTATTAAAGTCTAAGACACGAACTTGGAGAACACTTAAAGGCACTAGTTAAAACAACCTGACGAATATCACTGCACTATCGTGTTTCATACAAAACGTCCCGTAGCAGTGGCAGCTCTTTTCATATAGCTGATGTTCATATAAGTGAAACTCTACGTTGAACACACCCAGATGTTTGGTAGAAGGTTCTAGCAGAGATAATTTTGCACTCTGTTGTCTCTTATGAGTATTTTATATTTGTGCAAAGTTTAGTGTTTCTGACTGGGCTTTACCTATGTAATATATTAGGTGCTCGCCTATACCCTTGCTACTCGGCTAGAGCCGCATCTGATATGAGACCCTGAGGCTATGCCCACCTGAAGCTGATTGTCACAATATTGTATATCCAGGCCTGCTAACTCCATGATGAGCGATCTTTTGTTAGAAGTCTTGTAGTTGCTCAGCTGGTCAATAAATGCCCTTTTTTAATGGAACCCAAAAATTCGTTAGATGGACATGAACTCGTGGAGAGAATAGGATACGAATACAGAATTTATGTGTGGTAAACCACTTGCTAAAAAGCGGCTTGAATGACAGATGCGAGAAGATATTATCTTAACCCTTTAAATAGCTTTTTATAATGCAGATTACAAAGTCAGTGATTATTCGACTTTCAGGTTGTTAGTGTTAAATTACGCGTTAATTGTCGGTTTATAAATTACTTAATTAGACCCGTTAAGTTGCATTTTGAGTATTTCAGTCGAACGCATTGATATGGAAAGAAAAAAATCGTACGAATTCTGAACTGCGATAGCTCAGTTGGTTCAGTGACTGTGCTGTAGGTGAGGCGACAAGGAGTTGATTTCCGGCTTCTACAAGCAGGTACAGGCACTCCCGGACGCACGCAACAGCAACGTCCAGGAAGGTCCGGCGCAAGTCGCACTGAAATATACATACGGTCAGTCGTGTAGGCCTGTGTACATAGAACGGAGGGAGTCAGTCCGGTTGAAATCCATGGTCCAACACACTCGAACCTGATAGGTCACAGCATGGCCACCCCGTCGCCTGTGTTATCGCCTGTCAGTATTCTTCACTCATATTCGCTTCATTACGCTTTCATTTCCACAAGGAAAAACGAAGCGCGCGTTTAAAAATGTGTAATTTTTTCTTGTTTTTATAAAACATAGCGTCCTTATGAAATTATGTAAGTTTGAGAGTGTAAAGGGTAAAGCAATCCCTATACAGGCCTGGACAGGCCCTTAGGTTCCAGGAGGTTGAGACTCCCAGATTTCTAGACAATTTCTAGACACTTTAAGGTGGTAAATATTCATTTCTGTTAGAGGCTGAGTCGACCCCAGGGCCATAGTGAAAAATTCCAATGACACCATTGGGAATCGAACCCGCGACCTTCCGGTTTGTAGCGCAGTGCCTCAACCAACTGCGCCACCGCCTGTAAAAGAATCTTTCTCGACGCTATAACACCGCGCTGGCTTTGTGGCCGCATTCGACTTCTTATCCGTTGGGTGCCGGTGGCCTTCACCTGGAAGTAGCGGACGCGAAAATGACAGCGTTAAGAATACGGGAATCTCCAGCTCTGCCCTACACCCCTACATATTAGGACGCCGTGATTTAACCCAGGCACACGTCTGCCTTAGCTCTTCAAACGGGGTGCGGTGAAACTGTCTCTTTGGAACTGCTTCCTCTTTGGTCACACTGTCCATTCCACAGATGATAGTTTGGATCAATGGTGTAATAATAGACAAGGGAAAATGGATGTATTGGGATGTAAATCGGCCACAGTGCTACGTACGTCACCACAAATACCCCATGGACTGCCCTGGGAGAGAAACGGGACCTCTACGTGGAGAAAGGGAGGCTAACCGCTTGAGTTAACCAGTAATTTTGTGTAACTCACGCGGTACAGGCCTGCTGCTGACGCGTTCGAATTCAGCAAAAGACTTTGTCAGGCACTGTATGCATGACCACATGTGATTACTGCAACAGTGATATGATTTCATCATTTTTCCTCGAAAACACTCAATGAATGTTCCAATCCAGCAGAACCCTCTTGTGTAAAGCAAGTGTTTCTAGTAACAAGAGTCGTGCAGTGCATGACTGTTCACAACTATGGCATTTATGTTTCATTTAGTTATCTTCAGAATGACGAAATATGTGTGACTTTTCTTTATTGTGTTGATTAGCCCTCTTACAAAGTGAAGTTACGCCTGACGGTTAGTCATATATTCCGTCCTGCTGCCGATCTTCTTCCCCTCCATTCCCGGGGCTTATGACTAGATATTATTGTGATTTTCAGAGTAAATGCCGTAGTGCCCACGAGCGCCCTTCTGATGAGAGAGCGGGTTGAGAACTCGGTAACCGGTGAACAAAACAATGTGGAAGTACTTTTCTGTCCAGTGCTCTCCGACACCCGAAGGACCGTTGCTTTGTTTTAAGATTCCCAGGTTTGACCCGCTTTTCCTTCTGATAAAAGTAGTATCAGGATGAGAATAAATATAGAGCACTGGTGGAATGATACTGACAGGGGAACACCGGTTTTTTTTTCACGGCACGACAACGCCTAATGGGCCAGGGCTACCTCATTGTCGAGGCTTCGCAGTCACACTCAGGTAGACACACCACACTCGGACGAGTGATTTTCCCGTCGCAGAGACCTCTACCTGACAGCACACAACATTCAGAAGGGACAGATATCCATGTGCCCGGCGAGATTCGAACCCGCAATCCCAGCAAGCGAGCAGACCCGCGCCATAAACCGCGTGGCCACTGGAACACCGAATTACTCGCAGTAAAACCTGTCTCAGATTCACTTGTCCACCACAAAGCTCTCAAGGGCTGACGTGCCATCGAACCCTGCCTTCCGCGGTGATGAGCCGGCGACTAAGCTGCTGTACGGCTAATTAACCCTTTAAAGACGAAGCGTATCTGTTTTATATATAAGAACCCAGTGCATACCGCGCTGTAAACACTCTCCACTTCGGTTATAAAAACCAGTCTCTTAATGTTTTATAAGGCAAAAGTTGCTGTTTGTTCTGAGATCGGTACAAAACACATAAACGCAATGTGGGCACCACGTAGAATTTTTGAATGTTAAACCTGGTGGTACGTAAAGTTACCGCTAGCCTTTAAAAGGTTAAGAGGCGAAGGCGATCTGAATAATTATGAAACTTTGGGTCGCATATCACAGAGAACACACAGGATGTGTGGATATGATGTTAGTGTGGGTAGCAATGTTTGGGACAGTTCTAGTTATTTTCAGGACCACTTCAAACTAATAAGTGTTCTCTCTTGTCGAAAATTTGAATTCTTTAAGTTTAAACCAAGTGGCATGCACGATTACCGCTTCTCGTTAAAGGGTTAAGGATGGCCTTGACGTGATCCTAATGTGAGGTGATCGACAATGATCAGTGTCATTACCAACTGACCAAACAGGTCAAAAGAAGGATGTGAGACGGTAAACAAGGTGTGAGGTCTTTATTGGAATGTCTTTTGTTTTTTTATACACTTAACCAAGACGAATACGTTGCACACTGAAAGTGACTCAGCTGTTTCGAATTCCTGATCCGGGCACCCCAGATAGCTCAGTAGGGGTAGTGACTGGGTTATGGACTGGGTGACTTGAGGACGGATTTCAATTCCTGCCAGGCACAAGAGATTTTCCTGTTCTTCGTAGCGTCCACACTGACTGTCAGGCACATCCAGGTTCGTTTGTAGCTGACCGCACCTCTGCTTGTTGCCTGCCGATTGGTGTGTATTTACGGAATTTTGAAGGACCTTGCTGTCTCCATCTTCAGTCTCATTGTATCCTGAAGATGGAAACAGCAAGATGCTTCAAAAGTCAGTAATTATATACTCATCAAGACGGTGTCAAGACTCGAGCCTTCAATTCTCTGACTCTAAGACGAGACATCTTCGGTGGTGTTAACAAACCACAAGTACACGTATAAAATCAGTCGCACACATCACCAGTTTTTATTAATTTATTCACAGTTACATGTTTCGGCTCTAAATGCGAGTCGTCATCAGGTGTTTTATAAACGTTGATATAGAAAATGTTTATAAAAGGCCTGATGATGGCTGACATTTATAATAGAAACATGTGGCCGTGAATAAACGGATCAAAACTCCTGTTGTGTGCGACTGATTTTATACATGTACTTGTGATCTTTCAATTCTTTATCGTCGTCCATTGACTTAAAACTTAACGAGCCATGCTGGGCACTCCAGACGGATTATGCAGTCGATACGACGTTTTTTTGAGCCTCAGAGTACTTATTGCGTGGAAGAGTAACCAGCACTCACCCCTGCATACGTATTGTACAACAGAAAATATCAAACCAACAAAGAACCTCGTTATTTTTATTTTGATATCATAAAGCACAATAATTGTAGGTTAGTGTAATATGTTTCGATCCCCTCCTGGGATCATCATGAGGGGCTCCCTGTGAGGGTATAATTAACTAAACTCTTACAAGGAGCGCATTTCTTGGTTTGATATTGTACGTTGCTCAGTAGCAATGCCCGGTGTGAATAATGTGAAATATACATATTGTATTCATCATGTGTTCAGTTGGTCTTGAATTCTGGATTAAATGAGAGGTCTTGAAGTGTTATTAATCCTTCAAAGTAAACTCTGCTTATGGAAAACCGCATTAAGGAATTTTAGATGATAAAAATTCTTCCATTTTAAACGGTTATTAACCCTTTAAAGATGAAACCTATCTGTTTTGTATAAGGACTAAGTGCGTACCGCGCTGTAAACACTCTCCACTTCGGTTATAAAAACCAGTCCCTTAATGTTTTATAAGGCAAAAGTTGCTGTTTGTTCTGAGATCCATACAAAACACATAAACGCAATGTGGGCACCACGTAGAATTTTTTAATGTTAAATCTAGTCGTATGTAAAGTTACCGCTAGGCTTTAAAGGGTTAATAATAGTAATTTTTTGGTGCTATGGCATCCTCTCCCACCAGGAGCAAGTGGAGTCATTGTGGGTCATCGCGACCAATTTATAATACTAGTTTTAATATTATACTCTTTATCGTTCATCGACATTTCCCACTAAGTTGCCCTTTCATTCATTTGAACTTCACAAGGGACCCATGTACACGATGGAACTTTGCTGTAAAATAGCCGTAACCTCTCCTTCTTATTCACGAGGTAACACGTTCAGTTATTGGGCCCGGAGGTTGGCTAACCTGACAGGTTTTCATTATTTTTTCCCGTAACTCCTTACCAGTGCGTAAATAGTGCCTTAAAATAGGCGACGTCTGCCGCTTCCTTCGACGTCCTTTCCAGTTCATCATTTATAGATAATCCATCCATTCGACATTGTATAACAGAAGGCGGCTTTAAGAAAGAAAGGGTCAGTGTCACGTGGAATTAGATAAACAGTTGGCAGATATCAACACTCTTTTGCTGTAGATTTGTGAGGCGTTTGATGGTGAAGCTGGCGTCAATAACAGCTTGTTCAAACATCTATCGTCGCTAGTAACAGGGTCATCAATATGCGAAAGGAACACGGGACTGTCATCAGGTGATAATTAAGCGTATGAAACTCATGGTGACCAACTAAAAACACTGAATTTGCAGAGTGCGTATAAGGACTTCGTATGTTACACATAACGAACGATGATTATTTCCCTAAATAGCGTTAAGTGTTTTGGTCTTTGTAATAGAGACGTAGTGTGTTCTTTGTGAGGTAGAAACATACTTTATTATTATTATTATTATTATTGTTTAAATCAGCTGTATTTTTAAGTTTTATGTTATTCACACCATGCATTTTCTTATAATTATTACATCAACCAACTCATGCACTGAATAAATACATTCATGAGCTATTATAAAACTCTGACATGTTTCGTCAACGAGGTGCCATCTTCAGGGAGCTTTTCAGTACAAAGGAGAGGAGGCCTAACACGCCGGTCTAGTTATTATGGCGCCATTACAGAGGTTATTGAAATATTAAACATTAAAATTATAAAATACATAAAGTATAATTATAAAATACATAAAGTTAACAACCATAAAATTAGAATGTTGTAATATCATTAGGCGATGAATGTTAGGTAGCGAATGTAGATTAACATTATATAGAAGGTTAATGTGAACTACGTTACACAGGGGAGAGTGCGTGTATTGTTTTGCACTCAGCAGCTCACTGATGGAGGCGCCCCGGTACAGAAACCTGTAGCAGTTTTATAGTAGCTCACGACTGTATCTTAGTGCATGATTTGGCTGATGTAGTCATTGCATTTGTGAGTGTTAATAGATTGTTTATCTTTTATTTTTAGACTTATAGTAATTTTTGTATTCTTTTAACATTCATCCTTCTCTGGTAAGATGAGTGTCCCTAATGAAAGTTATATTATCCGTAAAATTGTTACAAAACCAGTTCCACGTTTTGTGTTAGCTATGTACAACACGTATATTGTGTTGAAGACTGTGTAGGTTTCATCTGTGCCTGTCTATAAAGCCGTATGTGAGTCACACCCTGGTTGCCATTGTTACTATATGCTCTGTGAGTTACGCCCTGAGACAGAAGAAATAGTTGAGTATCGAACGTAGTTGTCGTTATGAGATACGCACCGAGGCAGAAAATATAATTATAACTGAATAATCGTTAGTTTAGTGAATGAATCATAATGAACCAAGGAAAAGTGATGAAAGAGGCCTTGGGGTAGCGCGTGGGTCTGACGTCACGTGGCTGTTTTGTTGTGTTATAGAGTTAGATTGAAGAGGGAGGCGGTAGCTTATAAGAAAATATTAACTTGTAGTAATAAGTCTTTGGTTATAGATCTATGCAGATATTTAGACAAAGTTAGATGTAAGAGGTTTAATAAGGTAAGGGAATTTTAACTGACATATGCATTTAACGGCGAAGGGACCAAATACTGCTGTCACAATCTGGGGTTAGTCGGAAAGTAGTCTCACGGAAAAGAAAAATGAAATTATCATCATCATCATCATCATCATCCCCTTTATGCAGGGTATTCACACTTATATACCTGAAACAAACCATGTTTCTAGGGTACACAGTGTGGCAGCTATTCTACGCGTACTGTTAATGGTGCATATAGCGCTGTCTGCAATATCAGACTCTTCTGTGCTTCTACAGTAGCACTTTCCGCAGTGTGTGTGCTGTGCCCAATATAGCTGTTTTCTGCAGTTCCTTGTCTTCGTGCTTTCCTAGTATGCTGCTCAAGTATTTTCTGAAGGATTTTGAAATGGTTCCAGTTGCCCCTATTATAACTGGCGTCATCTGTGTTTTTACATTCCACATTTATTATTATTATTGTTATTATTATTATTATTATTATTATTATTATTATTATTATTCAGGTCGCTATATTTGTGACTCGGAAGAGCGTCAGTTTCGTGTTCAGGACTCAGACTTGAAGGGCTTCGAACACCACAATTATTTTAAAGCACGGAAGAATTTAAATTATTCTGGCGCCTGGAATCACCTTCCAAATAGCGTAACTGTACCGTCCGTTTCACGTTTTCGATCATATGACTTTCTAATTCATGCCCGAAAAACAAAAAGAAAATAAAATGGACTTTCCGGGATTTACGACCTGTCGTTTTTGACTCGGTCTGTTGACTGGTAAGTGTAGTTTCGAACATATGAAGAAGTTGTAGACGTTTTGTAATCACAAGTTTGTTTACAGAATACATGTCTTTAAACTCAAGTTTGGCACCGCCCATACAGCGTCAAAGTATCATTGGATATACAACATGTAAGGGGCATTAAATATTTGAGAGGAGATATACCGTTTCATTGCGACATAATTATACGCTTTGAAACAACTACAAGCTTTGTAAAGAAACTTCTGTCTGTACATTAAATGGTCTACACATGAATTATGTAAGACCATCGCAGAAATTATTTTACACTTGCAGTGGAATGCGTGATAAGTCTTTAAGAAATTAATTTTAGATTTGTGCTTCATATCTGAACCGCATCGTACAAAACTGTCTTTTATTACAGGCGCAAGTAAACAAAGGACAGAAGGATCTCTCGGCTGCTTCGCGTCGCTAATAAATTTAGTATGAAGTGGCTATAGGTTTACTAACCGAACTTGATGGGAAGGCAACACCGCATGTCGGTGTGTTTTGGTGGGGGGTGGGAACTTGGCGGGGAAGGGGGTTGTAATGGTAGGGGTTGGCGGATGGCCAGGGCAGAACCCAACGGGCGGACATTGCACCTTATTGACTCGAGTCACAGCAATCCGAGTGCAGCCGAGCGTACCCGAAGTTCGACCTGATCAGCATCATCTCCCTCTCTACCCCATAAACAAGTCACTTCCCTACTGTTTCGCGTAAGAGCAATATCGTTTACTAAGGCCGACACATTATTCAATAAAGTTTTGAAAACAAGGCATGCGTCATGCCTGTAGGCCCAAGTCAAACCCCAAGAAGAGCTGTGCCCGATTTGGCGCAGATATTCCGTTTAGGCGCGTTCGCAAAATTGCGAAACGTGACTCTTAGCTTCGTCGTGTCTATCCGCGTGGAACAACTCGGCTCCAAGTGGACGGATTTTCGTAAAATTTTATATTTGAGTATTTTTCGAAAATCTGTCTAGAAAATCCAAGTTTCATTAAAATCTGACGAGAATAACGGGCACTTTACACGAAGACCTCTGTAACATTTATGACAATATCTTGCTGAATTCTTCTTAGAATGAGAAATGTTTCAGACAAAAGTTGTAGAGAAAATAAAAACAAATTTTATGCTCAGGAAATTTTTCCCGAAATTCTTACCTTTTATGAAATAATGTGGCAACGTACGGTAGAGCCAGAGGCGAAAAAGGGAAATATAGTACGGCGCATGCGCCTTGCTTGCTGGATAACTAAGACTACTGGCACACACTCAAAATATATAATAGCTATTGCTGTTCCCGGCAACAATGGTTACGCGAACGCGCCTCAGTGTTAACTTTTATACGTACGTTGCCAGTCTTGTAAAATCTAAAGCAGACTCTAGTCAGGAAACGTTATGCAACGAGCGATGTAAAGCCGAATATCAGAAACTAATAGCAAGACCAATAACGAACGGGCCTTCCCCCGGGGAGAGCGGAGTGTGACCTAGCGATCCCTACACCAGTTGCTGTTGGTTTTCACATTGCATTTTTTCACTGTGATTGCTTTGTCCTTTACGCTTATATAGATGTTTTGGTTACGTCACATTTTAGCCTTGTGTAATTTGATACTTATGTAATGTTCGCAATTTTCTAAACACACGAATTTTTTCCCTGTGAAGTATGCACAATGTCATCCTACATCCTTCAGGTTACAATCGTGTAGTCATTTTCCGGTAAATCACAATTAGTAATGAAAACAGGGTAATGAGCGTGTGTAATACAAACTGTTCATCCCACTAGAGAAATAAACTTGGCGGAATGTTTGTGCACACCGTCCCCCAATAAATTATATTGATGAATCCAGTCCTCAAAATTTCAAGGCTTCTTTGATGTTAAACCATGTCGGCGGGTACATAATTACCGACTTTTCGAAAGATCGTAGTGACATCATCTTCAGTGATTCGTAGTCCACTGTTCTTGGACTGCGATACCCTGAAGATGAAGTCACTACGATCTTTCGAAACATCAGTAACCATTTATCGGTCGACACGGCATAATAACTCGGAAGACTCGAATCTTCAGCAACACAGCTGTTGGAACGTCAAATCTCGCACTCCATTTCCTGCATTAAAATACATCACACTGCGTCGGTGATTCCTTGTAAAAGTCGCTGATGCTACACAACGCAGAAAATACAGACCGACACCTCTGACCTGGTGGCCGCACACCACCGCTGCCTAATTCTGTACCTTTCCATGGCACGCAGTTTAACTAATCACCACACCATGAAGACTTATAGGATAATGGGAGTATAGTCTGCTCAGGTCTTTCTGAACCACTCTGAAGGTTGGAATCAGTAGGCTTTTCGGAAACCAATATACACGGCGTCATACATTATAATACTGAAATACTTATCAACAGCCATTTCAGCAGTTCAAACGTCGCATAAATAAATAAATAAATAAATAATAAATATTCTTTTTCCAACAGCGGTACATCCCTGGGTGGGACTTGGCCTCCTCAAGGAAACAAATAAATAGTTCGCATGCGCCCATCCCAGTGCATAGTGTTGACCGCTGTGTTTTATAGCACTAAATTAACAGAGGAACTAAATGTAGCATCTGAAGTCCGGAATTAACTTAAACAATATTTAAAATTATAGATTTTTTTTACATGTGCCGTTCCTTAGAAAGACGGGCCGCGGTGACGCAGTTGGTTGAGGCACTGCGCTACAAACCGACAGGTCGCGGGTTCGATTCCCGATGGTGTCAGTGGATTTTTTTTTATTGGAATAATCCTGTCGGTCGCACTATGGCCCTGGTGTCGACTCAGCCTCTAACAGAAATGAGTACCAGGAATATTTCCTGGGGGGTAAAGGCGGCCGGTGCGTATGGCTGACAACCTACCACCTTCATGTGCCGATTGTCTAGAAATCTGGGAGCCTCAACCTCCTGGAACCCTGTGGGCCTGTCCAGGCCTGTAATGGGACTGCTTCCCCCCCCCCACCTCCCTAGAAAGACCAGTCAACCCTGCATTCTGACATCACTGCCGCTCTTTATGTTGCGAATTCCATAAACAGAGCGAGTGGGTAGGATTCAGTTCCATTCAATGTTAAAGCAGGTAGTAGACTTACATGTGGTAAACGTTATGCCTTATTCTGTACATTCAGCAGGGTCATTCCGAGTCCCGATGGGACGCACTGCCTTTTGCTACTGTCTTTAGTTGCAAATACGGTAATACATTTGCAATAAAAAGGCAGAAATGTTAAGGACGGGAAGGCAGAAAGAAATGGAACATACATACATAGAAGCGAAGGTACTTCAGCCGTGTGATATGCGTTGACTTGTAGCGCAAATCCTTGTGTTCTCAGAAAACATACTAACAAAGTACGTACGCAACAGCACGTGTCCGTCTTATCTGTCACAGCTTTCAGCGTGTGATTATGCAGCGGCTTTGCGTCACGCCGTTTCCGGCAGCATCATTTCTTACAAAGTAAACATTGTATTTCAAATATATGATTGAAGGTCACAGATTTTTGTTTGGTTTAATTTGTACTGTTGCCTTGGGGCTGCCGTTGGCGGCCATGTATACAGTGATGATGAAGTACATGTCGGTTTACAGTGGGAAGGTTATGTGTTTGATACCGTCACTTAAGGATAAGTAGGGTCATTTGTCAGATTTAACGGTGGAATATATTGTGAGGCGGTAATAGAGACCGCGCGATCTAAGGCGTTTACCGTCTTCGACCGCTCGAACAGTGGAATCCTGGGTTGAATTCCAGTCGGGGCATGTGTGTGTGTGTGTGTGTATATGTGTGTGTGCGTGCGCGCGCGCGCGTGTGTGCGTGTGTGTGATTGTGTGTAGACCTACACGTCGTTTTTCTGTCCCATGTAGAGTTAGAGGCCCAACGAGGGGAGCGCGTTTCCAAAATTGCGAAAAGCTTCCTCATGTCTGTCCTTCCGCATGGAACAACTCGACTCCCACTGGACGGATTTTCATGAAATTTTGTATTTGAGTATTTTCCGAAAATCTGTCGATAAAAGTCAAATTTCGTTAAAATCTGACAAGAATAATTGGATACGTGAAGACCTGTATACACGTATAATTTAGGAAATCTTAGGACGTTATGGGTTTTTAATAACGCCACTGGGTTTTGGGAGCATTGAGTTAGTAACAGCCAAATTAACGTAAAAGAAGCTTCTGATTTAGTACTGTTATTCTTCTCGACTCAAATCTCACATATTAAATTTCTATGCAGCGAAACTGTACTATAATATTGTAAAGTAGTTAATTTGCAAATACGGTAAATATTCACTTCACTTGGGAACAACAGTAATAATAAAGAGATTAAATTTATGACTAGGGACGAACAAATTTCCTAAATATCTGGGAGCCACTTCAAAACACTGGGCTCCCGATTTGTGACATGAAGAGCGTTCTGTACTGATGGTTAAAAAATATTAGGCGCCACTGTACAAAATTTATTGTCCACGGCGTCTTGGCGCCCGTAATTTTTGCACCCCTGTTCACGACCATATTAAATTTGGGATTTGTTTCCATTTATTTCAGGATTTTATGTCATCGTGTCTGCTTTTCAAAAACATAAGAAATTAAATTATTATGGAACAAATATAAGAGACGAGAAATGCGTGCAACATTATGATGGGAAGACGTGAAGGGAAGGAGATATTTAGCTGATGCAGGCGTAATCAGGAAGATGATATTAAAATGGATCTTAATATGATACCAGATTGTGCACTGAATTGAGGTGGGTCAGATTAGGGTCTGCTACGCGGAGATAATCCGTTGAGAATCTCTTCCTACCGCAAGTATGCCCTAGACCTGTTCAGGTGTGTCCTATTGAAGCATGCACTTCCTGTGACGGATATGGAAACCCTTGTTCTTACTGCACAGTAAACAGACGACGACCTCCGTTGTGGATTCTAGCCTATTAATGCTGTTCAGAGAAATAATTGCAGTTTTTTTTCTGGGAATTACAGGAAACACACAAATATACACTGTCGGCAAAATTCTTTAGAGTTAAAACAGATCATTCATGTAGTAACAGTTGTGCTTAAAGGGATTTTAAGTGGACAAGGACTCTACACGAGAAAGAATGTTGAATATCTAATTTCGCCAGAAGGGATGTAATGAACTGGCTTTACTGTCGGCCGTGAAAGAAATACTTGGAAGACACAAGTGTGATAAGTCAAGATGCATCTGAATAATGCCTCAGAGTGGCGTTAGGATTTTATAATAGCCTATAAATATTTATTTTTTACTTTCTGTACCCTTGTGTTGAAAGTTAATAAAATGGAAGTATAATGAGGATAGCACTGTAATTCTGTCTCACCGTATCTTGTAAGAGACAAAACCAAGAACTGCTGAACGGTAAATTACTGTAAGTCTGCACTTCACGTTTTATGGCAAATTTAACTTATGTCTGTGTTGGTTCAGCCCAGGTCCTATTTTAACACTTCGACTAACGACGTGCCGAAGCCTAAAACCCAAAATTACGCGTGAGGCACGGGAGAAGAACATCTAATCTGAGAACGCCTAGAGGATATGAGGCACAGATCGAACGTATCGATTTAATCAAGAATGTCTTATTGTACTAAGCAGTCTGTAGAAACACTACGTAAAATGTAGGGCGTATTAACCATTTAAAGATTCTAGTTAAATTGAATTATATTGAAAGATTCAGTCCGTACCGCGCAGTAAACACACTATCGCCGTTATAAAAACCAGTCAGCTAATGTTGTATGGAGAAATAGTAAGTGCTGTTTGTTCCGAGATACACACAAGACTTATTTTAAAAAAAACTGTGTTTAGAACGTACAGTTTGTTAATGTTAAACCTGGTTGTATGTAAAGTAACCAGTAGACTTTGAGATCTCATATATTAGCGTGACTTGTTTTGAAATATTTTTCTATATCGTAAACGTGAGTGGCCTGTACTTGTTTTATAGGAGGCTGGATGGTCCCAGAGACGGTCTGGATGTTTCGTAGGACAGAAAAATCTTTTGCCCCTATTGGGAATCGAAAGACGATTCGTCAGTAGTACGTCCTGTAGCCAAGCCTGTATACCGACCGCACTATTTCGGTTCAAATATATAGCGACAGACAAAGAACAGTAATTTTTAGCTCTGTCTGTTACGAATTTCATTTGTAATGCGGTTATCCATACAGCAGAAGTGCTGTGTCGGCAGTAACAGATTTGTCTGTGTGTGCAACAAATGATCGCCAAGGACATTGAGGTATGCAAAATACGTATATTTTGACTGTCGGTAAATTCCTGTCTTCTATACAAGTACAGTCATTCCATGAAATATTTCACCTTATTTCATAGTCCTGTTTGTATAGCAGGTGTTTACACTTGTTTAGATTGAAAGCTGTAAGCTTTAAGCAAAGGATTCACAACGTCACATCGTTCTGTTTGTCAAGTGACCTTACAGAGTGGCTGTTATCGTGACGTCGCTACGAGAAAATCTGTGGCTTGCGCCAGTATAAGCCACACGGTAACTCTGCGCATAGAGCAGAGTCCTTGGGAAAACTACAGTTGCCCATTTGGTAAATAAATACTCCCCGTTTATAAAACATCCTGAACCATAAACATCCCATCCACACCGTCACAGTATTCCTGTAAGTTCTATTTTAATATTATCTTACTATCTATTTTAATATTATCTTACTATCTATTTTAATATTATCTTACTATCTAAGCTTTGGTATTCCAAATGGTGAAGGCTTTAGGTTTGTCCCACAAAAATTTAATACGTTATGTTTTTCGTGTCCCCTTACGTGCACCGCTGATCTCATTCACCACCCCTTGAACATCCTAGTATGATGAATAGCAATATTGAAACTACACGCACAATCAGAGGCACCGTCAGCACAGTCAAAAAGCAGTGGCATTCGTCTCTGGGAAGCCTGCTTTGCGAGTGTCATGGTTCTGTTTTAATATTGGATTTTCATTCGATTATTGGTACCTAATATGGTAAATTTTGGGGTTGATGGTGGCTTTTTAACAGCATTGTTTGTCCTTTATGTCTAACTTGCCGTGTCTCTGTATACTCTGTAATACTGAAACTGTTACGAATTTTTTCTTCATAATACTAGTGAATTGTAAAAAAAATAAAAGTTTTTCCTTGAATGTGAACCGGTAGTTGGCGCCAAAATTTATTTGTTAATTTTAAACAAAAATCTTTGTAGTCTGCTTTATACATTTCACCAGAATAAAAAAAAAGTTCAAAACAGTGACGAATTGCGTCTCTCAGTCGGGCGCTTTCATTTTGTCCATTCGCTCAAAATATCTAAACATGAACGAGTACAGAGTGGAGACCATATTCCTACCTTCCTGTTGCATAAATTTCTATTAAGGCACTTGTTACTGTTATTATTGCTATTTTATTTAACCTATTTTTTATTCTTATAAGAACTCATTACTCTGTACAGATTCTCACTAAATTTTATCGGATATAATCTCCAAGTTTCCTACCGTTGCCATATTTGTAAAATTGTAAATAAACATGTACACTATGTTTTGTTTCGTTTCGTAGACCTTCCTTCTTCTACCTACTCACAGTAGGTGTGGGGTTGTTCATTTTCGCTTGATCACACTCAGACGCACACCACAATCGGTAGGACTCCTCTGGACGAGGGATCGGCCCCGTTGCAGAGACCTCTACCTGACAACACAAAACACAAGAGACAAACATCCATGCTGCCGGTGGGATTCGAACCTACGATCCCAGCAAGCGCTCGGCCTCAGACCTACGCTGTAGACCGCGCGGCAGCTGTAATCGGCTGTACACTGTGTGTGTATGTTAATTGTCTGTGTCCGCACTTGATTTGACATGTGTGTTTCGGCTTTTTCGTTGGTTACCATCGTGAAACCAAGCCGAAGAAAAATTTCGCACAGCCACCATGTTGTTGTTTTACATTCTAATAGAAGAATTATAGAATCAGAAGTTTATATATTTTTAAAACTGTAGGCTGTTACTGGCACCATAGGATGATTTCTGAATCCTAAATTACGTGCCACTAGTCTGACTCATATCTGACAACTTCTGGCATACGCATGTTGCTATTGCGGATTGTGGGGAACCTCCAAGTATGACACAGGGCTGGGCTGCAGTGGTATAATGCCTTCCACCAGCTTTTGTTAAAATCGGTCAGCTAATTCAAAGTTTGTAATTGAGGATACGTAAAGAGTGTAGGTTTCAAATCAACGAGAATGAGATGAACTGTGCCTGTACCGCGCATGCGCGAAGCCTGAAATGCTACACAATTTTCCGGGAAAACCTGAAGTGAGTGGGTCACTTGGGAGACATAAGCGGACATGATAGGATAATATTAAAATGGATCTTAACCTTTTAAAGCCTAGCGGTAACTTTACGTACCACCACGTTCAATATTCAGTAATTATCCATAGTGCTGAAATAGCGTTTATGTATTTTGTACATATCTCAGAACAAACAGCAATTTTTACCGTAAACATCAGCAACTCATTCGTTTTTTATAAGCGAGGTTGAAAGTGTTTACTGCGCGGTGCGCACAGAATCTTTATATAAAGCAGATTACGTTTTGTCTTTAAAGGTAAATCTGGTGTGAGGGGTGGACTGGGTTCATTTGGCTTCGAATATGATCAGTAAGGGGCTCTTCAGGACGGGATTTGCGAATTTCCGTTTCCGTAAAAAGCTTAGCAATGTTTGATCTGTTAGAAGACTGTCAAGTAAGAAAGGCTTTACGCCATGGATTGAGGTAAAGTTAACGGCTAGTTTGTAACAAGGGTTTGTAGTTATAAAATTTCATTAACCCTTTAAAGACGAAGCGTATCTGTTTTATATAAGGACTCAGTGCGTACCGCGCTGTAAACACTCTCCACTTCGGCTATAAAAACCAGTCTCTTAATGTTTTATAAGGCAAAAGTTGCTGTTTGTTCTGAGATCCGTACAAAACACATAAACGCAATGTGGGCACCACGTAGAATTTTTTAATGTTAAACCTGGCGGTACGTAAAGTTACCGCTAGGCTTTAAAAGGTTAACTGTAATTTCTTTCCCTTTTCAAACAAGCGTTACACCTTGTGTAGTGTAGAGTGTTTGGACGTCGATTGCAGAATGCTGTCGCAGCTGCACGTAGGGTACACACAGTGATATCATGTGGCAAGACAAAACATACCTTGCGAAAAGGCATTATCCATTTACAAAACTATTCATGGAATTATTATTCTAGCGCATCTTGAAACAAAGGCGTGTGAACGTCACGTCTTCTTAAAACTTTTTTTTTGTGTGTGTTAGATGATGATTTCCCCTAACTTCAAAGGAAATATACCCTCTGACTGGAAATACTCTCTGGAAATTTCCGTAACTCAGCGCTTCAGTAGGGGAATTTTAAGGCAAAAAATTGTATTAGCACAGTGAAGTATGACACAGCATAGAACCACTGTACGTATTGCATCAGCTAACGATGTTGTCCGGAAATTCGGTAAAACCAGTGCTGGTAGGGTTCTTTATCTCGTACTACGCAGTTTCTAGTAATATTAACCTTTTAAAGCCTAGCGATAACTTTAGGTACCACCAGGTTTAACATTAACTAATTCTCCATACTGCTGAAATCGCTTTTATGTATTTTGTACGTATCTCGGAACAAACTGCAACTTTTACCGTAAACATCAGCAACTCATTCGTTTTGTAAAACCGAGGTTGAAACTGTTTACTGCGCGGTACGCACAGAGTCTTTATATAAAGCAGATTAGGTTTCGTCTTTAAAGGGTTAGTGACTTTTTCATCTTATAAGCATTTAAAAGGGGAGATACGTCATTTTTACTTGTATATATATTTTTGTTTTCCATTGCGCAGCAGCCCCTAGTGGATCAGAGCTTCCCCACTATCAAGGCTTCACGATCACATTCAGACACACCACACTCGGTAGGACTCCTCTAGGCGAATGATCAGTCTGATACAGAGTCCTGTACCTGACAACACACGACATTAACAAGAGACAGACATAGATGCCCCTGGCGGGATTCGAACCCTCAATCCCAGCAAGCGAGCGACCACAGACCCACGCGTTAGACCGCGCGGCCACTGGGATCGGCAATTTTTACTCATATACAACACGATATGAATGATTATTACCAAATTGAAACGACGCGTTACTGGTAACTAAAAATCTAATAGCCGCCGTAACAAGATAAACGCTTGCCAGATTCTGTTTAAGTGAAGCGATCTGTTTGGAGATACGTGGATTGTAACTTCCAGTTCATTTTTCTTCCAATTTGTTTTAAACAGTTAACACGTGTTGATAGCTTGTATGCTTATCTGCCATTTAGTTTGCAGTGCTTTAACCCCAACTATTTACTTAGATAAAATAAGATTTACGACCGACTTATATGGACCAGTTGCAATTTGCCACATATTTTAGTGTACACCTTCCACATCAGATTTAACTTAAATGTGTGATATGTTATGGCAGATAAAGTCAGTAACATTATAAAAATAGTAAAACAAAAACCTGTGAGTGTAATGACATCCAGTCTGTCTGCAGAGAGGCGTACGGCTAGTTTACGAAATGCTGTGTACACTTTATCAAGTGCGTATGGTACTTGAGACTGGGGACAATGTGCGGAATAGTATTGGTAGCTGTAATGACTCAGCCGTCATTCCAAAGCAAAGCAAAGCAAAGCAAAAAAAAAAAAAAAAAAAAACAATCAGCCAAAATATTCTATAAATTTTATATTCACATCGTGCATTGTTTCATATACGTATCGTTAGAGAGCAACTCATGCACACATTAACAACAAAATATTCATAAAAGCACCCTTACATGTTTCGAACTCACTTAGTGTTCATCTTCAGGGGGGGTCACACATTCACTGATTACACACACTCACAATATGGCAACAGATGTTAGTTTTTTATGACGTATCTGATATGTGGATAAAATATGATAAAAACATTCTTCTTAAACGATGGATAAAAGCAGGGCTGTGGAGTCGGAGTCACAAGGAATTTTTAGGTGGAGTCGGAGTCGGTAAAAATGTACCGACTCCGACTCCGACCTCAATCTAAAATCTTATCTAGATACTCCAACTCCAGAGCCCTGATAGCTACAGTAACCATTAGACTTATACTTAAATATAGGTTATAAGTCTAAACAGTAGCCTGATGATTCACGTGGTGGCGATGAAATGTTGTACAGGTTTACCGTTATTAATACATATTGAAATTTTATGAAGGAGTCGGAGTCGGAGTTTTAAAAATCGGGGAGTCGGAGTCGGAGTCGGAGCTTTTGTGTACCGACTCCACAGCCCTGGATAAAACTTCTTGTTTAAAGTGATGAATGGTGCTTAGAAGGACGTGTTCTGCGTCGTACGTGGCGAACTTGGAATTCACTGTATATTCAGTAGTTGGGGTGCACTGCACTGGGCATACGTCTTAAAGGACTAACATTTGTTGCCATATTGTGACTGTGTGTAATCATTGAATGTGTGACTCCCCTGAAGATGTACACTAAGTGAGTTCGAAACATGTAGGGGTGCTTTTATGAACGTTTTGTTGTTAATGTGTGCATGAGTTTGTCTGTAGCAATACTCATTTTCTATAAATATTCAGTTAATACGAGACAGAAGACAATATCCTTCAGTTAGAAGGACAAATTGGCTACTATTACATAGTGAAACAGTCTGTGTTTGTTGTAAGAATTACATGGAACACATAAATACGCTATGTCGACAAAGGACTCTAAGGTATTACTCTGTTACCTATTTAAAGCCAAGTGATAACTGTACGTAGCAGATTCTGTAACAATGTGAGGCAGCATTTTCTACACACAGTGCGTTTAAGTCATTCATATGATTTTCATATTTCCCTAAACAGCACTGACCAATTGGTCTTTAGATTCGGTACATATTGCCTTCTCTGTTAGGTACGAACTGAAATTCTATACAATTTAGATAAAAATCAGTCTACAAAGGGTTAATCGTATGTAACGGACAGATCCGAAAATTTAAGTTACCTTCTCCTTTACTGAAATGAGTGCATTACATTCATCGCTTTGAAAGCGTTTTGTTTGTGTCGTTTATTACAATCATTTTAATGCTGTGGCATTTTTTTTAACTCTATGTGTTTTGTATTGGTTGATATAGCAACTTCTATGCAGACAGCTAAGTGACGTAGGCTCATGCGAAAAGCCGCTATGAAGAAGCGCACTGGAGCAGTGAAGGGGGTGCAGTGGATAGGATGAGTTATCAGCAGCACGTTTATTATGACGTTTCGGTCATAGATTCCCCCCCCCCCCCCCCGACGCATGGCGGTTGGAATTTGTTATATGAACATGCAATTTAGCGTATAGAGTCCATTACGCGAAATGCGCACATGTAAGTAAAAGATAAAATTTCTTTGTGTCATCTTTCTGATTGTAATAGTGCTAGCCTTCGTAAAAACGTGTGTGATCCATTATTTATGGTATATCAAGCTACATAATGGCCCCTGCTTCGTTTATTAGCCTGTTAAAAAGTTATTATGCTACTTGGTAATTAATGGTGTTGCACTTGAGCTTGGTAAGGGCTGTACGATGATGGGAAAAGTATGCGTATAAAAGTGAAGTGAAGGGACGCTTACACACAAAGGAGGAGTTCAAGTGTATGATCAAGATGCCACAACTGCGGAGAGTCTGGCTTGGTCTTATACAGCTGATGGTGAAAACAAGCTTTGACTATAGCGTGCTAAACTGCTATATAGAACAAAGAAGTCCTCTCTCTTACTCTATTCAGCTGCCGCATCCCCGCAGTAGCTGGTCCATCTATTGGAGACCTGAACGGACATTTGCATAGTAGCATTATATGAAGCTGCTGTTGGTGAAATGGTTTTGTAGATCCGCCACAAGAAGTGATTTACGTCTTGATTGGTTTATTTAACGACACTCTCTCAGCTAAACCCCTTATCCATGTAGCTTTTTATTGCGGGATGATACTGAAGTAAAGTGAGAATGATGCAGAACGAAGCGGTCGTGGCATATTTCAAAGTTTTATCTAATAATTTGCCTGGAGTGACTGAGGGAAAACGTGAAACGTGTCGGTCATGATAAAAGTTGCGGAATCCCTGAAGGTCTGTTGTGATCGTTATATCGGCGTATGTGTTTATGTAATGACAGACATTTCATTATTACCTGCTTGGACTGGATTCAAACCCGGGACCTCGCAAATACGAAGTAGAAACGGTGGACATATTTAAACGTTTTGGTCATCTGTAATAGCGCCGATATTTGTGGCATTTGAAATATGTCTCGGATGGATGACACTGAGTCTGTATAAATAAACTACATCGTTCTGAAGGTACGTAAAATTCTTTCTTAGTTTGGAATCAAATGAAGTCGTTACAAGTTCTGTGGCATAATAAAGTGTAGAGGCGTATGCTTTGTTAGTGTATTCCTACGCGTCATTTGTGTTAACCACACATATGGAAACGTGGTTTGTCTTACAAAACGTTCGTGTGAAATAAAGCGTGCTATGTAATTAGCTGATAACTTTAAATTGTTACCTGCTACTGTTCTAGTAAGCTGTAGTGTACAAACCTTTGTGCGGAAATTCGACAGTTCAGGAGATGAAAACACGTGCTGATTACCTGTTAGTCACCCTTAACTATCTGCAAGGGACGTTCATCTGAATTTATATAAGTGTGTTATATTCAGTTCAGGACCCACAGAGAACACACTTCATGTTAATTATTAAGGTCTGTTGAGTAATACTGTTTGGGTCACTAATCGGAATTTTTTGCAAATGTTATTCTTGACACATAAAGTAAGTATTTATCTTTCAATACGGTGTCATATTCCCAAAGCCTTGAAGATTTATTAACACCTGCGTGAGAACCTTGTACCTCACGTAATATATTCTGTAGAAGAAATGCAGGTTTTCTGGGTGTTGAACCTCGGTTACTATGTTTAACCACTGAGATTTCAAGGTGCTGATTTCTTACCTTATTTAAAGAAGCCCTTTAAATTAATCAACTTACGTAAAAATACTTTATGTGGAACTTATGGCCCTTTGAACTCACGGCGTGCCGTAATACGCTTATACCAGAGCCTTTCACTGTCTTGCAGGCGTTTAAATCAATGTGTAGGGTAGGCTGGCTCCGTTGTGTTATTGATTGTAAGAATATACACAGACCCACTAAGTCCGAAATAAACGCTTGACCTAGAAATGACACATATGGTAGGGATGAAAAATGTATACCAAATGTATACCAAATAGTCTTCTTTAAAACGGAAGGAAACAGGGTTCTTAGAGGACCCAAGTACAGGTAGTAGAATTATATTAACCTTTTAAAGCCTAGCGGTAACTTTATGTACCACCAGGTTTAACAATCAACAATTCTACGTGGTGCCCACATTGCGTTTATGTGTTTTGTACGGGTCTCAGAACATACAGCGACTTTTGCCTTATAAAACATTAAGAGACTGTTTTTTTAACAGCGTTGGAGAGTGTTTACAGCGCGGTACGCGCTGAGTCATGTAACAGATGCGCTTCGTCTTTAAAGGGTTAAAAATGGTTCCTGAAATGGGATGTGGATTGGATTCATCTGGATTAGGATATTTTTCGGTGTTGAGCTCGTGTGAACACGGTAATAAACGCTACACAGAAGGAGGGGAATTGCTGGACAGGTTAAGTAAAAAATTCTGAAGAAGTTTCCAACTTCCTGGAGTTACCTGAGGCTAGTTAGAAGTGACACGTTCTGCTTTAGACGGAAGATGCTTTGGAAGCAAGTAACACAAGTACGAATTAGGCTTTGTGGTGTGATACAGTTAAAAAAAGAACGCCTCGTATACAGGCCGTGTTTGTCCATCCGCCTTTCTCTCTCTCTATCTGTGACCTAAGATAGACGCCTACGTCGTTTGACAGGTTTTTGTAAATTTCGATATGGGAGATTCTTACTAAAATTGACGGTCAATTATGAGTTTAAACGATTTTGGTTTTGTTCGCTTTACGTAGGCCAAATAAGTTGGCAAAACCGCCCAAAAGTAGGTATAGGTAAAGTTTTCCCTAACCACGCCATGATGGAATGTGGAGGGAATGGTGATATATCTCCACTCATTCTTAACTTCGGCGCTAGGAGGCGGTGAGTGGTCAGATTCATGCCTCGGATGGGCCGCAAGTGAGATTAATAAACTGCAAGGAACGGCGTTAGGAATTTTGTGTACCGCATTCTATATTAGGCCTGCTTGCTGCCTAGTGGTCTCTTTCCCTCCGGTTTCCCCAACAAGAGGGTATTTGTCTTAGGCGGGAAAATATTATTAAGGTGCATCGTGAGAAAATACGGCGAGAAGGCGTGGGATGGATTAATTTGGCTGAGGTTAAGGTCTGGTTTTGTTGACCGCCTAGTTCCATTAGACGTGCGGAATTTCTTAACTACCGGAGCGATTGATAAGAAAGTTAAAGCTATCCGTGTCCAATCCGCGAGGGCGCACAGCGGTGACTCATTCTTAACCTCGGCACTAGACGAGGTGAGCGCTCAGAATCGCGCCCCGGCTGCTTTGCTCCCGAAAAAGAATGGCGGTAGCCATTGAATAGAAAGCAGAGTGGGCCCCGGACCCGGTGTGGACGTTTTCGTGAATGATTAACCTCGAAAACATATTCTGTTCCATGCAGTTATATGAATATTTGTAATTCGTTTCACATGTGTTCGTTGCGTCCTCTCTCCTCTTCTGTGCGGCCTTTCACTTCTGTTTTTATATTTAGGAAATTGCCTTTTACTATCAAGCACGTATTCATTAGCCATTCTGTGTCAGTTTCTTTACATATAAGCTTTCATTGTTGTCGTCATGACAAGGATTCGTTCCCAAATCATTCAGTTGGTTGTTACAACACGTAGTGAGGTTGTGATAAATATAAAGTGGATTTTTACATGAAATGTTGGCCGTTACTGTGCGACCATACGCCAGATGTTAGAATGTTAATAGGGTTAACTGCCATGCAACAGAGCATCTACCATCCCATTCCGAATAAAATCAGGTATTATTATTGCCTTTTTTTCGCCGAAATATAATGTGTTTTTATTGAAGAAGATTTTATAACTGTGATGGGTTAGGCATTTATTAGGCGCGTTTGCATAGTCGCGAAAAAACGTCTTCTAGCTTCTTCATGTCTTTCCGCTGGCCCGTCTGTCCACCCGACAGCATGTATCAACGCGGCTGCCACTGGGTGGATTTGCATGAAAATTGATACAGGGGACTTACACGAAAATCTGTCGAGGAAATCCAAATTTTGTTAAAGTCGGACAAAAATACTGGGCACTATACGTGAAGACCTAAGTACTTTTTATAGTTGCTGGCGACTTCAGTTCTCCATAAAAGCATTGTTATGCAACACTTAATATTTTGTGTTCTTGACAGTGACGTGTGGCACAACAATACACAGATAACGCACCGTTTCATTACCGTTGCTGTGATGGTTACGTGAACGCGTCACAGTGTTACATTATACCTACACATTACTTTTTTGTTGTGCAGGTTGTACCCCGTTTGAATATCCCCCTGTCTACCGGCGATGTCGACATCTTACGAATTCTTCCATGAGAATTCCGGGATAGTGAATTAAGATGTTCCACCGTCTCTACCTTCCAAAGCCGAAACGACTTGATATTTATGATATCGTTGTATCGTCGCATTCAACAGGGTAGAACGTGTGAAGCCGAAAGAGGCGTTGAATAACCTAAGAACAAATAATAATTATGTGCTTAGACCTTAAAGATTTTTAATTGTTTGTAGTTACAAAACAGGTGGTAAAAGATGTTTTTAGAGTCTGTCGACGTCACGCATTGTCCGAGATTAATTGACCGGCCTGTTCCAGTCATGGCTCGGGGTACTTCACGCGCTGCAATTGAAACGTGTAAGAATGTCTGACGTCACGAGTATCAGATAAACGTTGCTTTATGAGGGACTGCACTGTGAGTCAACAGCAATGGTTGTCCGTATGCAATAGCCCCGGAATTAGTGTAAAGAGCTTGAAGAATCTCCGAATCATGGTGAATTAGTGTAAAGTCGGGACACAACTCTTGTTACAGTATGACCAAAAGTCAGGCCCCGTATAAGTACATTTCGTTTTTGTTGCAGGTAAAATATAGCCATTAAGGTAATGAAGGACAAACGGTTAGGCTCGGATTTCGTTTATTTTCATGCGTTCTACTTTTTTCCCTGGGGTACCTCAAGTAGTGGTTTGTTTACCGACCAAGAAATGTTAAGGAATTACGTGTAGTATGAGTAAGAAGGTGAAGTTGTACCTTTCCACGCTGTGAACTCACATAGTGGGAGCGGAGGCACAGATCCACACATTCTTAACCTCGACACTAGTTGGAGTTGAGTGGTCCATCTCACGGCCCAGCTGCTTTGCCCCTTGGACCCCCCCTCCCCCTCCCAGTACCCACTGAATAAGAGTCTGGGTGGGCCACAGAGCGGGTCTAGACGTTTTGGGGAAGAGAAAAATCTCTTGCCCGTGCCCCGGGATTCGAATCCCGGGCTACGCTGTACAGTAGTCACTGGAAGTGTTTGCGATGTGTGCAGACAGCCGTTACGTTCAGTGTCAGTCACTGAGTGTCTCGAAGTTCGCGGACGACAGTCCCAGCAGTTGTTGCAATGAAGATGATTCGAATGTAAACGCTGTCGGGCGCCACTTTTGGTTTATTCTGTGCAAATGAAGATCCTGCTGCATTTGATGAATAGTAAAAGGTAAAGCTTTCCCGTAATAAGTCATGAAGACTCAGAGGGGGGATGGAATGTTAGATTTCCATTCTTACTTTGACATGCGGCACAACTTTGGCAACAGAATTGTCAACTCTACGCGTCGGTCGCACTTTACCCCTAAGAACTCCAGAGCTACTGAGTGCGGGCAGAAGGAATAGGTCACTTGAAAATTTCCCAAGGACCCTACCGAGAATGAACCCGGAACCTCCCGTCTTTTGGCGCCGTCTCAACCAACTGCAGTGCTCGCCTCCAAAATGGATAATGGATTGTCTAATTTTATTAAATGTTTAAATTGCGGATTGAACTTAGTCGATGTGCCAGATTTTAATAGACGCAGGAAACCGTCAGCTGTCGTAACGCGTAGTAGACTGCATTCTGTTTCGAACAAATTGAATGGCATTCTTATTTTGTGTCTGGACAGTCACTGCTACTGTAAACTCTGTCCTTGTGAATGAAGAATGAAAGAATACACAAATCGGTGGGCTGAGAGGAAACCATAATTATTGTGCAGTTTTACTGAGAAATGAGCAATGCCTGCACATGATTATGGTGGAAGAATAAAGAGTCCTTTCTGTTCTTGTATTCATTCATTTTCTTGTGTAATTTTCGAACTGTTCGTATGAAAGGAAGAAAGGCGTATTGTTAGTTCATGAAGAGAAATTGAACGACTGAAAAATTCATAGTTAATTACGCTGCCCCCAAACATGTACCGCTTTATATATAAGCAGGCATACCTCTGTGACAGTTATTAAAAGCTCACTACATGTCACCTGCATTCCTAGACCCGTCATTACAAATTGAACAAGAGGATACGATATTTATTGGCGTCTTTCCAAGAATGTTAGGGTTGAGTGCTTGTGGCCTTAGAACATGGGAAATTATTATTTATCTGAGCTGACTAAATTTGTGGGAAAAGAATGACTTAACGTCTTTCGACTTCGTAAGCTTAACAACTACGTATGAATATCGTTGCGTGCCAAACCGAAATTATTGCGTGTCGTGGTTTTGCCGATACTTCACCATACACAGATTTCTTACAAGCCATGAATTTCACGGTCGTCTGCAGGAGGATTAATTGAATACACACATAGCCTCTTGATGTGTACTTCCAAGAAATACTGCAGCACAGAAGCGAAAAATCTGACAAAGGAGACATTGGCTAAGAACATTCAAAGAAGCAGACTGGAATGGTGGAATTGAAGCATTGAATGGCAATGAAAACTAGATTTCATATGCAGGAAAACGGTAGCTTAACACTGTAAAACTTCGCATAAAATTTGGGATTGCGAAGAAAAGAATTGGCTACAGATGATTTCTGGCTGCCAGATCAGTGAGGTGAGTAGCAATATGGCGAACATGCGTAAGAAAGGAAGATTCAGTTATCTTTAAAGGTTTCTACGATAGCATGTTACAATAAGTTTGTTGTTTTGGGTGTTTGATTTGCCCATCCAGTGACAGGGACTAGCTCTTTCTAAGGGGTCCGCCACCAGATAAGGATCCCCCCCCCCCCCCACCCAACCACCTGAAAGCGAATACAGACTAAGTATTCGAAAAGTCACGATATTCTGTAATAAACCCAAGTCGATGGCAATATTAAGACATTCGACTCTTAACTTCTTAACTGTCTTCCCAGTTTTCAAGTATTATAAAAGTATGTACAGCCTGGTCTGTAATGTCTGTAATGTGTAATAATATAACCAGCAAGGTACACATTTTTCGTGAGATGTTTGTTTATAATCCAACACGTTTCGGTTTCAAAGCCGTGGTCACAGATAACACCAATCGCGGGAAGGTTCCAAGGCCGTTATGTATTAAGCCAAATATCAAATGTAAGCAAAACGGATAAAAATATAGGACGTGTTGAAATTAGTATAGACAATAAAATAGTTTAAATGTTTAATTAAAATAATAAGATTTATATGTAAAATATAATAGAATATGTGTTTATTAGTTTAATTGAACGAAGGTATTGATCTCGTTGTTTTATATCGGTAATTATATCGACATGTTTTATATTTAATCTCGTTTACTTTTTTGTATCCTGCTTAATGTATATTTGTCTTGAGAAACTTCATCCAACATTGGTGTTATGCCTGCAGATGGCTGTTCAAGCCGAAACATGTAAGAATATAAACAAACATCTCATCAAACTAAGTGTACTTTGCTGGTTATGTTGTTTCATTTAACTGGTGTACACAGTTACAGTACATTACAGATGTGTCATGTCTCTCGCTGTGTGTCACTGCTAAGTCAGAAACCGAGTGAACATTCCTGCTGAACTAGTACAACTGAATTCCCGGTGCAAGCAGACTTAGAAATATTTGGTAGTTAAAAATATTCGCCTCTCTTAGATTGCTTTTGAACGTAACAAATTGTGTCATGTATTACGATATAATTCAGTTATCAGTTGTAAATTACGCAAGATATTCCTCAAATTACGTCCATAAGAAGTAGACTGGCTGGCTGGCTCCGCTGCTTCAGATACAAACAATAAGGAAAAGTCGATCAAAAAATATAGAAATCTAATCCATAATAGGTGAATGTGTATGAGGCACAGTTACAACAGGGATTTTCAGCGAGCACTCTACAACAGTAACAACACAACACATACATCCAGCCCTTGTTTTGTGCCTTTTTTTTACGCTCTTTACCAATTTACACACACCATTTTCGGTTCGACGCCCTTTGGCTGGTTGCCTACTATTATCGTAACCCCTTATTTGTGATGGGAATATTTTTATTTACTCCCTTTTTTACTTACGCCCACATTTTCAGGAACGCAACTAGGGCGTAAAACAACGGCCGGGTTTACATCGAACACCAATACATTGCACAGTGTGAAATGAAGTGGACTACCTCTAAATTAAACAAGGTGAACTGCGTGATGTCGGGTACAAACACGAGGAATCTGTCAAACAAAACGTAGAAACATAACACGGAATATGCATGACGCGTGTGGTGCTATTTTTAATAGTTATATGTTATTTATAAATAACATATAAAATAAATATATAAATTTGAAGTGTGATTTGCTGCTGCAGTAGTTTTACTGTATATCTAGTCGCCTAATAGGGGCATCCGCTACGGAAACGTATGTAGAATTTGTGGTCTACAGTAACAACCAGTAACATGGCCGTGCCATGGCTCAGGCGGTTAGCCGCCGGCCTCCCACCGCGGGGGCCCGGGTTCGATCCCGGGGTCAGTCCATGTGGGATTTGTGG
Source organism: Coptotermes formosanus (assembly GCA_013340265.1). Taxonomy (NCBI): domain Eukaryota; kingdom Metazoa; phylum Arthropoda; class Insecta; order Blattodea; family Rhinotermitidae; genus Coptotermes; species Coptotermes formosanus. Next base: position 1,199,675 of record BLKM01000152.1, read on the forward strand.
TGGACAAAGTGGCACTGGGACAGATTTTTCTCCGAGTTCTTCGGTTTCCCCCTGTCAATTTCATTCCACCGGTGCTCCATTAATAGGAAAAGGACAAAAAATAATCATAATCTTCATCTTCATCTTCATCATAGGGTTGCACAATAAGCCTCATGGCTGCGGTGCGTCTGTAGCGTCTGCTGCGGGGCCCTTCACCAATTAAAAAAAAAATCCACAACATCCACGTGCCAGTTGTATTTGGCCTAAATATCTAGTAAAGCAATATACAGTCGAACCCGCTTATAACGACATTGGTTTATACAACACCTCGTCTATAGTGTCATACTCTGTGGTATGAATTAATTCCTCGCTGTTAATCATAATATTTTACTCCTCAGTTATAATGACATTCATTTATAACGACACAGAATATTCAGTCCCCTTCATGACGTTATAACCGAGTTCGACTGTCTATCGCTTCTGTCGGGATGTGAACTCCGGATCGTCCATCCCGTATACCGTCACTATACCGACTGTAGTATCCAATCTCCCGTTAGTGGTGTGGTAGTTTAAACCAGTATTGAAATTAAATTACATTAGCAGTATTTCCCAGTCTTGACAAAGATGTTTCGTATTATGAGTCGACAGGCCTTGTATGTCAGAACAAAGACAGAATTGCGTTTCATCATTTCGTCGGTTTATTAATTCTGTGGAGCCACACACATAATATGGTTTCGAGTACTGGCTGTATATGGTTCCCGAAATAGCCCCTTTCCCTCCATCCTCCTATACCAACCGAACTGGCGACTGAGTTTGTTTCTACGACTAAAATAATTGCCTGGTTTCGTTTTTAGCTAGCGTAGACGAATAGGATGCATTAAATCTCTCGTTCTCGTGATACTGAAGTGTTATTTCAGATACACAAGAGAAAGAAGCCCCTTGTTGAAATGTAGAAACGAAACAGACTTAACTGTCAAGCGTGCAACGCTGCGGTGAACTCTTCATCCTGACCGTATATGTTGTTTACTGCAGTCAGACCTCTGTTTACAAGGTAGTTGTCTTTCTAGAAAACACAGTGTTCATTGGAATCATGTAAAATGTTAGTGAAGGTGTCTGTGGAAACAATGATTTAGGTGACACGCTCAGGGGAGTTTTAACATTCTGATATCCGTCACAGCCATGAAGGTGTTCATGTTAACGCTGGAATTACGTCACTGGGAAATATGACGTTACCTGAATGGATTTTACCATAACAATTAACTAGGACAGGTGAAGTACGCTCTGTCGTTATAGTGTTCCGAATGTAAACTTGTAACTTACAAAAAATAGAGAGGTTACAATTTAGTGAGGGGAATAATACCGTGTAATTAACGAAAGTGAACGTAGTAGTATTTCTTCCATGGCGCAACAGTCACTAGTGGGCCAGGGCCTCCTCATTATCCAGGCGTCATGATCACAATCGCTCAGACACACCACACGCGGTAGGATTCCTCTGGACGGGTGGGTGATCAGCCCAACGCAGAGATCTGTACCTGACAACACACAACACATCACAAGATACAGACATATATGCCCCCTGCGGGATTCGAACCCACAATCCAAACAAGCGAACGGCCGAAGACCCACGCCTTATACTGCGCGGCCACTGGGATTGGCAGTGAATGTGGATAAAGTAGTATAATATTTCCGTGGCTGATTTCAGCTGAAGGATACATCACGTAAAACATTTGACTCCATCCTGTCTACAAAATCTGTGTTTTTTAAATCTCCATTTAGGAGAGAAGGGCTGCAGGCCGACAGGCCCCACCCATAGGTGCGCCCTTGCTAATCGTTATCCCCGGACTGGGTGTTTCTTAATGAAATCAACATATGTTCCACACTTTTTTACCTGATAAAGGACGTATATCCAAGTTCCGAAACTTTTTAACCAAAGCGTGTTCGTCACAGACTTTTATAGACGAAAGTTTCAAGTTCCTAGGATTCAGTTCGTATCATATATCAACTTGAACTCGTGGTTTTGATTTCAAAAGGATATGCAACCTGCACTTCCCAAATAATGATTTATTATAGAGCAAATTACTTCGGCACACATTTAACATTTTCACAGTCTACTCACGCGTGCTCGACATGATGCGTGAGTAGACTGTGTGTGTGTGTGTGTGTGTGTGTGTGTGTGTGTGTGTGTGTGTGTGGATAGACAAATGAATAAACAGAGGAAGGAACACCCCCACCAGCTCGTAAATTCATTATCTGCTTTTAGAACGTAAAGGTTCACTGCCCTTAAAACAGGAGCCCGTTAGTGACTCATCTCTAAGCAGCTTAATCCTCTTCACTTCAGAATGTTTATTTATATTCTATGTATGCTTTGTTTAACGACGCTGTCTCAACAGCTCAGCCTTTACGGCGTGTAATGATAGTATGACGGTGGATAATGGAATGGGGAAGGAAGCGGTCGTGGTCTGTTTTGAGGTACTACCCTGGCATTTTGCTGAAGGGACAGAGAAAAACCATGATAAGTCAAGATAACCGGTTTTTGGACCTGGGTTTGAACGCGGAACTTACGGAATTCGAAGAAATATGCTACGTAATCGACAACGACGCAAAGTCAGTTCAGAGCAAAATATGTTGCAGTGCGTCGTGCCATCGCATCTGCGTGTCCGTTTTAGAAGTGACTGCTGTCAGGTTTTCACGGAAGTAAGGTGAAGTCCCTGTGCTTAACTAAGTACCACGCCACGCAGCAGTGTGGGGCAGTCGAGGTCTAGTTCTGTGTATTCATAATCTAAGCACTAGAGGGGGTGAGTGGTCAACCTCTAGCGCCTCCGGCCGCTTTATTGTCGGGGAAAGTACCCCCGGTACCCACCGAATTGGAGGCTGGTTTGGCCTCACAGCCCGTTCGGACGCTTTGGGGGAGTGTAAACTGACACCGTGTCTTACATAAAAGCAGGTATGCGAATGTTTTCCAAATTCCATGTCATCCAAGGATCATCTGTGGTTTGTGTGAACGTTTTCAGGGTGGTCCTTACATATTTCCATGAAATGTATTCTCTTTACCTTATATCTTTGTATTTGTAACAACATATGTTTGCGGTGTTGCCACGCAGTTGCCGATGTAGCTGCGTATCGTTTCGCAAACAACAATAAATGTTGACTCAGAACGCATTGCAGAGTGAATTCACATGTAGTTTTAATCCCTTCGAAAATCTGTCTTTTTTTAGGTAAGTGTAGGAAATTGGATGGTCCACGGGACTGAAGTAGCTCAGGGATTTCAAAAGGTTAGGAAACGCTGTTGTGTACCGAGTTTCTTACAAGGGCAAAAACTTGTAAGGACAGACGTACGTCAGTAAAGGAAGGGCGTAAGGAATAAGAGAAGAAAGGAACGAACGGTGGAAGGAAGGAGAGATGACAGGAAGGAAGGATGGGAGGGTGGGAGGGAGGGAATTGAAGAAAAAGAGGGAAAGAAGGAAAAAGGGAAGAAAGAAAGAAAGAAAGAAAGAAAGAAAGAAAGAAAGAAAGAAAGAAAGAAAGAAAGAAAGAAAGAAAATGAAAGAAAAAGAAAGAAAAGAAAAGAGAGAAGGAAGGAAAGAAAGAAAGAAAAAGAAAGAAAAGAAAGAAAGAAGGAAGGAAAGAAAGAAAGAGAGAAAGAAGGAAGGAAGAAAGAAAGAAAATGAAGGAAAGAAAGAAAAAGAGAGAAAGAAACAGAAAGAAAGAAAGAAAGAAAGAAAGAAGGAAGAACGGAAGGAAGGAAAGAAATGAAAGAAAAAAGAAAGAGAGCAGTAAAGGAAGGAAGGAAGGAAGGAAGGAAGAAATGCAGAAAAGGGAAGGAATGAAGGAGGGAAGCAGTGACTCCGGCATGTACCCGGTCATGCTTTGGGAATGCCGAGACAGGGAACTTCTCATGTGAACATTTTGTTTCAGATCTCGTAGGTACTGAATACATGTTACCAGTCTTTTGTTGATAACGCATAGTTGTCTAGCGACATCATTCTGTCACGCATTCTTGTTAATCTTGGCCTGGTAACGTGAAGAAATGGTATCTTGTTCGCTCAAGGCCTCTCTCACTCCCTCCTGTCTGTATTGTCGATATACCCAACCAAAGAGCAGCTTGACGCGCGGCATATAAGTGACGTCATAAATCTGGGCCCTGTTCGACAGCGATTTGTTACGGCAGATATAAATCTCTATTCTGGTGAAGTTGGCAGCAGACATCAACAAACACAGTGACAGAACAGCAGTTACTGTATGTCTGGTGTCAAACGGGCGGGAGCAGCAGCGTACCATGGCGGAGCTGAAACGACCAAAGTATCTGCAAAGTATGTCAAAGGAGAGCAGGAGAGACGGTTTGAATCCCACATTATCAGGCAGGAAGGGAAAACAGCAGGACCCAGAAGGTGCAAAGAAGAGAAGTGCTTTTTATTTGAACATCTGAAATGGCCGTTGTTTTTCAGTTATTGCAAAGGCAGTGATATATGAACCAGCAGTCTGTTATGCTTTGCCATAAACACCATAATCCCTGTATTAATCTTCCGTTAAAAAATCTTACTGCCAGTTAAAATTTGATATATATTGATAACCAACTCGTACACAAATGATAAAACACAACTCTCATATCACCTTTATACAAACCCCGACATTTTTCGATGCCCTAGTACATCATCTTCAGGGGAGAACCACATTTAAAAACGCTTAAAAACACACAAGCGCAGTTTATAAAATTGTTCATTAAAAGCATATTGTCATAAGAACCACACGTTGACACAGTCAGGGCTGTGGAGTCGGAATCGGAAGGAATTTTAGGTGGAGTCGGAGTTGGAGTCGTTAAAAATGTACCGACTCCGCCCTCAACCTCAAATCTTATCTAGATACTCCAACTCCAGAGCCCTGATAGCTACAGTAACCATTAGACTTATACTTAAATATAGGTTATAAGTCTAAAAAGTAGCCTGATGATTCACGTGGTGGTGATGAAATATATTATAGGTTTACCATTATTAATACGTACTGAGCTTTTATGAAGGAGTCGGGGTCGGAGTCGGAGTTTTTGTGTACCGACTGCACAGCCCTGGACTCAGTACGTAGGTTCGTTGACGATTATTGTTTGTTGATAAGTAAGATGTGGAGAGGAAGCAATGCAGAATACAGGCGTCAGGTTCACTGTTTGGCGTAATACGGGCTTCGTCCAGTAGTTTGGGTGACGTTTACGTGGCGGTAGCTGTAATAGGGCAGTCATACGGACGGACGGATATTTTGCTTAATATTTTACTGGTATAAGCTCTGACGCTGAATGTGATCACCAAGCAGCGAAGGATGAACAGGGGTATGATAAGGTTGGGCTATAATAGTAGTATAGACGTACTGAGGGCTACGTAGGCGTAAGACAAAGGACTAAGGACTGCGTAAACAACAGACTTGTGTTTGCAGTACCTACGGTGATATTATTGTGTTCATATCTGTAATCAGTTTCAAAGGAGCACCATTAACAGCAAATCAGCTTCCATATCGCCACAATATTCGACAGAGCAGTTCCCTTAAAGTGTCGCTACAGTAGTGTGAACAGATTTTGACCGTAAAGTGTCCGGTAAATTTTATGGGTAGACTGCATGAAAAGTAACACGCATTGATTATGGCATCATTTAACACATCTTGAAGGATCAAGGAGTTCTTAGTTGGATGTCTTGATCCCTGAAGATGGGACCCATAGTTTGCCCCGAAACTATGGTACAGTATTACCACTCTACACTGCGTAATATCCCAGAAGAGGACAGGTGTCATCCACATCGCTGGGAAAGCCTGAAATGAAATCACGCAAAGTAAGGGAATTTTTAAAAATGACGATGATCAGAAAGGAATTGTCTGTTACTCTGCGCCGTAAATTTAAAACATTGTTAATTACAAACGCGGCTCTTCCAATAACGTGAACAGTTTGTAAATAAAATGTATCCCCCCCCCCCGCACGCAACTTTTCAGGTCTATCTTATTTTTTTGGTCGAATAGAAGACGTGATGCAAATTTTTAGGGTCTCACAGCGGTGCTGATGAAGATTAAAGTCTTCCGGAATGTTGCGCTTTGTCATTGGTGTTATAGTCTCCGCCGTTTCGAAGGATTTTAATGCCTTCATTTTCAGGGCTCGTAAGTGTAGCCCCAAAGACACAGCTTAACACACCGCAAGACTTGAATCTTCATCTGTGTTATATTCACGTGCTATTCTTGTTTATGTGAAGCTGACAGTAACATACACTGGCAAGTGTAACTTTCCTTCGTCTTACATACAGCATAAGTAATTACATTACTGTCGTAATTTCCCCTTAGGTTCTAAGGAACGCGAAGAACTCTACTAATTGCTACACGTCGCCAAATTATGAAGGTGGGTGGCAATTCTTACGCTTCGGTTGCCTAAGCATCCGGGGATAATCCCCTGTTATAACGACTGCGTGGGAGGCTGTTCGCGCTCCGGAATCTTTCTGGAAGAAGTGGCGGAATGTATTTAAGAGTTCCTGTCACGAATGGAGCCCTGTTATCAGATCTGTGACCATGTATTTACTGTGTGCTTGCTGACATCATGCAGGTGTCGGTATTTCCTACGTACTATACATGCAACACTGGGTGAGACCCAACTATACAGGCAACTTGCGACTGTGCGACGTAGTCAGGCCTGTCGTACATTTCGAGTATAATGATGGATGAGTGCAGTGCTTCGTTATAGTGACTGCTGGCAGGGGAAAACCGAAATATTCCAGAGAAACATGCCCACCACTTCGTTCATGACATGTAGTGCCCTTGGTTTAACCTTTTAAAGCCTAGCGGTAACTTCACGTACCACCAGGTTTAACATTAAAAAATTCTACGTGGTGCCCACATTGCGTTTATGTGTTTTGTACGGATCTCAGAACAAACAGCAACTTTTACCTTATAAAACATTAAGAGATTGGTGTTTATAACCGAAGTGGAGAGTGTTTACAGCGCGGTACGCACTGAGTCCTTATATAAAACAGATACGCTTCGTCTTTAAAGGGTTAATCACAGGCCCTGCAGTTCTGGTTATTATTGTGTGGCTGTCGTTTATCAACATTCGGCATTTTTTTCAAGCAATACCATACCACGGGTAACGTATACAGCATTTTCTTTATTTAGTGATGGAATGGAGCCTCCTATACAATGGATACCGGGTCTCTTTTCCCGGGGGTAAAGTGGTCGGGGCGTGGGGCTAGCCACCCCATTCCCCTCCCTGTGCTGAGGATCACGAACGGGTAGAGCTATACCTCTGCTCCCCCTCTTGGGTCCTCAGGGCTTGTTACAGGGTGAACCTTTTCCTTAGTAATGGAATGGAGGTAGAGGTAACGTTGTCCCAGTGCACATGAAGGCATATGGAGAGTAGAGGTTAACCTCGGCACAGTATGTTAATTTTTCGGTCGGAAGCTTAAGTACCGTAAAGAAAACTGTAGAAGGTGCATTATTTGCTAGTGATGATGTTGATCTAGAAATAAAGGCACAGAAATCTACTTCTACGTTCATATCTCGTCTCCAGAATGCAGGACGGAATTACCGCACCAATAGAGCTGTTAAATTCTTCGAAAAATGTGGCAAACTTCATGGAGCAGAGGCCTTCTTGAGAAGCTAACGGTTTCTCAACTAGTCAAGAAATTCACCGCATTTTATGGAACCCGAAGGTTCATTACCGCATTCACAAGAGCCCGCCACCTGTCCCTATCCTGAACCAGCTTAATCCAGTCCACACCCCATCCCACGTCATGAAGATCAATTTTAATATTATCCTCCCATCTACGCCTGCGTCTCTCAAGTGGTCACCTTCCCTCAGGTCTCCCCACCAAAATCCTGTATGCACCTCACTTTTCCCCAGACATGCTACGTGCCCCGCCCATCTCATCCTTCTCGATTTGATTACCCGAATAATATTTGGTGATAAGTACAGGTCATTAAGTTCAAATATGACAGATACTCGTATTTACTAATCCCTGTCGCACACACCTGAAGATGGCTAAGGAATAGCCGAAACATGTAGTGTGGTTTTATGTATTTTATATAGTCTCAACACTAAAATACAAAGTAGTGAGGGAAGGTGTGCTTTGCTGTTGTTTTACTATTCCCACGTATGGATACTCGGCAGCTACATGATTTGTACTGTTCATCGGGTATTATTGGGGTGATCAAATGAAGAAAACTGGGGCGATTGGGGCATGTGACAAACTGGGAGAGAAAAGAAATACGTACATTTTAGTAGGAAAACCTCAAGAAAAGGGACCAATTGGAAGACTTAAGAATAGCTGGTAGGATACTATTAAAACCTGTCTTGAAGGAACAATGTGGAATGGTGTTTATTTGGTTCATCCTTCTCAGGATTGGAATCGGTGGGCGAATTTTTATGAACACAGCAGTAAACCTTTGAACTGAAGATTCATGTGGTATACCACTTCCACAACACGGACCGACAGTACGCTGGAAGACTCGGTAGATACACCACGCACCATCATAGGAAAATATCTTCACCTGCAACGCATCTAAAGCCACACATTAAGTTCCACATCTACATACTGTGAACAACTATACAAAGAACACGGAAACGTAGATCACACAATGAATTATACACACGGAGACTGGGCACATTAACCCTTTAAAGACGAAGCGTATCTGTTTTATATAAGGACTCAGTGAGTACCGCGCTGTAAACACTCTCCACTTCGGTTATAAAAACCAATCTCTTAATGTTTTATAAGGCAAAAGTTGCTGTTTGTTCTGAGATCCGTACAAAACACATAAACGCAATGTGGACACCACGTGGAAGTTTTTAATGTTAAACCTGGCCGTATGTTTGTTTTAATTGTTATTTGTTTAAAGACATGCGCACAAAAGTGTCTCAAAAACCTAGTGATATTAACCCATCATATTTTAACATTTTAATTATTATTGACGTATTCGTGTATACAGTGGCAACAAGACCTAGTGAGTGTAAATAATCTAGTGTTTTTGATATATGGTTGCTTATGTTGGCTTTGCACCAATGACCCCCTGAAGATGACGACTTGATCGTCGAAACATATGTAGGAGCTTATGTAAAAAGGTTAATATAATCTCTAATAGTGCATTAGTTGGTGCTTATCATTCCAGTAGCGTAAGCTAAAAGTTACTAATTTCGTGACAAGTGATCGTCGATTGACTCTTTTAAAAACAGTAGAAGAATTGAACACTGGGGTAAGAATTGCTGAAGGGCAGTGCATACAGGTTTTCGGCGGGGAAACATGCAAGAGTAGACATCGCTTTGAAGACGTAGGCATAGGTAGGAGGGTAATACTAAAGTGGATCTTAAGGAATATGAGTGGTAGGGTTTGTACTGGTTTCATGATTTCTGTGATTGGGACCTGTGACGGGCGATTGATACACCTTCCTTTTCCGTAAAATGTGTGAAATGTCTTGGTTAGTGTAGGAATTAGTAGCTTTTCGCGTGCGGGAGAGATTCTTGAGCTGTGAAGACTCACGTTAATCTAAAGTATGCATAAACATTCAGGGCTTAAGGCACAGAGGACGCAGTCTGAATACCAGTCCGTTTAAGTTGTACAGGGAAATAATCGCTGTATATTGTGAGCATTCATTCATTCATTCATTCATTCATTCATTCATTCATTCATTCATTCATTCATTCATTCATTCAGTTGTAGTCTGCTTACGAAAGGTCCTTCGGCTCTTCCAAAGCAAGTTCTCCATAGAGGGCGATCTAGTGCTTCCTGTTTCAATTTCCAGTTTCTTGTCTTTCCCTTAAGTAGCTGCCTACGTGTTCTTCCTCGTCTTCGCGTCACTTCTGTACTTCCCTCTATCTTTCCTTCAATAACGGGAGACTAACACACAAAAATAAACTTTGTGGGGAAGTACGTGTATTTTAATGCTGTTAATTGTTACTGAACGCTCTGAAGTATTCGAGATTATATAGCGTCGGTGATGGATGAATAAACGAGTACGGAGACTTCGTGGAATGATACTGGAAGAAAAATATCTTGAGTGCTCGGAAGAAAAACTTGCCACACTGCCGCCTTTTCCACCACAAACCCCGTATGAACTGGCCTGGATTCGAACACGCGCGTTTGCGGGGAGAAGCTGGTGACTTTCCCGCCTGGGTTCTGGCATCTGTTTTGACAGTAAAATAGTAAACATATGGTACACATAATTACCACTTGGCTATAAGAGTTTAACCCTTTAAAGATGAAGCGTATCTGTTTTGTATAAGGACTCAGTGCGTACCGCGCTGTAAACACTCTCCACTTCGGTTATAAAAACCAGTCTCTTAATGTTTTATAAGGCAAAAGTTGCTGTTTGTTCTGAGATCCGTACAAAACACATAAACGCAATGTGGGCACCACGTAGAATTTTTTAATATTAAACCTGGTGGTATGTAAAGTTACCGCTAGGCTTTAAAAGGTTAAAGACGAAGCGTATCTGTTTTATATAAGGACTCAGTTCGTACCGCGCTGTAAACACTCTCCACTTCGGTTATAAAAACCAATCTCTTAATGTTTTATAAGGCAAAAGTTGCTGTTTGTTCTGAGATCCGTACAAAACACATAAACACAATGTGGGCACCACGTAGAATTTTTTAATATTAAACCTGGTGGTATGTAAAGTTACCGCTAGGCTTTAAAAGGTTAAAGACGAAGCGTATCTGTTTTATATAAGGACTCAGTTCGTACCGCGCTGTAAACACTCTCCACTTCGGTTATAAAAACCAATCTCTTAATGTGTTATAAGGCAAAAGTTGCTGTTTGTTCTGAGATCCGTACAAAACATAAACGCAATGTGGGCACCACGTAGAATTTTTTAACGTTAAACCTGGTGGTATGTAAAGTTACCGCTATGCATTAAAAGGTTAATTATTGCTTGAGCTGTGATGATAGCTGATCTGAATACGTTTTTGGGCGCGTTCGCAAAATTACGAAAAACGACTATTAGTTTCGTCACGCCTGTCTGTCTGTCCTTCTGTCCACATGAAACAACTCTGTTCCAACTGAACGGATTTTAATGAAATTTAATATTTGGGATTTTTCGAAAATGTGTCGAGAAAGTACAAGTTTTATTGGAATCTGACAAGAATAACGGGTATTTGTTATAAAGACCTATGTGCACTTACAATGATGTCTCGCTGAATCCATCTTAGAATGAGAAATGTTTCAGACAAAAGTTGTAGAGAAAAGCAAAACACAGTTTCCGTTCATTAAATTTATTTTTCCGAAAATTGTGCCTTTTATGAGATAATGTGGAAGAATATGTTAGAGCCAGACAGGCCACAGATGACAATATAATACGGCGCATGCGCTTTGCATGCTGGATAACTAAGGCTACAAACACACCTTCAGAATATGTAATGCTTCTTTGCATTTTTACGGTAACAGTGGTTACGTAAACGCGTCTCAGTGTTACATACATACGTACATTGCCTGTCTTCTTATCTATATACACGCTAAACATATCTGTGTTAATGTTATCTTTATGGCTTTAGACGTGAATGTTGGAAGTTTTCGCCAATTAAATGCTTCGAAGCAAGGCCAAAACTATCTTTAGTGCCAAAGGAAGGGGACTCAGATACGTGACAGACTTCAAGTTCCTTATTATTTTGTGTGAACCTTATAAATAGGGCTGAACAAATGTTGGCTTAGTTGACTACTGAAATAAAAATATCATTTGTCAAGCTTCTATGTGTACGTTTTACGAGTAAGGCGGAAAGGCCACTTTGCAGGCTGAAATATAATTTCAGTCGTCAGCCGCTGTTTTTCGCTTGCTGTCTGTGTGCATGCATGTAAGTAAGGGAACTGATGTAACTGCGAAAGGCACCTACTACACTGTATCTACCCATTGCTCAGACAGTTCGCCAGTGCAAATGAACGTTGTATTGGCGGAAACAATTGACACGAAATGCAATATTTACTGCTGCGGCAAATTCGAATACTTACTAAAGTAAATAATTACATTTTTTTTTGTAATTATGGTAAATTTTATCTTTTAGCCCGCCAGCCCCACGCCTCCGCCGCCGCCACCACCACCACTGCCACCACAAGTACAGTCAGACCCCGTTATAAGGACATCGGTTTATACGACGTCTCGTATTTAACGTCAGATTTTCCGTGGTACGAATTAACCCTTTAAAGACGAAACGCATTCTGTCTAATATAAAGACTCAGCGTGTACCGCGCAGTAAACACTCTCCACCTCAGTTTAAAAAACCAATCATTTGATGACGTGTAAGGTAAAAGTTGCAGATTGTTCCCAGATAAGTACAAAACACATAAACGCAATGTGAGCACCATGGAGAATTGGTTAAAGTTAAGCCTGGCAGTACGTAAAGTTATCGCTAGGCTTTAAATGGTTAATTCCTCACTGTTAACCACAGCATTCTACTCGTCGATTATAATCACACTCGTTTATAGTAACACAAAATATTCAGACCCTTTCATGACGTCACAACCGAGTTCGACTGTATTTGCCACTGACAGTCCGCATTCTGCATGGCTTTGATTTCTGAGGGTATTCTGAGCTTATTTTAGTAGATGGAAAGCTGAAGTCTCCTGAGATCATGATCTGAACTCATCCTGAATGATTCGGCAGCTCTACTTGAAGGAAAAGAGTCCGGAGTATCTGTTACGATGCAAGACTGGTGGGTCCCACAGCTGGTCTGGACACATTGTTGGTGAAAAGAAACTCCTTGTCCCGTCTTGGCTTCTGCGTTTATTTTGGGTTCACATTCCAGTTCTAAGATGTTTCAGTGTACCTCACGAAGGGGAAGGGACGTTGTATATTTACAATAACAATTCCTGTTTCCGGGCTTTCCGATGCTTTTGTGCATTCTAGTCCAACAGCAAAATACCTTGCCTGCTAGGAGTTTGTTTCCCAACCGCAGCTCCATTGGCCCACATCGACTTGCAGCTAAGTGTCCTGAACTATGCACAGAGTAGTTGTTTTAGACCAGGCATGCGCACCCTTTTGTATGTTGGGCGGGCAACTTCGACAAAATTTGATTTCCAAAAGGGTAAAATGAAATTCAATACACAGAGTGAAGGATGAATAAGTTTCTAATTACAGTCATGTATAAGTTTAACATATGTATTATTCTATACATCATCCGCAATAAAGGCATATTGATAATAATAGGAAAAAATTATGTAAAAAATGAAATTCACTACCGAGGCTAGGGTGAAGCAATTCTTAGTACATTTTTACAAAATGATTTAGTAGTGTAATGTATGTTTCCGTAAACAGACTGCTTAGAATGTGTAACAATTTTTTTCGCGTTCTATCATGGCTGTGCCAAGGAAAGGGTTCAAAGACGTCTTTTTTCTAAATGTCCGTTGCCCGCGAGCTACGGGTTGAGGGTTGAATTAAGCATGTTTCAGACCAGCGCTGGCCAACATGCGGCCCTCACGGAAAGTATTTGCGGCCCTCGGTCACCTGAATAGTTTTAGTAATACCATTTAACAAACATAATATAATAGGTCTACAGTACATAATGTGACAACTTTATTAGCAGAGAAAATGTTTACAAAGTGTAACTCATCACTTTTAAGGCAGCACACAGAAAACCAATCATTCTTTATGTTTTCACGAATTTAGTACAGGGCTATGGAGTCGGTACACAGAAGCTCCGACTCCGACTCCGACTCCTCGATTTTTAAAACTTCCGACTCCGACTCCCCGATTTTTAAAACTCCGACTCCGACTCCTTCATAAAAGCTCAATATGTATTAATAACGGTAAACCTATAAGACATTTTATCGCCACCACGTGAATCATCAGGCTACTTTTTAGTCTTATAACCTACATTTAAGTGTAAGTCTAATGGTTACTGTAGCTATCAGGGCTCCGGATTTGGGAGTATTTAGTTAATATTTTAGACTGAGGTCGGAGGGGGAGTCGGTACATTTTTACCGACTCCGACTCCACCTAAAAATTCCTTCCGACTCCGACTGCACCTAAACTGCCTTCCGACTCCGACTCCACCTAAAATTCCTTCCGACTCCGACTCCACAGCCCTGGTTTAGTACAGTCCACTACCTTGTTATTCAGCCGTACGTTTAGCGTGACTTGTTGTTTGTAAATAACGACGTCCTAGTATTTAATCCCCACCCGCCGTTTCGACATATGTATACACAGGTGCGGCACTCAGGCGAGTCCTTAACGAATTATGTGGCCCTCCTGTGGGCTGAAGTTTGCCAACCCTGTTCTAGACTGAGTCTTGCTTTAAGGCACTATTTAGTTCATATCTTTTCAGAGATTTCCATCGAGGTTGCTGAATGATGCGCTGCCACTTTACCCAGCATTCGTTCCACATACGTGTTTCAAGACAAGCAGGATTTATTTTGTGAAATGAGCTTACATTTTGCACTGTGTCTGGTTGTTAATCATGAACGTTAGAGTTAAAGGAACCCAGTGTCCGTATTCGTTCTCTGTTCTGAAATTAGTTCAGTTTGAAAGAAATGCCTTTGAAACGGTCAAACCGAAAAGTGTACAGGAGCTGCACGCCAGAAAATTATCTCATAAACATTTTAAATTGCGTCTGTTAATCCTTTATTATAAAGTTAGTGGTAACTCTACGTACCGCCAAATTTAGAACTACGTAAACTCTTGTGTTTTACACACAGTTTATATCTGAGTGCTTCGTATAATCGTTAGAATAGAGAACGTTTATTTCTCTAAACAGCAGCGACCGCTTGGTCTTTTTAGTGAAACGTATTCTGTCCTCTATAAGAAAAACATTTGCATATAGTTTAGCATAATTTTAGGGTATATAGGGTTAAAGACAGTAATACTGAAGTTGAATTTGACCTTCAAGCAGAAACCATTATTAATCGTAGAAACGTCAGCACATGTTTAACACTTTAAAGCCGCGTGGTTACTTTGTATGAAATCAAGTTTACCCTTCAACAGTTCTGCATTCTGTCCGAAGTGCGTTCAGGTTTTGTGTGGTTCACAGTACAAATAGCGCATATGTCCTTGTGCAGCATTAACTTATTGGTTTCTGTAACTGAGACAGAGTGTGTTTACTGCACGGTACGAACAGAATTTATAAATATAATGCAGGTTAAAATATTACTTATAAGTTACACTTCATTAAAAATCCAAGAGACATTTCAGAAATTGAAAATTTCGGCATACATGACGCCCTTTTACGTTATCTATTTTGTTAACGTGTAAAAAACGCCTCAAGTCCCACAGCCGAATGATTTATGCCAGATAGTCATGTCTGTCTTCCGAACATTTCAGTTATGTTACTCAAGTTAACATTACACTTATTTAGATATCGCTTGGTGTACCTTGCAAGTGAGTTGGGTTTACGGAGCGCGCGTTACGTTTTACTGAAACTGTACAAGACCCAGCTGCCTCCTCTGCAACACCTGCAATATGTTTTTTCTCTGTTTTATAGTTTTCCTTTCTGCCTGCCACACAGAATAATAAGTTTACTTTAAAACGCAAGCTGCTGCCTCTTATCAGGTTTAGTGTAAATGATGCTATGAGCCTGCAAAACATCCAACACTGAGGTGCATCACACAATGTCGTATGATTGGAATGCTAACATTATCTGTTACACTTTATCTTACAAACAGCCTGGAACAAAAGGCGCTGGTTGAACATAAGATAATTTGACGTAGCTCACAATATCAACAGACCGAAGGTCAAATTGTGTTAGACTCTATATTTCAGCTACACAAGGTGCTGTTCCGTGGCTGAGGCGGTTAGTCGCCGCGGAGGCCCTGGTACAATCCAAGGCCAGTCTGTGTAGGATTTGTGGTGGACTAAGTGGCAGTGGGACAGGTTTTTCCTCCGAATACTTCGGCTTTTTTCTGTAACTGTCATTCCAGCAATGTTCCATGCTGATTCATTCATTTATCACTGCCGCTACATAGCCTAATATCAGCAGTTTGTGGCGTCTTTAACCCTTTAAAGACGGAATGTATCTGTTTTATATACAGTCTCAGTGCGTACGGCGCTGTAAACACTCTCCACTTCGATTATAAAAACCAATCTCTTAATGTTCTATAAGGCAAAAGTTGCTGTTTGTTCTGAGATCCGTACAAAACACATAAACGCAATGTGGGCACCACGTAGAATTTTTTAATGTTAAACCTGGTGGTACGTAAAGTTACCGCTAAGCTTTAAAAGGTTAAATTCCACACTTACACTTGATTGAAGAGCTTAAACACAACAACATGAAGATGTATGGGCGAGTAGAAGTAATGCCTAACCTCGCCATTAAATGCAGGGGATTGATTTCATACTTCGTTCTTGGAGAATTTTACTCCAGTGTCCATTCGGACAGGCAAAGTTTATGCCTAAATTACAGTGCAGCTGTTTGTGCTTATTGAGTATTTAAAACAAGTATAGATTAACATTAAGTAAAAGTGTTTGAGAATAAGCAGCTGAGAGAGATATGGGTACACAGGAAAAGAGAAATAAAGAAAGAATGGAGCAAAGTACATAACGACGAGCTTCATCACATTAGTGTTGATTGATGAGATTGAGGAGTCATGTAGCAAGCACGGAATAAATAATGAATGCATAAAAATGAAGGAAAGCGAGAGAGAGAGGGAGAGAGAGAGAGTTCGAAAGACGTAGGCGTATATTGACAAATATATTAAATTATACTTTAAGGAAATAAGTTACGAAATTGGGAAAATTGGTGAACAGACTATGATACAATCAAGATGTGGGCGTGTCTGATGATGATAAATCTTCGGGTTCCTGTAGCGGCGAGTAACTTTTTGGTCAGATGAGTGGCTAATAATGCTGTAGATGGCATGCGTAATATGCAGTTTGGTACTTTGCTGAGAGCTAAAACAGTAGCCTGCAGGTAGGTGTATGCCAAGAGACCGGTGTTCCTTTATGTACATCGCAATACCAGTGTCTTCCCAGACACTGTTTACTATTGGCCAAAGTGTATTTGAGTGACGCACAGAATTTAACTTCCTGCAAAATTTGCGTCAGGGGGCCCAAATTATTTTGAGCAAAGTTTGCAGTCTGTCTAAAGATGGGCTGTGTGCCAAAAGTTGTATAATTGTTCACGCGTGATGCTGGTGTTAAGTTCTCTTCATCGTGATCCTCTCATTCGTACCAATTTAATTTCTGCGGTGTGCTTTAACCATTTAAAGCCTAGCGGTAACTTTACGTACCACCAGGTTTAACATTAAAAAATTCTACGTGGTGCCCACATTGCGTTTATGTGTTTTATACGGATCTCAGAACAAACAGCAACTTTTGCCTTATAAAACATTAAGAGACTGGTTTTTATAACCGAGATGGAGAGTGTTTACAGCGCGGTACGCACTGAGTCCTTATATAAAACAGATTAGGCTTCGCCTTTAAAGGGTTAACATTAGCATCTTGTATTTACTCGTGTCCGAAACTGTCTGAAGAAGAAAAGGATCAAAGAGACTTATTTCATTGGTTGCAGGTGACGAGAAGGCAGCCCAATTTGTGCAGGATTTCAGAAGTGGGTCTTTCACAGAACTCTTGGTAGGACTAAACGTTGCTAAAAGCGCTATAGTCAACGCTTTAGAATTACCATTTTGTCAGTGTTAGTTTTGTCCTCAGAAGCGAATTTACTCACATATTTTGTGTAGAATGAAATAAAAAGTCCCACCGATCAGTGGCGTTGCTAGGCTTTTTGGCGGCCTGGGTAACAAGAACGGAGGCACGTACCAGAAATTATATCACAATCGGTTATTGAATTTTATTTCATTTGGCTCAGTAATTTAAAATTGAAACTCAGGAAATGTAGTCATTTTCCTGCCGCTTGCACTCTGCTGATCATGGTGGCCGCGATACTCCACACTCCCCCTGCAGTGGATTATTCTAAAGCAGTCCCACTTAACCCGTGTGGGGAGCTACACAGTGCTGCGTTGTCCGCGTCTGCTGCTGCAGTAAAAGACAGTTCTTTAAACCTTACCCTGGGAATGCCGTGATAGAACATCGAAGCAATTTTGAAAATTTATGAACTCTTTATTTGTGGAGACATGCACTATATTAGCAATTAATTTTGTAAATTTTGCTGAAAACATCCAGACTCTAGCCTAGGTAGTGAACTGCATGTTTGAAAATAAATTATACCTGTTGTTGTGAGTATATTTGAGTTGCACGTCATTTGTAAAATGCACAAATAAAATTGTACCTGTTATTGTACGTATGTTTATTCATTCTTCATTTTGTGTATTCAATTTCATGTTGCCTGCAGGCAGACCAAATTTTGCCAGATTTGCCCGCAGCACATGAAATGTTGACAAGGCCTGTTGTTAAGCATTGTTCCTCCTGAGGACGCCGGTAAGGCTCTGTCGATATAGTGGCTAGGCTACAGGTTGGAGGTTTGTACGACACCTCGTCTATAACGTCTGATATTTCTGTGGTACCAATTAATTCCTCGCTGTTAACCATAACGTTCTTCTCCTCGGTTATAACAACACTCGTTTATAACGACAAATAATTTTCGGTCCCCATCATGACGTTATAACCGAATTCGACTGTAATTCTTAAATTATGAAAATTCAGTTTCGAATTTTCTAGGATGTGATCCAAGGTGGTCTGGTCATAAATAGTAATGTTTCGGTGTCTGTGGAGGTAGTGTGGTCTTGCAGAACGCTTGTACGTATTTATCAAACTGTACGGTGTTACATCGCAGAAAATAACGGGCTTCTGTTTTTAAATTCTTTGACAGGAGCAACAAAAGTACGACCGAATTCTTGAAGACAGGCAGCATACTGAACGTCTCTTTGGACCGTGACGGTGTGTTTTGTATCATCTGGCTATATTTCTGTTCAGTATTAGGAAGCTCATGTTGTGGATGCAGCGTCCCTTTCTGCCTGTTTTCCCCTATACTCTATTCCCCCTACCTGCCAAACCAAACAAAACCAAAAATAACCTATACCACCTCTCATTCTATTCCTGAAGCTGACTGCTGCATCGCCTTTCCACAGCCATCATACGCCATTCCCAAAGAAACTGACAACCAAATATTCAAATTTAAATCTTAAAATGGTACCATATTACACAGATTCGACTGAGGTTAGGAATCTGTGGACGTGTCTGCTGAATACATTCCTGTTTCATGTCGGTCGGGATAGCTCAGTCGGTATAGCGACACGCTACGGGCTGGAGGGTCGGGGGATCGAATCCCGATGGTCGCGATGTTTTCCGCACCCGGGAAGACCGGTTCTGGGGCCCACCCAGCCTCCTATACAATGGGTACCCGGTCTCTTTCCCGGGGGTAAAGCTGTCGGGGCGTGACGTTAACCGCCCACCTTCATCTAGCGCCGAGGTGAAAGAAAGAGTAGAGCTATACTTCTACTCCCCGTCTGTGCCTTCATGGCAGGTTACAGAGTGAGCTTACCTTTACCTTTACATTCCTGTTTCATAAAACTCGGAGTTCCTTGACCAACTGAGCGACTGCTGGCTTATCAAGAAAGACCCTGCCACATGGGTTTGTATCTGCATTTGCCGAGCCGGCCTTTTATTGACCCGGAAGTTTCATTACTCACTCTTTAATGACGTGTACGTGAGTGCACAGTTTTGGGATGCCTAGGGAAGCGGTGAATCTACTCGCTTCCCTGGTCTGGCGTACACAAAACGAATAAATCCCGTGGCGTTGTACAAAACAGTGTATAGAACAATCAGCAGTACACATTGCATTTGAGCTTCTACTGAAATGGGAAGTCGTTTGCTTTATTTTCCTCCAGTTATGTTCTGGTGGCACACTGCTAACCGGACAACCAGCCATGTGACACAAGATCGAACACAGTTCGTGTTGAAACTCTACTAGTCGCTCAGCTAGCCAGTGGAATCCCAAAATCATCACCGTGTTCACAAAGGCCCCCAGTGGTTCGTATCCTGTAACACATTAATCCAATCTACAGCCTGCCATCTAACTAACTAACTCCATGGAGCAGAGGCCTTCTTGAGAAGCTAACAGTTTCTCAGCTAGTCAAGAAATTCACCGCATTTTATGGAACCCGCAGGTTCATTACCGCATTCACAAGAGCCCGCCACCTGTCCCTATCCTGAGCCAGCTCAATCCAGGCCATGCCACCTCATCCCACTTCCCGAAGATCCGTCTTAATATAATCCGCCCATCTACGCCTGGGTCTCCCAAGTAGTCGCCTTACCTCGGGTCTCCCCAGCAAAATCCGGTATGCACCTCTCTCCCCCCCCCTCCCCATACGTGCCACATGCCCTGCCCATTTCATTCTTCTCACAGCCTGCCATCATGTATCTGCAATCTGATCACACGTAGGCCACGAGGTAGGAGTCTGTGGGACTGGGTTTTAATTCCAGGTTCTGAAATCCACTCAGCAACTTGTTCAGTGGGGGCTTATCAGCGGAGGTACAGCGGCGTGTACGTGAAGCTGCGTGCAGGTGTACCTCTACTGTGGCATATAAATTAATGGCACGCCACCCGATCAAGCATTACCTTTCCCTGTTATTTATGCACATGGCATGCAAGTGATCTGCTTTTGTGTTCTCCGTTCAACACTTTGTGATGTTTCCCTTACGCGCTACATGCCCATCGCTACTAGCTAATGTTCGGTTAACCTGAAGACCCAGAATACTGTAGAGGGTAGTCAGTCTGTATAAAGTTATCAGGGCTGTGCAGTCGGTACACAAAAGCACCGACTCCGACTCCTCGATTTTTAAAACTCTGACTTCGACTCCTTCATAAAAGCTCAATATCTATTAATTATGGTAAACCTATAAGATGTTTCATCACCACCACCACGTGAATCATCAGGCTAATTTTTAGACTTCTAACCTATGTTTAAGTATACGTCTAATGGTTACTGTAGCTATCAGGGCTGTGGAGTTGGAGTATTTAGATAAGATTTTAGATTGAGGTCGGAGTCGGAGTCGGTACATTTTTACCAAGTCCGACTCCGACGCCACCTAAAATTCTTTCCGAGTCCGACTTTGACTCCACGGCTCCGACTCTGACCCCACAGCCCTGAAAGTTATGGCCTGTCTTATTCCAAGGACAATAGCCCAGGGGAAGTCTTCTAACTACCTGTCGTGGGGAAAGAAATTCATATATTTTTATTCATTGTTAGAATTCGCGTATATCGCCGCTTTGAGATGAATTTTTTTGGAAATAAAAAAAGTTGGTACAATTGAAGAAAAATCTTGTTTCATGTAATTATTGTTACTGTAACTGGCATTGCACAGTCCTATACAAACGTGAGAGTGTAGGTGGTTACGCGTGTTTCAGTCCATCTGATTCACCACTTATTTTAGGAATAACTGGGCTATTCTAAAAATATAAGGAACATAGATCTTCAGTGTATATATTTATCGGATTTTATATAATTTTCTAACACGTATTTTAAGCCGAATTTCTGTAGTGATAAATGACCGCAAAGATGGACAGGTATACAGAGAAGAGGACGGCAAAGGGGGTTAATGGTATCGAAGTCCTGTAATTATTGCAAGATCGAATTTTCAGCCACTGTCCCTAAATATAATCATAATTTTGGAATACTGCTGTGGAATTCTCTTCGCATGTTTCAGCTTTCTCGAATTTTTTGGACGATACAGTTCATATTTCAAATTTTAGTGATATAGTTCTTAAGTTTCGAAAGTAAATGAAATGCAGTTTTCATTATATTCATTTAGAGGATATAAAGTCGTGTGTCACGAGCTTTAACGCGAAAATCATCTGTTCTGGTTTTAGGTAGATGTCTTGACTCTTTCGTCAGTACTGCAATACCGGCAGGTGACACTTCATACTACACTAAATGTCTGTGCCAACACGGCGTGACGTGTCTTCAAATTGCGGGTGAAGGATGCGGGCTGCAGATGTGGAGGGTAGATGCGAAGTCGCGGACATCCTACAGCCTTGGGGACGGGTGCGAAATTAACAGTTCCTTACAAGAAAACCCAGCATATACGGAAATGCTACACATAGCTGGCGGCTTGCTCTTGTGAAACGGTAGCAAACTGTCGTGTACCATAAAACGCTGGGAATTTCTTGACTGAGCGACGAGGGCTTTTGAACAGGACGTAATGAACCGTGTGTCTTTACTTAGCCTTGTGGATTCAGTGTACATAGTTGTGCATAACTTTGTGAAGGTACCTGATATTATTATATTGTCTAATACGCACGTTGCAGAACAGGATACAGCACAGTCATCGTTCTTTAAGTTTGACGATTTTTTTTCTTCCTTCGAATTCCTGATATGAGTCGTCCGAAGTAAAGATAGAAAGAGGGAAATTAGGGGTAGAGAGATGTTCCCTGTTTCTGGCAAGGGAGGACGTGCGAAAGAATTGGGAGCGAGGGCAATATGCGGCGGAAAGACACGCTGGTGACGGTACGTCATGATTCAACGGGACTTTTGGGTGTTCCTTCTTCTTTCTGTATCCTTGGGAAGAAATGAGATAGCGTAACAAGGCCACAGGATGGCCGACGAAGGATTCCTGGTACAAATACCGGCAAGTGCAGCAGGTACTCCTCTCTTACACAGCATCCAGACGGATTCTGGGCCCCACCAAGCCTTCTATTTGGTGGCCACTGGGGGCTTTTTCCGCAGACGTAAAACGGCCGTGGCGTGAAGCCGGCTTTTCATCTGTATCTAGTGCCTAGGGTAAGAATACATGCAGCTGCACCTCCACGCCACCTTATACATTCATGTCGTGATGCTTAATTAAGCACGGAGCAACTTCACTTTTCCATTTAAACCACCTGAACATAAGTTTAAAGTCTTACCGCCTTAGCCAGCTGGAGAAGGCAAGTAAGCGCTGTGGAAAGTGAATCAAAGGCACGAAGAAATAGGTACAGTACTGTGCTGTGCTTGCCGTGTGGTTCTATCGCGTTAGATGTTGCTGAGAATGGATAACTTTGGGAATGTGCTTAGTGCATTCAGATGTCCAGGTTTTAAAATAAAATCTCACAACATATCTACCTACGGAGTGGCGGCAGTGCCCAGAATGTCTGCTTGTGTGAAATAACTTTTTTAAAAGTCGGCTGTATTGTGCCTGCCATTATTACATCAAAGAATCCTATTACAGTGCAGACTTGCGTTGATTTTTAACGTATTTTCATCTATGTGAAGTGTGAGTTCACGATGGTGAATATGAAGAATATTCTCTTTATGGACGTGACGACGTTAATCTGGTAAGAACTTACCGACGTTTCGGAAGAATATGTTGACTCCATCTTTGCTGAAGAAACAGAAACTTTGGTAAATTTCTGCCAGTCCACACGGCGTCACTTCTCAGGTTTCTCCTGCCCTGAGGACAGAGGGCAGGTTCCTCCCTATACGTCAGTAAATATCTCCCAGATTACGTGGCATGACATTCCAGAGCCCTTTTTGCCTGAAGATGGAAGAGCAAGTTTCTTCGAAGTGTTTGTAAATTTCCACCAGACCACACGGCAGCATGTTCTAGACGACAGTATTCTTTACAGGCTAATGTGAATTAGAAAATTAGACTGATTTAATTTGAGAAAAGCTCTGAAGGAAC
This sequence comes from Coptotermes formosanus, assembly GCA_013340265.1. Taxonomy (NCBI): domain Eukaryota; kingdom Metazoa; phylum Arthropoda; class Insecta; order Blattodea; family Rhinotermitidae; genus Coptotermes; species Coptotermes formosanus. The sequence goes on from BLKM01000152.1 coordinate 1,223,135, forward strand.
GTCCGAATGTTACAAGACAGTGTGCAAAACGTGTTCTGACCTGAAGAGGAAGTAATGGGATAAAACTGAAGCATCATCGGTGCGTTGTATGAGACCCGAAGCAGGCGTTACACCGCGTCACCAAACAGTGGGAATGCTGGAGGGGAAATGCTGGTGGATATCGGTTTTGCAGGTTCAGACAAGTAATACATTATGGGAACATGAAGGAATATCTTGTCCCTAAGACAAAACAATGCATAAAGGCATAGCTAACATTAACAACGATGCGTATTGGCGAGGCGAGTCCTGTCATGTATCGATAATTGTATATCATTGTATCGTATGTGGTTATCTTTCGTATAACGAACATTCTCAAATTTAATGTGTTCCATGTCCGTGCGCTGTATCATACAAAAATAATAATCATCAACTAATGTACCAAAATACATACAGTCTTTATTCGTAAAAAGCTCCTACATGTTTCGACCCTGCTGGGTCATCTTCAGGGAGAATAGTCTGTTACACTGTTGTTGCTTTCATCCTCCGTTGAGAGGTATCTTGTACTGTCCGCGGTCAGGAAGATACCTCTTAACGGAGGATGAAAGCAAAGGCACATTCTCACTTAAGTGTATAAGTGCATCCAACAGTGTAACAGGCTATTCTCCCTGAAGATGACCCAGCAGGGTCGAAACATGTAGCAGCTTTTTACGTATAAAGATTGTATATATTTTGGTGCATTAGTTGGTGACATTCTCAAATTTACTGCCATTGCTGGGAGCACGAAATTTGCTTCATTTTCAGACAGTGCGTTTATATTTATTATATATCAACACCTGTAGTAATTAAAGTTTCTCACTCATTTCAGTCTATTTCGATTATCTTCCACTTTTCTAACGGCATGTTTTAATTCATATTATGTTTATGAGACTTCTTTAAAAGAAGTACACGATATAACGTTTGATTTTAATATAGGCTTTGTTTAACATATGCCAACTGGTTTGTAATAGAACACAAATTTAAACTGTAATTTTGGTTAAAACACCTGTTTTGTCGTGGCCCGGGGTAGCGTAGTCGGTATAGCGACTACGCTACAGGCTGGACATTCCAGGGATCGAATCCCGGTAGGGGCAAAATTTTGCCCATCCGTCCAGACCGGCCCTGGGACCCACCCGTTCTCCTGTCGGATGGGTATCACGTCATTCTAGGAGTTAAAGCGGCAGGGACGTGGCGTTAACCAGCCACCCACATCTAGCGCCGAGGTTAAAGAAAGAGTAAAGCTATACCTCAACCCACCTCTGTGCCTTCATGGCACGTTTATAGTGTGAAATTACTTTATAAGGTGACAAACATGGTATAAGGTCGAGTTCACTGGTAGTATTGTAACTTTCCTCTTTGTCATCGTGTACTGGCAGGTAGCTGTGGGGCCCATCTGGCCTTTTATAGAATCTGGACTGCAGTTTGTTTTGTGGCTGGAATCTCCTCGTTATGCCACAGTCTATAATGCAGGGATTCTTACCTCCATGCCCCTGACGATCTTTAGGTCATAATTGCTCAGGCGCAACCTCATGTTTGTCTTGAGAACATTCTCATCTGGTTTGTATTTAAGGCATCACTTCTTTTGGAAGGCGGCGGGCTAGCGTAGTCAGTATAGGAACTCGCTACAGCTGGACGGTCCGGGGATCGAATCTCGGTGGGGGGTGAGGTTTACCGTGCCAGTGCAGACCGGCCCTGAGGCCCACCCAGCCTACAATATGAGTACCGGGTCTTTCCCGAGGTAAAGCGGCCGAGGCGTGGTGCTGACCACCCACCAACCTCAAGCGCTGAGGTTGCGAATGGTTTGAATCTGTACCTTCCTCTCCCCTCTGTGCCTGCATAGGCATGTCATGGGGTGACCTTTACCTTTACATTATTTTGTAATATGACACCAAGTCACTGATGGAAATCTTTTCGAGATAGCCAAATGGTCTCATCTTCAAATGTCGAAAAATCAAAGAAGAATGGACACGACCCTTGAATATGAGACAGTTGTGGTGTCTTGAAACGTCGGGAACCGAATACGCAGCCAAATAGCGTCGTATTCCACAATAAAAGATACCTCATATACACCGCTGCGAAATGTAAAAGCGTACAGGTTTCATATTCATTTGCCTTTTACGCGCTTAAATACGAAACAATGCGGTACGCATGCGTATTGAAGAAAGGGCGATGTAGAGGTAAAACGGATCCATTTTAATACAGTGTTAAAAGAAACATTCAGTATTCCTTCGGTTAGATGACTCCTATGGTGAACATTTGAGTTACACAGCCAGGAGATATGTTGAAACCTGGGGTAGACATTAAAAAAAAAAAAAGAAAGAAAGAAAACCGAAATACGTAGATAATGTGAAGAAGGAATGTACGGTTGGGGCGATGTAACCCCCCTTGCCCCCCCTCCCAATATTGCCCTCAGTCTTCTCGTCAGGACTCCTCTTCTCTTGGTCTTTTCTCTTTTTTTTGTGTGTGCGTCTGTCTCAAAGAACTGAGAAAGGGCTGTCTTTTATTTATGTATGCTTCATTTCATGGAAGAGTTGGACGGTTTTTTTAACCCACACCCACCCATGCGTGCTTTAAGGAATACATATGTCCAAGTACATTTCGTGTGTGTATAGTCAGTCAATTATTGTTAGTGGCTGGGTAATTACTGTAATAGCTAGTGCACCGGTTTTTGCAATCGTTTCATGTTCCAGGTAGACAGATACTGTCACTGTTTCAGAGAACCCAACACTTCCAAGACAATAAAAGGTTTGGGAAAACCTTATCAATAATACGATGTTTTTCAGAAACAGCCGGTCCCTTTTGGCGCGTCTTCAACAGCTCATTCACTGTTACACTACATTTGCACGTACGTGTTTTGAGCGATGTCAGGAAATTGATGTTTTTAGGTTGGTAAGTAGTTGCAACACTGTAAGGTGTTCCAGAACAGAGTAATGTTGTATGTAGTTTCATATATGGTAAACGTGGAAATATGTAGTCGATTCAGACACCATATGTATCAAATACAGTCGAACCCGGTTATAACGACATCGCTTTATTCAACACCTCGCCTATAGCGTCAGATATTCTGTGCTACCAATTCATTCGTTACTCTTAACCAGCAGCATTGTACTTCTTGTTTATAACAACACAAAATATTCAGTCCCTTCCATGACGTTATAACCGGGTTCGACTCTAGGACATATCTCGGTCAGTAGACCAAAGGCAGTGTCCAACATGATCTTTAGAAATCGGACTATCCTTGTCGATAACTAAATCGTGAACGTTGATCAACCATTGTAATTATTTTTCGTATGTTTGTGACAGTAGCTGATGTACGATGCCACAGTTGTTGTAGGTTTTTTTTTCTAGTGTCTGCGGTATACTGAATACTGGAAACGTTTCAGAATTTTTCATTAAACTGACAACTCTCTCTTCCCACCCCGTCTGGGATCCTAACCGGAAATTTTCGAAATATTCCGTTATGCAGCTCGGAGCAAACCACTGTAGTTGTGTGTGGAGATGAGTCGTCAGTTTCATGTCTCCGGCCGTTTTACCCCTGAGGAAATATTTCCTGGTACCTATTGAGTAGGACTGGGTGGGCCCCATAGCCGGTCTGGACGCTTTACAGAAAAAATAATTTTCTTGTCCCTGCCGGGTTATTCTACTGACTGAATTATTCGTGGCGTGGTGTTTAGTCCATTACACAGTCAGTCTGGAGGGCCAGAATACTGTAGCCGTTACAGTGCTTATGCTACAGGCTGGATGATCTGGGTTTCGAATCACGACAGGGACAAGAATTATTTGAATCGTTCACACAGGTTCCGGGGCCCCCACACAGCCTACTGTTAAATGGGTACGGTGTGCTTTCCTGGGGTTAAATTGACCGGGGCGTGATGTTGGCCACTCCTCCATCTAGCACCGAGGTTAAGAATGAGTAAGACTTGTACCTCCACCTCTCCACCCGCCCCTCATACGCCTTAATGGCGTCGACAGTGACAACTTTACATTTTTTAGTCTTTGTAACCCTTTAAAGACGAAACATATCTGTTTTGTATAAGGACTCAGTGCGTACCGCGCTGTAAACACTCCACTTCGGTTATAAAAACCAATCTCTTAATGTTTTATAAGGCAAAAGTTGCTGTTTGTTCTGAAATCCATACAAAACACATAAACGAAATGTGGGCACGTCATAGAATTTTTTAATGTTAAACCTGGCGGTACGTAAAGTTACCGCTAGGCTTTAAAAGGTTAATGTGGTTAGTCTTACAGTTTTAGTTTGTGCTTGTATGAACTGCGTATATTTAATAGCCCCTAAGCGATACTGGCTGTGCACCGCTGTGCCTTTGCTTTCACTGATCACTAAGAATGTAAACCCCCACATAAGCAAGATGTGCTAAGTGTGATTTCAGGCTTCCGCCGAGGCGTAAATGATGTCCGCGCTCTTTTGGTATTTTACGCAGCATGTAATAATAGTCTCGTACCGATGTTTCGGCACACCCTAGCGGTACCATCTTCAAGGGACTGCATGACCCTTGCAGACCCTTGAAGATGATCGGACCTGTAGGTTGTTCCGAAACATCGGTACGAGACTATTATTACACGCTGCGTAAAATCCCGAAATAGCGCAGATCTCACGATGTGCTAAATTCTCTTGGCTATAAAATAAACACGTGAGTAAAACATGCACATTATGTGTGAGGTATAGTTATGTAAAACTGACGTTTGCTAATAAGTCTCTCTCTCTCTCTTTCTCCCCGTCCTTCACCGTGCGCTCTGTGATTTGGAATATCAGTGTTTACTGCGCACTGAAGATAACACATATTCCTGACCTTCAGTAATGTAATTGGTTTGGCAAATCCTTTCCTACAGAAGCGGATATTCCGTTGTACTTTTCACCTTAATTTTTTTCCCTGTGTCCATGGTTGTTCTCTGAATATAAGGTAGGACCTTGAGCTTTTGAAGCCAAACGTATCATATCCGGAGTAAAATCCAACCAAGCGTGGTGTCTGCCACGCACATAAAGTCTTTCAATTCATTCTCGTGACCATTAAGTGGTGCATTCCTGCAAAAATAATGAGTATTTTCTGTTCGTTTCCCATTTCCGTTTCTTCGTGAATGGAAGGTAGAAGTTAACGCTGTGTAAAAACTGAGGAACTGAGTTGTTTAATGAAACTGCTGTATTAAAAGACGATAAAATCAGATGACTGGCAGCTGGGTAATAAAATCATACAACTTGTTACGGGCTGTAGCGTCGATTGTATGGCTGATTGAGTTTTAAGTGTGTAATGACTCCGATTCACATATAGAAGTTGTGTACCGTGAAGTGTGGTGATGGATGCTGTGGAGGCAAGGATTTTTAAAGTGGTGGCTATGACGTGTTTAAAGGTACAACTCTACAATTCGTTTAATCATTTAAGGCATAGTGGTTAGTATATGTACCGTCAGGTTTAATAATCAGAACTCTGCGTTTTGTCCGTACAGTATATTGTGTTACGTATAATTCTCAGAATAAATATCCATTGTTTCCCGATACATCGTTTTCCAGTTGGTCTTTCTAATCACAGCACACCGTGTTCTCTGTGACATCGTGGGACGAGACTGACATAATATTCACGCGCTGATCCACCCCAACAATCATCAGGTTTTATCGTACCCATTGTAACCTGGCTTGTAACGTCACTCGCAAACAAAGCTCTGTCGTAAACATGGAAACCCGGTACCCAATCAAACCCCAGATTGTGACGTCACGGACAGACGAAGCTCTGGTATAACCAAGGAAACTTGGTCTGCACTGGAACCCGGGTTGTGACGTCACACACAAACCATTGCAACCTGGTAACCACGCAAACCCGGTTGTGATACTGCAAATCAAGATGTCGTAAACGTCGCAACCTAGTATGTGTGGTAACCTGGGCATGACTCACTCAGTTACACCAAGGGCAATATAGAGGGTGGTGTAGATAAGTTTTTAGTGCTCGTTGGGTAAACTAAGGGGAATAAACGATTCTCAATCAGGATAGTAGGGATTCGAGCTAGGTACAAAAGTGAATAGTGATCACTACACCAGTTTGTTAGCCAAATGTTACATACACGCGCATACGTAATAGAGGTCCAGTTAGCAATTTTTAGACGCATTAACATCCCTTCGGAGCGCCTGTTAAGAATCTCTCTGTCCATCCGTCTCTGCGCAAGTAACAGTTCGAAAACCAGTGAATAGATATTTACGAAATTTTATGCTTGAGAATTTTACAAGAAATTGCTGAACTTTTTTCGAAATAACCATAATTTTACGTGAAGACTTACATGCGTTTCTGCATGCGTATCGAGCGAAATGCGCTAATCAGCTGTTGTAGCGGGTTTAAACATAATGGAATAATATAAGCAATCAGGTACACTTTATGTTATATCTACGTTATTTACTTACAATGCAACATGTTTCGGCTCATTGGCCGTCACGAGGGATAACATCACTATCATGGCTAATGGCCCTGAACATATTTGACTGTAAATAAGTATTTTATGCATCTGTATAAATTGTACCTGGTTGGTTATATTCTTTTGAACATAGCCGTAAAGAAGAATGGCGCGCGCGTTTTTATGTCCGGTACACTTTATCCGTTAGTCGTAACGGGTTTAGAGATAATTACAAGTAACGCTATGTGTACTTTTCCGAACTTGTAGGATATTGGACAGTTACTAGTGGTTTTAACCTAACAAATCTCCTGCCAAAGCAAGCCTTAAAAAGAGTTTGGAATGCGTTGAACAATTTGTTTTACCTTTTTAAAGCGTGGTGCTGTATTGCAGTGGGACTTTGAAGCGCAGATTACTTGCGTCCCTTTCCTTATAAGTAATTTGAAGAACATTTGTATCAGCACGTAAACCGTTAATACTTTTCTACCGTCTGCTATGTGTAACCTGTGTTATTCTACACTTGTGCTTCTTCATCTGGTTTGTATGGCCAATAAATATTAAGACATACACAGTTATCCCGAGTGGCTGTATCATTTGTACTCTGTGCCGAATATTCTTATGAAGCTGAGATGAACGAGAACGGTTCGGGGCACGATACACGCATAGGAGAAAATGTCCGCGGTATGAAGGCATAAAGGTGGAGCTGAGGTAATGCTCCACTCATTCTTAACCTCGGCTCTGTATGGAGATGAGTGGTCAGATTCACTCCCCGGCCACTTAGCCAGCTGGAAAGAACCAGAGTACCCGCTGACTGGGGGGTTGGCTGGACGTCAAAGCCAGTCTGAACGTTATGGAGGAGATAAAAATATATTTCTCTTGCTGGGCGATCGAACCCCGGATCGATCATCCTGTAGTCTAATTATTACACCTGCATCTCGGCTCCTGTAGGGGTGGTGGGAAGTATATACAGAATTTTGGTCGAGAAACCTGAAGAAAAGAGACATTTGAAGGATCTAGGCCTAGAAGTGTAATATTAAAATGGATCGTAAAAGAATAATTTGGGGGGATAATGACTGGATGCGTGATTCGAGGCAATTTGTGGGCTTTTATAAACATGTTGATGAAAATTTAGCTTCTTAAAAAGGCGAGAAAGATTTTTAGGAGCTCCGTGGCTATTAGCTGTGTTCTGTGGAGTTTATAGTCATGTGCCTTCCACCTGTTAACGAGGGTATGGAAGTCTAAACTTCCGCTTATCTGCTCCCCGGACGGTTGTACGCCACCCCCCCCCCCCCCCCCGCGAACCCCCTGTCTTGCTGTTATGTCGGTAGTCCTGTGCTACACGACTTTGCGGAAATTTGTGATGTGGTAACGTACATCCATTCTTATTTTATTGTTACCGTAGCAGAATCTGAGATTGGACACTTCAGCTGTGTGACATTTCGTTACTCAGTTACCAAAACTTCGTCAGAGAACATTAAATTCACAGCCTAAAATAAATATGTTTTGGTCAGCGAGTTGACTTTGGCAAGAAATCGCCATCGAATATGAAGACGTTCCTGACATTTGCTTGTTCATTACAGCAAGATGTCACTGGTGCGCTGTAGAAGGCCGAGTTTTGGCGTTGTACGAAAATACGTTTTACTTGTGAAATCGTCCACAGTAATCCCTCTTCTAAGACAGTGGTCTTCAAACTTCTAATATATGTAGAGTCTTTTTGTCTGAATCTGATTTTTCCTCGGACTTCTGTCTGAGTCATCAACATCTTTCGAAACGTCGGCAACTGTTTACCAGTCGACGCTGATTTAATATCTTGGAAGATTTAAATCCTCAGACTAACATATTATTTGATTTACTTTCTGCACCTTGAACAGGTTACTCAATAATTTGTTATTTTTTAAGTTAAACCAAGAAAACAGATTGGTTCAACACCGGACTCCGTTATCTCGCCCGTGGCGAGTGAATATCTGGAAGCGCAGCTGCACCACGGATGACGCTCAATACACGACTGCGTTTCCTGTTAGGAACGTTAAGTTTCATGTTACATTGTGCGAGATTTAAGACTTCCGCTGCGGTGTCGTTGAGATCCTAGCTCTTTTGGGATGTTACACAGGATAGTTTGAGAGTTGGTTACCGAAGTTTTGGGGCACTGTATCGGTCCCACATTCAAAGGTCAAGCAGTCCGAAAAAAAAAAGTCTTCGATAACCACGTACCAGTTCATGCTGCATAACATCCCAGAAGATCTAAGACCTTAAATGTTATTCTTAGACACGGATGTGTTTTTAGTAAACACTAAGGGAATATATGTTAGCTGATTTCGGTATCATTGTCATTGGACCCTTGGTCAGAGGTCGCGAGGAGCATTTCACTGTCTGCCTCGCATTTTGACTTATTTTAACCCTTTAAAGACGAAGTGTATCTGTTTTATATAAGGACTCAGTGCGTACCGCGCTGTAAACACTTTCCACTTCGGTTATAAAAACCAATCTCTTAATGTTTTATAAGGCAAAAGTTGCTGTTTGTTCTGAGATCCGTACAAAACACGTAAACGCAATGTGGGCACCACGTAGAATTTTTTAATGTTAAATCTGGTGGTACGTAAAGTTACCGCTAGGCTTTAAAAGATTAAATAAACTTCGTACATTCCAATAATATATTTCCAACTGATAACACATACGTTGGTTAACGTGTATATTATTATTTCTCTGACATGTTTCGGGTAATAATAATAGCCATCCTCAGGGATGCTGTTGACACGAAGGAGCATTGATGCTAACACTAATTGTCGTCAGTTGTTCTTTTAGCATCCAGTGCTTCTTTGTGTCAGCAGGGCTTGCTGAGGATGGTTATTATTATTATGATTATGATTATTTTTTAGCCGAAACATGTCTGAGAATGCATAATATACATGTTAACCAACAGATGCGCAATTAGTTGGAAATAAATAATATTCTTTTGTTTATCTATTTCACGTGATATGTATATCACATTCATACGTTGGAATTTTTAGTCCCTTTCCATCCTGCTGACACAAACTGAAATTTCATTGTGTGACAGTAGCTACATGCGGTTCGCAGAATTTCAAATTTCCAATGGTTTTTTATTTTTTAAATTAAAAGTTTTCCGTGCTCTTGAACACCGCACAAAGACTGTGAAGGGTGGCAGGAGAGGGTTTGGCAAAGATAACTACGTATGTACATTCTTAATCCGAGCAGTCTGTGCAGATCAGAGGTCGGTTTCACACTACGGTTACTTTACGTCTTTTTAAGCAGCTTTTGCTACTAATTAGATCGGGATTTGGTAGGGTACAGCTTGTGTGGACGTGGTGAGTACAGAGAAAGTCCTCCACCGCCAAGCCGGCATGGAACTCCCGTAGACCAGCATGGTATTGCTTCTCTTTACCTTAAAATTTACAATTCCGAAATAATGCGAATTGTTCCTGCTGCTCGAAGCGCAGTAACACGATGTGGTAAATGGCAATAGCGCTTTTTGACTTTCATTTGCGAAATGTTGTTATCGAGTATGGAGATTTAGGTGAAGCTCGTGTCCGAGAGATTTCAAATTTGGTGGTGTTACAGGTCTACATTTTTTACCCTAAACTGCTTATCTTTAAAATAAAATACCTAACCGTCATATGCAGATATCTGGATCAATTGTTAAGCGCTTTTAATGACTTTCTTTCGGCGTTTTATTAGTAAATGCGGCAAGAGTAAAACAAGTAACACACAGTGGCCGTCCAGTAAATACACTATTCATAAAACAAAAACACTAATCACCAACAAATGCACAAAGAGAGTTTTATCATCAATCGTAACACACTCCTACTGCGTTGTTTTTGGAGGCGTGGCCTCCAAAAACAACGCAGTGCACAGTCAACAGCACATTCTCACTCAACTATAAAGTGCAACCTTAGTGTAACGATAAAAAGTTCTCCCTGAAGATGACCCAGCAGGGTCAAAACATGTAGGAGTGTGTCACGATTGATGATAAAACTTTCTTTGTGCATTTGTTGGTGATAAGTGTTTTTGTATAATATAGTGCACGGACATGGAACACATTAAACAGTATTCATAATCTCAGCAACGACAGTCGTTAGATTTCAAAATATATGGACTTTCAAAATTAGGTAAAACTAGTCCATTATAAACGGAAAATATAATATTATTAATAATACTAATTATTAATATATTATTATTATTATATCAGTTCTCAGGAACTGCAAATTGTTTATGTTCATTATGACCTCAACTTCGAACAAATTTGTTTACACTGTCGTCTTTGCGAGTAACACACAGACGAACAACGAAATGTCACATTTCGTAATAGCATGAAGGAAACATTTGCCTTAGGTACTACTCAGTTCTTGTTATCAGTTTCGAGGTTTGTCTGATAGTATGATGTTTTTATTTAGGATAGTACTACACAATCAGTGAAATATCAGTTTTACTGCTAAGATAACATTATCTATCTTGTAAGTTTCTTATCTCTTATGCATACTTCACGTGACCAAACTGATCCTAGGGAATATTGTCTCCTTGCAGCCATGGCATTTTGCAAGCAATGGAACCAGCCATAAAACAAAACTCAGCTGCTGAAAACTATTGGAGATGTGAATTGTCGGTTACAGTTTCACATTTTAAGATACGGAGACTGTTTTTGTGATCTTGCTGTGTACGTGTATACTGTACAGAAGAAGGGGGGGGGGGGCGGTATTGTACTGTGGATTACACTGACTTACGTAGTTCTATACTTTGATTAGCAGATAGAATTCTGTGATCTTTGTTTGCTAATCGTGTGGCGCAACACCACCAGGGATCAGAGTATTGCAGTGTTTGTAGCGGTTGTAGTGTTTGTAGTGTTTGTCCTTTTTCATAAATATCTGTGGGCGTATTTGTTACCTGTTTTCTCTTATAAATAATTATCGATACGCCGCGGTAAATGTGGTAGCGGTAAATGTGGTAATGCTCTGAACGTGCACGCGCGCACGTGCACACGCACACACACGCACGCGCACCGGTCACTGTGCACATTTACCGTAGAAATTACATGTAATTATGACTGAATGGAAGTTTATGTATATTTATTTATTGGCATATGTGCCCATACAATAATGGTGTTGGAAGAAGTGAATAAAGGTTTGCGGAAGGATTGGTAACCGTTAATTGTCATATATTTTTAGGATTGTGTTGGAGTAAAACCCATATTAGATGATTTCGCACTACTGAAAATGTAAAGAAGAACTTTCACAGACACCGTAGGCGCATCCTCCAGAGAGTGTTAGAGTTATACTGACACCTACCAGTAAATGCGCCACGTCTTCTTTTTAGAGTGCAATACATTCTCCAAGGCGACGAATCGTTTGTGCGCACACACCCACACGGTCCGACTCACCGAAACTAATACACGTTCGTACGATTGTTACTACTACTGGCAGTGGCTGACCTTATTACTGTATTTTTTTTTAAATGTCACGTGGAGTGCAAAGATAACACAGTTTACACGGAATTTCAGCTTTATTCACGATCCTGTGTGTATATTGTTCAATAGATATGAGGAAAGATGACGTGAACCATATTTTAAGCTAAAAGAAAGAAGAATAGAAAATGCAAGTCTAAAATTAATACAGATTAATACGTCAGATTTACGTATTCTGCTTTTGTGTTATTCACACCGTGCGTGTTCTTACAATTAATACATAAACCAACTTATGCACTTAATAAAATATATTCATCAACAAGTCAAAAGCTCCTACATGTTTCGGCACTGGGGTGCCATCATCATGCAGAACAAAGGAGTACAAGGCCAGAACGCTAATCTAGATATTAACATTTTAATCATTCCAATAAGGGCGACGTAATTACCTACACTGGCATTTTGGGCTTGAACTCCTTTGTTTTGAATAAATCCCTGATGATGGCACCCCGGTGCCGAAACATGTAGGAGCTTTTTTACTTGTTCATGAATGTATTTTTTTAAGTGCATAAGTTGGTTGGATGTATGAATTACGTATTATGCACGTATATTTTATTTTGGTGGTGCTCTGTCAAATTTTAAGTTACAGGTAGTGTATTAATATACAACTGTTCACTGGAATACACAAGAAAGTACAGTGAGTTGATGCATACACAATTTGAACTTCATTAAATGGCACAGCGATTGTTCAGTAACATTATTATTATGAATATTATCGTTATAGTTGTCGTCTTCGTCACCATCATCATCATCATCATCATCATCATATCATGCTGATGGCAGTTCAAAATTGGAGAGTGTAAATGACTGTATTGTGTGCATTCGGGCGACATTATGAAAATCCTGCTTTGTTACAAATCGAAGATTGTTCTGAGATTTGAGGTTCTCACAGCGGTGTCGCTGAGTATTCAAGTCTTCTGGGATGTTAACGCTGTATCTTTCTGACTCCCGCTTAGACTGATAAAGGCACTACAATCTTTCGAAACGTCGGGACCTACTTACCTATTGACAGGGCCAAACATGCCAGAAAAACTTTGCTTTTTTGTAAGATGCACTTTAACCTTTTAAAGCCTTGCGGTAACTTTACATATGACAGTGTTTAACATTAAAAAATTCTACGTGGTGCCCACATTGCGTTTATGTGTTTTGTACGGATCTCAGAACAAACAGCAATTTTGCCTTATAAAACATTAAGAGACTGGTTTTTATAACCGAAGTGGAGAGTGTTTACAGCGCGGTACGCACTGAGTCCTTATATAAAATAGATACGCTTCGTCTTTAAAGGGTTAAAATGCGTATCACTTTACGGTACTGCTGTAGATTGCATCTTGGAGATTGTCAACGTCAGAGTCTGCGACTAAGCAAGTGAGGGTGTTGTAAGGTTGCAAGGGCGCAGCAGTTCATTGAACGTTATCTTTATGGCACTGGTTGTTGGTGGTGGCTGCAGAACTGCCATGTGTCCTTACAAAGTACAGCCACTCCAATATGTCAGTTAACATCGAGATTTTAAAGTGTGAGTAGGAGATTTCAGGTCTTGGCTGTTGTTAACAGTCAGTTTGAATACGGTATAGCTCGTAGATGTTCACTAGAGTTTCGGAGGAACTAACGTCAGAGTAGACGTCAAAGCACTAAATCTCGGAGATAACGGTAACCATCTAGGAGACAACAGAGCGTCATTCGGAGAAGAATGCAGTCTGTGTAGAGAGATTATATATAATATCGCGTATTTGAGAGGTGCAAAAAATATTCAAAAAATGTAGGAACCATATGAAAATTCTAGGCCCCAGAAGGGTGACGTGAAGCAAGGTCCAGAGTGAGGACCTACAAATATTAGGCGCCACCGTACAAAATTTAGACGCCACGGCGACCTGGCGCCTGGGAGTTTTGCACCCCTGGGCTACGTATCTTATATGGTTGCAGGTCGTAACTACAGAACGGAAGTCACTGGAATGGCTGAAATGTTTTAGCAGTTTTCTTGTTGCGTTGGAGCGTGCGTTTATATCCTATACGGTGAGTAGACCACCTGTCCATTCTTTACCCGTGACATGGAAGAGAAATTGACAAGAGTGAGATATTTGTAAGCTTGGGAGAAATCGTCCGGCATTGAAAACGTAGTGTTCCCTGCTCGGTCCGATCCCACTGAAAATGTAGTGTATGGTATCCATGGTGGCATGGATTTCGATATTTTATAATAAACAAATTTAAATAATGTTTTATATGTAATTATCTATTCAGATTACAACCACTACGAAACCACTAAACTTGGCAGAGATGCTGAAAGGAGCAACAAAGCTGTGGCATTGTCCCGTCAATGGTCCGGAAAAATACAAATATATGAACTTAAGTTCCTGAAACACTTTAGGATAATCGTAAAGTTGTCTGTGTACTCACCTTAAACGCGTATGTGCAAGTGGAGGTTTAGCTCCACTCGTTCTTAACTTGGACATTAGAACGAGATGAGTAATCAGCTTAACGTACTAGCCGCTTAACTCAGGTGAAATATCATTGTACAGGGGTCTGGATGTGCTTCGGAGCCGGTTGTGTCCCTTCCAAAGAGACCAACAGAGATGAACATGAAACGGAGTTGGAAGCATACCTGAAGTGCCTGGAGAAGAGTCGTTTTATATGGCGTAATATTTTAAGCGTTTACGGTGAAGAAGCGCTTTCGGACAGTCGTGGATTCCATGGTCATGATGACAAGGACAGTTTCTGAAAATTCGGAAACTTGTTCCATCTTGATGCAATCAGCATTATGTGAACCAGTCGGAAACTTGTTCCATCTTGATGTGAACCACTTCTTACATTTTGGATGAATGTGTATTTATAAAAATTTTGGGCTACAGAAGAGCCTGAATTAGGCACATTGAAAAGCTGTAGAGAGATCGATGCCCAAATTAGTAGCGAGTTGCGGTTTCACAGAACCACTGTAGTGATGTATAGACAACTGAGGTTAAAATGGGCCAATAAACGCTTCCACCTTCGTGGGGTTTGACGATGGTGGTGATAATGATGTGATATACAAAACTTAAATTTCAGGCTTGAATACATGAAATTTCTACAAGCTTTATTACGTTATTTATTTTGATTAGGTGTTTTAACGATAGAAAATGAAAGTTTGGTGCATGATGTATGGCAGTGGTTAATTCAGTGTAGGTTTGCAAATATTATGGGACTTCTTCCATTGTCAGTTGTCACAGAAGTGCGTGAGTTGTAGTTACCCTCGTCTTCGTGTGATGCGTTGTCATTATGCTTCTGTAGTTCGTAGCGTACTAGCGTAGTGTTGAAATAGTCTGCAGTTCTGTCCGCTCCATTGTCACTGTTCTTAACCTTTTAAAGCCTAGCTGTAACTTTACGTACCACCAGTCTTAAATTTAGTCAATTCTCCATGGTGCTCACGTTGCGTTTATGCGTTTTGTACATATCTGGGAACAATCTGCAACTTTTACCTGACACGTCATCAAATGATTGGTTTTTTAAACTGAGGTGGAGAGTGTTTACTGTGTGGTACGCCCTGAGTCCTTATATTAGACAGAATGCGTTTCGTCTTTAAAGGGTTAAAATAAGCAAACAATAAAATTCGTGTCAGTATAACGGCAGTCTCTTACCTGAAGACGGTGTTAGTGCCCTCCCCGAACGTCATCTGTACCGGACATACCTCAAGTGCTATTCTATAGGGTTATAACGATGATGTATGGCGTTTAAACTCATAGACTTCTTGGACTTCTCCTATCATGTGTATTAAAGTATAACACACTATGTTTCGGGGAAAGGTTCTGTCCCTTTCTTGAGACTTATTTCAAAGCTGCTAGCCTTAACAAACGAGGTGGGGGGGGGGGGGGGGCCGCCCAATTGCGATCCTTGTGGCGGACCCCTAGAAGTTATTGTGCAGAGCAAAAAAGGACTAACATTTGGGTATATTAACGTAAGTTATAAAATCATTGTAAAAACAACCCGAGAACTTTGTGTGGTATCACACTGCGTATATTTAAAAATTAATAATCCTCGTATCTCCCATGAGCGCGGGGCCCCAGTAAATGCGAGGCCCGATTGCGTCAAATCGGTCAGATCGGCCTAAGGCCTGCCTTGGTTATTGACTCTGCAATTGAACTCGTATTAACGTCAAATTAGTAAAGACCACATATTCCGAAAACAGTTTAGAAAATATGATTATGAAAATTTCACTAAACAACAATAGCCTAACTAACTGACTGACTGACTGACTGACTGACTGACTGACTGACTGACTGACTGCATGGAGCAGAGGCCTTCTTGAGAAGCTAACAGTTTCACAACTCGTCAAGAAATTCACCGCGTTTTATGGAACCCGAAGGTTCATTACCGCATTCACAAGAGCCCGCCACCTGTCCGTATCCTGAGCCAGCTCAATCCAGTCCATTCCCCATCCCACTTCTTGAAGATCCATTTTAATATTATCCTACCATCTACGCCAAACACCAAATAGCCTACACAAAATATATAACTGACCACTGGAACCGTTCCTGTTATTGTTTTATGTTATTAATGTCCGTGAATTAATTGATAATTGCATAAGAGTACACCAGCAAAATGCACAATATAATAATAATAATAATAATAATAACAGTAATAATATTATTGTGCGTTTTGTTGGTGTCCTCGTATGTTTCCTGTCACTAGACGGTAGCACTGTGTGGGCGCTGCTGGTCGTCAGAACGTTTGTAGTAATAACTGTTCATAGCTGTACGTACATACGTACGTGGTACGTACACACACACACACACACACACACACACACACGATGGAAGAAGTCCAGAAGTCTATGAAGTCAAATATCTGAGGTGGACAATACCCGCCGTAATACCGGCAGGATATGCGTTTTATGGAAGTCGGCCCTTTCGCTGCCGCACTCCACCGTCAACTCTGCAGCTGTAAACTACGCTTTGAAGCCTGACAAACACGTGTCTCGTCTGTATGAAGCAGTCGTGATGACGGTGATTAATTACTAATAAGTTTAATGAATTGGGAGTAATGTCATGGGACCTCTTGAAGTCAGTTGCCTGGTAGAACAGAGCGAAACTGTAACAGCCGGTTTTTGTTTGTTATTAAAAGTTGACAGGATTCAACCGTATTCTATCAAAATTTTAATTGTTTGTGGACAAGAAATACCCTTCACCGAAAAATTATGTAACATTACACCTTCAACACAAACTTTGCAGTGGTTAAACGTGCTTATTACAAACGAGCCACGTATTACAACAACCTCTCGTTATTCTAAAGTTGCACGTTTTCACATAGCAATAAGGAAAAACCCTTCCAGGTGCGTTAATTTAATTGCAGAGTTATTACGCAAAATGATAAACAAAACAGCTGTTCATATTTTTCAACGTGTTTAAACCTATTATAATGCAGCTGAGTTTTTCAGTAATATTGCCTTAGTTTTGAGTGTGCGCGTTTTCACACATAATAACAATACCGTGTAACTCTGTACAAGGTCTTCATTTAAAATCGTTTTCGTTCGCTCCTACACTGAGATTCGTCAGAGTGGTTTAGGTTATAAGCAATGGGAAAAATTTATGTTATGCGGTGTGAAGCGTCTGGAAAAGAGAAATGTGAATTGAAATAATTGGATTAAAAATAATTTTGCACTTTGTCTTCTTACACGAAAGTAATATTTTGGCACATACCTTTCCACAAAATATAACTGACGCAAGGGGTGCAGGAGTTCCAGACGCTAGGTCGTCTGGGGGACTAAATTTTGTACTGCGGTGCCTAACATCTGTGGGCCCTCAGTATGGAATTTGCTAAATGCAACCATCCTGGTGCCTGGAATTTTGAGGTGGTGCATAATTTTTTTTTTGGGAAAATTTGGGTACCCTTGGCTTACGTAACGAATTGCAGATAATATTCTAGAAAATGTTACCGTTACTTGCGTTAAACATCTTATTAATGTGACCCGTGAACTCCCTGTACAAATTTAGAAATAACCGCCACTGGACACAGATTCGGTTCATAGAGCGGTAATTATGATGTACTTTACAATCCTATACAAACATTTAGGAAGTCATTAAGAATATTCGTAGGCACTCAAAATCTTTTCCGAGGGTACTAAGTGCCCGCTAGCGTACCGTTGTTAATCCGCACACTATTTTTCGCGAATCCACAGTCACAGATTAGTCTTAATGTACACAGTAGTCCGTTCGACGGAGGCAGTAACAGGAGATTGGGTTGGCAGGGAAGCTACTCATAAATTGTTATTAAAGTATTAAGACAAAGCAACAAATAAGCACACTATTCACAATGGTGTATTATATTGAATTGATGTTACCCCTACATGTTTCGGTGGTCAAGCCACCACCGTCAGGGGGTATCATATGCTGCAGTTGCCATAAAAAAAAAGGTAAAGCAGTCCCATTACAGGGCTGGACAGGCTCACAGGGTTCCAGGAGGTTGAGGCTCCCAGATTTCTAGGCAATCGGCACATGAAGGTGGTAAGGTTGTCAGCCATAAGCACCGGCCGCCTTTACCCCCCAGGAAATATTCCTGGTATTCATTTCTGTTAGAGGCTGAGTCGACCTCAGGGCCATAGTGCGACCGACAGGATTATGTCAATGAAAAAATCCACTGACACCATCGGGAATCGAACCCTCGATCTGCTGGTTTGTAGCGCAGTGCCTCAACCATCTACGCCACGCCCCCCGCTGAAGTTGCCAGAGCAGCTTACTCCAAAGTACATTCATATTACTGTTAATGGCGATGATCATAGCTTATAGTTTAGATGCATATGGTAACTGTAGCATACGATACCCTCCTGACGGTGGTGGCTTGACCACCGAAACATGTAGGGGTAACATCAATTCAATATAGTACACTATTGTGAATAATGTGCTTATTTGTTTGTTTGTCTTAATAATTTCTAATATGCACGGCGTACAACATATAAAAATGTTATTAAAGTGTTTTGATAAAAAGGGATTAATTAGCATTGGCAAATGACACGCCTTTTAGACATGCGGAATGTCAATATAGTGTTGGTTCTAAACCAGAATGTAAGACTGATTGGAAGCGGAAGTTTTAAGGATATTATTGCAGACCTTAAAGAAGTAGGATGAGGGGGTATGAACTGGAGTCGTCTGGCGTAGGCCATTGCTAAGGTTGAACTTAAATAAAACAGGGTACGAGTATGCGCACTTGATACGTGTGGCTCACAATAGCGGCCAGTTCGGACTCTTGCGAGCAAAATAATTAAGTTTTGTGTTGGGGGAGAGGCAGGAAATCCAATGACCACGTGAATGACCATTAGATTTCCAAGAAGGGTGTTTGTTCCATGCAATTCTGTAGCTGATCACAGGCTACATCTGTGATGCTTGCTAGTGCCGTGCAGGGGCGCACCCAAGGGGGGGAGGGACCTGCCGGGCTGCGGCCACCCCACCACAAACTCCCCAAAACCGAAATTTAAAAAAAACACAGATTTTGTAGGTATTATTATATACAAAGTTTTACGTGATTTACCCTTCAGCCGAAATCAGCCACTGAACTCGGCTGATGAATGGTACATCAGAATTTTGAAAAATAAATTAATAAAATTAAAAAAAAAGCAAGAAGACGGGACGCTGTTATTCAGTCATGGAACATGTGGTTATATTCTTATGTATATAAATGCAGTTGCAGACAATGTTATGTTGTACTTACAACATACAAATTATGTATACCCTCAGGGTCAGCGTTCATATTGTATCTTCTACTAAGACGGACGGGAGGCGGGATGGCGCAGTCGATGTAGTAATTGTGTTACTGGCTCGAAGGTCCGGGGTTCGAATCTTGTCGCGGACAAGAGGTTTATCTGTTCTCCAAAACGTCCACACCAGCTGTGGACCCCACCCAGCCTCCTATTCAATGGATACCAGGGTTCCTTCCCGGGTAGAGGGGGGGTTAAATCGACCAGGGCGTGAAGTTTACAGCTCACCGCCATCTGATGCCGAAATTGTATGTCTTCATAGCGTTGACAGGGTCAGCTTTACCAAGGTGGGTTCATCGTGAAGTTTCATTCGGTATGAGATGTGATGGTGAACTTTCAATATGAGATGTGATGGTGAACTGTCAGTATGAGATGTGATGGTAAACTGTCAGTATGAGATGTGATGGTGAATTGTCAGTATGAGATGTGATGGTGAACTGTCAGCATGAGATGTGATGGTGAACTGTCAGCATGAGATGTGATGGTAAACTGTCAGTATGAGATGTGATGGTGAACTGTGAGTATGAAATGTGATGGTGAACTGTCAGTATGAGATGTGACGGTAAACTGTCAGTATGAGATGTGACGGTAAACTGTCAGTATGAGATGTGACGGTAAACTGTCAGTATGAGATGTGACGGTAAACTGCTAGTCTTTGCCTCAACCGCGTTTTAGCTTTTAAATGATCTTCGCAGTTGTACTCTCTCCGTAAACACTGTGTAGCAATATACAGTTCGAAAATGACACGGATGGCATTGAAAAATGTATTCGAATTGTGTAGACACCATGCAGTGCAGCAGTAGCTGTGCTGGCAGTGTAGTGTTTATAATTTAATGCTCTGTATTTCCAAGGACGTAGCGAAAGAGTGCGGCACGAAATTATCCTTCGTACGTCTTATCTACGGACAAGTGTTAACAATATTCCGCCGTACTTATAACATGATTAGTGTAATCCAACTTTGTTTCCCATCAGAATAGCTACCAATGCGATGATGAATGAACCTCTGTCAACTTCTGATGGCGGTGACAGGGACATTTATTGTCTTGTGGATGCTGATGCCGTGTAGTCTGGTAAAATGTACCGACGTTGCTGAAGAATCCTGCTGCCTCCAGTATCAGGGTTACAGTCGGAAGGTTATTCCGAAATGTCGGTACATATGTACCGGATTTCACGACATTGCAGCCAACAAGACGGTAATTTTTCATTATTACCATCTCATGGCGTAATTTAATTTATTTCTGCTTCGTTTGCTCGATCGGGCGGTCAGTCGACTGGCTTAACGTGACTCATCCCGTTGTGCTGAATGTATTAAAAACCAACAAGTATCCGTCAAACAAAACAAATATTTGATTTAGACAACCTAAAACAGCTACATGTTTCGGCTTTTAATTAATCATTGTCAAGTTGTACAAGACTGTATATGGTGTCAAGTCTTGATTAATGGTACATGTATTATGGTACATTACTGATTCTTCAAAAATCGTGTACAGCTCGATTATGGCGTAATTAAAAGCCGAAACATGTAGCTGTTGGTTCTGTGTAGCAAATGTATGTTGTGTTTTACGACACTTGTGGGTTCTTTCTGTATTATTACAGCATTAGACCTACCAAATGCGAACATTTCGTGTCGGTAGCTTCATCATTGTCATTCTTGTGATTCGGGACAGGAATAACGTCTGCAGAAACATATGTTTTAACCCTTTAAAGACGAAGCCTATCTGTTTTATATAAGGACTCAGTGCGTACCGCGCTATAAACACTCTCCATTTCGGTTATAAAAACCAGTCTCTTAATGTTTTATAAGGCAAAAGTTGCAATTTGTTCTGAGGTCCGTACAAAACACATAAACGCAATGTGGGTACCACGTAGAATTTTTAATGCTAAACCTGTTCGTAGGTAAAGTTACCGCTGAGCTTTAAAAGGTTAAAAATATTCTGTGTTGTCTACAGGGCAGAAACTTTAGTTTGGTACACGAATCGCTTTAACAATTACGTAATATTTAATTAATGGCATTGTTTTTGTCCAAGATAATGAATTTAAGGGCCGATCCCGGTGACCGTGCTGTCTAAGGCGTAGGTCTGCGACGGCTCGGTTGCTGGAATTGCGTGTTCGAATCCCGCTGAGGGAATGGGTGGTGGTCTGTTGTGTTTGTTATGTGAGGTGCAAGTAGCGGCGTCTGCGACGAGCTGATCCTCGTTCAGGAGGCCTATTGAGCGTGTATATGTGTGTGTGTGTCTAATTGTGTGTGATCTAGAAACCTCAAAACGAGGCGCCCTAGCCCCTAGTTGGGATGTAGCGCCGCGGAGAAAAAATGAATGTAAGACGCCAAGGTAATTAAGCCACACACTGCACGGTTTTAAACTCTACCTAAATTCAAAATAATGGTGGTGGTGGTCGTGGTGGTGGTGGTGGTGGTGGTGGTGGTGGTGGTGGTGGTGGCGGCGGTGGCGGCGGCGGCGTCGGCGGTGGTGGTAATAATATTTCGATTCAATTCAAGTTAATGAACGTGCCAATTCTATAGCCAGAAGGACAATTACAGAAACAGCACAACACATAACAACGGACAATGAACAGGACACAAATGAAACAGACACGACAAAAACAAACAAACAGACAAACAAACAAACAAACAAAAGAATATTTAAATAATTAATTAGTAAACCTAATTATATTAATGAAAATAATGTCACATCAAGGTGTGGTGATGATCCAATACAATTAAAATTCAATTCCATTATCATTAATTAAAGTGTTAATAATAATAATAATAATAATAATAATAATATATTATTATGTTAGAGGGATACCAAAAACTACAGTGACAGCAAGTATAGAGCGTAACAACAGTTCCATGGGACAGTATAACACGTGACTGCAGATGTCCAGCTGTGTCGAAGGAAGAGCATACATAATACGTCACGATGGACTCAGTACACAATTATATTTTCATATCTGTAAACACGTGTGGGTAAAAGCTGTAAGGCACAGATAGTACGAACATAGACTAGAACCAACTGAAAGAAATCCGGGTAATCAGTTCACTGCACTCAACATCCAAGAGGCTATGGTGGACAGAGCTACCCCACGCCACAAACCTGGCACAATACTTCGGGACATACCGGACGTTTCTCTACTGCCTGATGGAAATATGCTGCGGTAAGGAATTGAAGAATGACACACAAAGATCTACTTATTGAAGTAGGTAGCGCGCATGCGCAGTGTGAAAGTGATTGTGCGACTGGACGTCTGTCAAGATAAGTGCACAGAACTAGGACACTCCACTGCAGAGATGCGGGAGACGGCTGAGTTGGTAGCAGCGCGCAGTTTGAGGAAGCGTGTGATCTACCGCTTTACTTAATCTGAAATGTTTATCTCATTAAGTTACTACGTGAAAGGCTTTAGGGACACGGTTCTACCCTGGCTTGTGAGTAGAATATCGTGTTGTGGCTTGTACTGCTGCGACTGCTGCTGCTGCTGCTACTACTACTGCTACGACGACGACGACGACTGCTACTACTACTACTACTACTACTACTACTACTACTAACAATAATAATGCAGAGTGTCCTTTTTATCGTGACCCTTTGTGACGGCAGCTGTTAGGGAATGCCCCGGCGGATGCAGGATTTTATGCGATAAGGCTTCCATGCTCAGGGACACCATAAAAGGGACACATCTGTACATAGGTGTCCCTTTGCTGAGTTTTGCATTGCGCCTGAAGACGCACCCTGAAGTTCGGCGTTACATGGTTGATGGGTGATCAGTTTGAAGGTGCGGCCGCCTACGCTTCGGGAAAGACTTTCTATTATCAGTTGGACAAAAGGCTGGTATGGCTTAAAACCAGTTTGGACGTAGTGGTGAAGAGAAATATATCATACCGGAATCAAAGCCTTGTTCTCCGTGCCTTAAAATTGTCACTATATTGAGCTGCCTTACGTACTTCGCGAGCACTGTACGTATTTTGTAAATGCGTTGTTAACCATCCTACTCCACTGACCTTGGTGTCTATTTATTGTAGATAAAAATGTACTGTTACGACGATAATTATGTTTCACATATCACAACGGCACTCACATGTTAGTTTTCCTTATATTTCGTCAAATTTACGACCACTAAAAATGCTTCAAATTAAAAGTTACCAGTATAGATCTTAATTAGATGAAGGTGCAGTTCATTCAATGTTAAAATTCTTTCTGTTAGGGGAACGTAATTTATTTTGGGCTTTAGCCTATGTGTTGTAGGGATTATAGCTGACAGGTACGTATAAAAGTAAATTTCATGATATAACTTTCGATGTAGTCTTTAAACGCCGAACTAACGTAAATGTATTTGAGATAAAAGCACATGACGGGCGGACATAGAATACATTCTCTCTTTATGCTTCTGTTTTGCGTAATGTTTGCATAGAACGCATGGAAGAAGTGTTTTATCAGTCTCTTGAGTGTCTCCCAAAGATGGAGCGTAAATCACATTAACCTTTTAAAGCCTAGCGGTAACTTTACGTACCACCAGGTTTAACATTAAAAAATTCTACGTGGTGCTCACATTGCGTTTATGTGTTTTGTACGGATCTCAGAACAAACAGCAACTTTTGCCTTATAAAACATTAAGAGATTGGTTTTTATAACCGAAGTGGAGAGTGTTTACAGCGCGGTACGCACTGAGTCCTTATATAAAACAGATACGCTTCTTCTGTAAAGGGTTAATATGTTAACATTTTAAAGCCTTGCGGTAACTTTACGTACCACCAGGTTTAACATTAAAAAATTCTACGTGGTGTCCACATTGCGTTTATGTGTTTTGTACGAATCTCAGAACAAACAGCAACTTTTGCCTTATAAAACATTAAGAGATTGGTTTTTATAACCGAAGTGGAGAGTGTTTACAGCGCGGTACGATCTGAGTCCTTATATAAAACAGATACGCTTCGTCTTTAAAGGGTTAAACTCTTGGAGCGTAATTTACATTACGCTAAACACTATCCCAGAATCTGAGTTACGTTGCTGATACACACGTTGGTTCAGGTAACTTTGTTTGTTTGTCACTTTCTGCTGTTGATTGGAATTTTGTGTATTTATTTTGCAATCACCCCGTGTATGTACCACCTGCGTTAAGGTAATGTGGCTCTGCGTTTTACCCACAGTATGTATTTCTGTATTTCGTATAATTTCCAGAAGAAGCGGGAATTGTTTCCCCTAATGTTAACCGACTGGTTTTGTACTGGAGACACGGAGTGTTCTTTGTGCTGTAGGGACTGAGTTCTACAGTACGTACTTGATACATGAGATTCGTCTTGTGAAAGGTCGTGTAACGGATGAGGCGGCTAGTCTGCGGCCTGTCACCGCGGAGTCCTACGTTCGATCGCGGGTCAGTTCGTTTGCGATTTGTGGTGGAAAAAGTGTCACTAAGACAGGTTTCTCTTCGAGTTCTTCGGTTCTACATCGTACGGATTATTCCCCCAATGCTTCATACTCAGAAGAACAAGCGTTCGAAGCCTGCGTGTTTTCTAACAAAGCAGTGTTTATCGAATATTTTCAAGCATTGGAAAAAAAAGTACCTTCATATTGTTTTCCTCTTTAGGCGCGTTCGGAAAATTCTGAAAAGCGGCTGTTAGCTTCGTCATGTCTGTCCGCATGGAACAACTCGGCTCCGACTGGTAGAATTTTATTGACATTCGATGTGTGAGTATTTTTCGAAACTCTGTTGAGAAAATTCAAGTTTCATTAAAATCTGAAAAGAATAAAGGGTACTTTACACGAAGTCCTATGTACATTTATGGTAATATCTCGCTGAGTTCCTGTTACAATGAGACCAGAATTGTAGAGAAAATCAGAAGACACTTTATGTTCAAGAATTTTTTTTCCTGAAAATCTTGCCGTTTATGAGATAATATGGGAAAATATAGTTGAGCCAGGCAGGCCACAGATGACAATATAATAGGACATTTTCGTGCCAGATAAATAACGCAAGAATACAGACACAACCTCATACTTATTGCTTTTCCACAGCGGTTACGGGAACTTGCGTCAGTGTAACGCTGTATATACATTTCCTGTGTTATTTGTGCTTAAAAATGTTAACACTTAAGGTATTTGATTTCTACAAATCTTTATGACCACGGCACCACAGCCATATATAATATAAGTTATGTATAATGCCGCATTCTTTCTTTGTAGAAAACTGTATTTGGTTGTAAGTAACATTAAATTTCGCTAGCTTTCATGCATCAGTCATGCGGTTAAAATATCCCGTGTTGTTTACGTTGTTTGCGAACTCGTTGACTAAAGGCGCATGTGGAAGGTTAATTGTGTGTAGGTGTACACGTGGTTACAAGCATTAATAAGCCGAGGGGCTTAACTAGGATTTGTGATACAATAAATAAGAAATTTCATTATTTCAGCTGGGTTTATTTTAAGACAAACTCTGGCTAAGAATGGGTCCTTAGTGTGTTGTAATAATTGAAAAACAAGGACAGTGAGGTATATAAAGTCGTAAAGAATTTTGAAATCGTGTGTACTCCTGGTGAGTAGGCCAACATATTTCCACGGTAATGTTGGGTGAATCAAATATTACACTTGTTCTTCTGTGGGGGCCTCCTAGACTGTCTTTTGGACGTCTTAACCCTTTAAAGACGAAGCGTATCTGTTTTATATAAGGACTCAGTGCGTACCGCCCTGTAAACACTCTCCACTTCGGTTATAAAAACCAGTCGCTTAATGTTTTATAAGGCAAAAGTTGCTGTTTGTTCTGAGATCCGTACAAAACACATAAACGCAATGTGGGCACCACGTAGAATTTTTTAATGTTAAACCTGGTCGTATGTAAAGTTACCGCTAGGCTTTAAAAGATTAATACAAAGGGACCTGTTGACAGTTTAGTCACAGGTACGAAATTCGGGCGTTATCATCCAAGAAGCTTACCGGACACAGTCATATTATTATCGTTCAGGACTGCAGCAGCGCATTGAGTCCTTCAAAGCCAAGGGACAAGACAACAAAAGATACTGCTGTGATGTATAACATTACCAATGCAGCGAATGTTATAGCTGTCTTCCAAAATTTGTAATAGCTTCAACGCCTAGGACGAATCTCGCAAAAGTCCGCCGCTGGTCCCTATTCTGATCGAGAAGAATCGAGTCCACACCGTCACAATCTAACTCTTTGAGCTCTGTTTTAATATTATTTTCTCATCTGCCTTCATGGGGTGCTGGGGTCTAGAATTCATGGAGATTTACCTCCACTCCTATAGCATGTTCAGGCACATATGTAACGTAAGAACGTGTATTCTTGTGGTTTTGAATCTTCCTGGTACACGAATCTGCTTTAAAACAATGTGTGCCTTTTCTAGTAGCGTTTTACGTTAGACAGTTCGTAACACGTTGCCAGTTGGCTCGTTTAGAGTTAACAGTAACCAATGTTGGTACAAATAAGGCGCTTGCAGACCTCCATGAAAAAAGTTCTGCATCCCTAATTGAAGAGATGATACAGTGAGTTAATTTCTTAAGATGCGAAGTGCTGTTTGTCGGTAGTACGTCCAGTGATACCGTGGAACAGTCTTTCTTGAGCAACTGATAGGCCATCAGTCAAGATACTCTGCACATTTCGTGGGACCAGAACCTTTGTTACCGTGTTTACAAGAGCTCGCCCGCTCGTCCCTATTCAGACACACACGAATTCAGTCCACGCGATCCCATCCTATTTCTTTGTGATCCATATGAATATTATTCGTCCATCTATGCCTCAGCCTCTTTTCTTCAGCTTTCTGTAACAAAACACTGTATGTGTTTCTCTTCTCCCCCATAGATGCCACATACCATGCCCATCTCATTCTCCTTTATTTTATTTTATTTTGCTGATGACATTTGGTGAATAGTGCAGATAACAAGGATGTTCAGTGTGTAATTTTATGCGGCTTGCTGTCACTGCCTTCCTGTTAGGCCCAAATATCTACCTCAGCACCAACCGTACTCTCTAGCAGACTCAGGGTTAGAGTCACACCCAAATAAAATAGCAGGCAAAATTATAATTTTTTGTGTTGTAATACAGTCGAACTCGGTTATAACGTCACGAAAGGGACTGAGTATTTTGTGTCCTTATAAACGGGTGTCGTTATAACGGGAGAGTTTGTAATCTTAATTTGGGTCATGCCGGTGTGTTCTTTCAATGCCCGTAATCATTACTGGGAGAGTGTAATGTTATGGTTAACAGTGAGGAATTAATTTGTATCACAAAATGTCTGACGCTATAGACGAGGTGTCGCATAAACAGATGATGTTATAACCGTGTTCTACTCTATTTGTTTTTAATTTGCAAACGGTAAAACAAAATAATTTCTTGGTTTTACGTGTATAGTTAAGAAGCCTAATTGCTGTCACATGTGCGTATGTGTGTCAGCTACGAATACTGAATCGTAAACACGTTGATGTCCATGGATAAGTAGTTGTTAGGGGTGGGGGTATCTGTCACTACCCAATTTGGCGTTTGGATTCTTAGTTTGGCTGTTACAGGATATCTTCCAAAAGGAAGGAGTGGTTCACCGCAGAACGTGGCTACGTTGGAACGATTAAATTCCGCGAAAGACTTTACTGAAACTGTTTGGTGTTCTAAAAATAAACATTGCTGTCTGCAAAGACATTCGAAGGCTGCCTTGGATGTTATTCCGTGGAACCCCTGAGAGTGAGGTTAGCCCGCACAGCAGTGGCGATACAGCTGCGCGTTGTGTGGACGGAATCTGTCAGACGGTTATATGTCGCATGCATAAGATAAGGTACAGCTTCGAGCCAGTTTGTTTTGTCTTATATTGTCTTGTAACTATCTGCTACAGGTTTCAAATCAAAGCCGTTGCTATCGACCTCTTTTAACACCGCACATAAGATGTTCGCAGAGATTGGAAGCTGTAAAGCTATACGAATTCGAAGAGATTCACATGCAGTCATAGTTTTGATTGGGAGAACGTCTCAGTAATTCTCATGGTTAGGCTACCAAAAAAAGGGCGTACTTGGAAAGAAGCGTGTGGGGGGATTGTTGCGCGTTAAACAGACCTTGCGCGCTTCTCAGAAACTTTTGGAGTGGAATTAAAAATGAAGTAAAGATTCAGGTGTTACAGGATGTTGTGTCATGTTGACTGATGGACAGTTACTGACGTTTCAATGAAGCATATTACCTGCATATTCTGGCAGAAACAGTCTAATCCTGTACTGCCTGGAATGCTTGGTCCTTAACAGTATTGAGTTTAGGGTTCAGTCCCAAGCCAGTCTGTTTGGGATTTATAGTACACTAAGTGGCACTGGGATAGGTTTTTCTTCGAGTATTTCTATTTTTCCAGTCAGTGTGATTCCATTAGAGCCCCACACTAATTAATTAATTAATTAATTAACTCATTCATTCATTCATTCATTCATTCATCACCGACGCCATATAATCTTAGCAGTTGACATATTCCTTAAATAAGACATTTAAAGGAGGTTTTGACCCTAAAAATATAAGTAATACGTGTCTTCCAGACGTCCTCAACTGTTTACCAGTCAAAACGGCATGAAATTTCAGAATACTCTGATCCTCATGAACGCCGGTGTATGAACCTGAAATCTCAAATGAATGAAGTATTTTTTTTACAATATGTGCCTGATGATACAGCCAGCTTACTCTCCTGATGATTACGAGACGAGTTGGATTAGACTGTATTGATTAGTTAAATCACAGAAGTGCGCATTTTTCTTAAGCAATTTTTAGAATGCTTTACCGCAAATTACCTAGTAAATCCTGGGCACGCTGCGATCTTTATTCTAGTATAACTTGACATGAGAATCTGAAAAATAACACGACTGTCCTTACACTGGTTAATTTGTTTTCCCTTGTCGGGCATTTCGGACCCACTGACATTCCCGTGGATCAGATTTATTTTGCGAAATTTGAGTATCTCACATTGGTGATGAAGATTCAAACCTCCGGGGGTATGATGTCGTATAGTTATTTATAGCAATGTACACGGCGTCATATCCAAAGAAGACTGGAATCTTGAAATATACGTTGTTAGCATGAACGATAACGTTGTTTGGAAAATTCAGGGCCTACAATAAATCTGACAGGGGTTCCCGTTTGAGGGCCAGAGATGATTAAAATGCGTGATAAAGTACTCAGAATATTACGTGTACTGTCACGTGGACAGCTTTGTACCCACGAAGAACGTCACTGTCAAAGCAATATACTTACGTTTTTTTGTAATTTTGGCTGGACGTGAATCCGAATTGTTTTGAAGAAGTTTTGACTGGGTCAAAAATATTTTTTGTGGGAAACTGTAATATACGTCCAGTCAAACATAGAGCCGTATTTAATTGATTCGTCGGAGGTAAATGGTCGTGTCGGATTTTTTAAATTTCGCGTTTTATTATCGATCGATGCGTTCAAACGTTTATACCTTAATTAGTGGAATATTTATCAGTAACTCAGCCGTAGGAGCAAAGGAGTCTTGTCATGTGCTGCTTGGAGGATAGAATATTTTTTTTAGCCTCTCCCTCACTCTGTTGCGTTGTTATCCAACATCACTTATTTTTAGTTGGAAGTATTTATATCCTGTTGAAATTTACTGTGCTCGGTGACGCGAATAGATGAAATTGTCATTTCAGTGTGTTTGTCAAATTGTTGTTCGGTCACGTACATTAGGGTTGAATTAACCGCAGTTAAACGGCCGCGGCAGAAGGAGAAATATAGTGAGGTACAACGAAATGTGACACCAAGGAATACGAGAAACTCCGAGTTGCCCAACATAGTGCCCGAAACTCAGAAAACCGTCTACAGCCTATAATAGCCACATCAGTAGATTGTTTTGGGATCATGTTGGTCGTATTTGACCTGCGGACCGATGTTTAAAACGTCCACGGTAGCCAATGCTATGAAGCAGAAAAGCGACAAGTCAGAACAGAAGAGGAAGAAGAATCACAAGATGAAGAAGAGCGGAGGGGTACAGGCGCGACGCGCACGAGCCAGACGGCTGACTGCGAGAGAGAAGCCCTTTAATGTACACTCCACACACATGAAAAAGTGAGTTGCGCGTGACATCCGCGTATTGGCATGGCACTAGCAGACAGAGCGCTTGTTACTGCGCATCCATGGCGCGCCGACACTTGGCAGCATTGGACAACGCACAAATAATCAATGCTCTTGGCAGATTGAAGCAAAGAGAAGGTGTTAATGTAATAAATACGATGCTGAGATTAACCGTGTGTCATGAAATGCTTGTGAATCACACGGTAACATGACTGATACCGCGAGAAGTGTGTGACACGTAACAGTCTCGTTAATGCGGTTTGTAACTACCAGCAAGCTGATTTGGCATAAAGCATAGTTTATCTTATGGTACTCTTTGTTGCTGTAGAATAAAATATTTCCAGTTTGGGGGTGGAAAGAAGTGACTCGACGGGAGGAATGATTTGGAAATATAGACTAAAAGTTATATGCCACTCGTGGTCGGTCAATTCCGCAGGCTGTCCGCACTGCAATGCCCACCGTGAACATGCGTGAACCCGGTACCCTAGAAGAGCAGCGGGGTGTGAGGGAAGTTGTAGCTCCACCCACCCTGCTTCACGGGATTGGTTCTGTGCACGATATGGCAACGCTGTGCAGCTATAACCGATATTGTGGCTGTCCGAAGGGCGAAAAGGAATGCATGAGAGGGGAAGACCGGGTCAGACCGGTGCAATCTTCCTCCATCCCTTCCACTGACTACTGTATCCCCACTTTCCCTTCCCCTCCGTGGCTTCAACAACCTCTCACCAGCAGCAGCAAGCAGAGTTAGTCAGACAGTTTACCTTCAGCCGCTTAGCGCGCGTGCGGTTTTACGGTTGCTCTGAAGTAGCATATGTGTGTAAGTGGAAAAGTGAAGTAGGTGCTGCACGTACGCACATTACTAGCCTCGCTCGTTGCCAAGCACAAAACATATGTATCTGTTCCAATGTTGGGCTACACATCCTACAGGTAGTTACCACTAAAATGGTTGTTTTTGAGTGTATGAACATGTGTAAAGTGCTAATATAAAACCAGGATACTACGACAGAAAGTTCTGTTATCGCTGATATATGTGTTTATATTCGACAGTATCGCAAAGTGGATGCATACTAGTGTTATATCGATTATGAAAGTGTGTGTGTGGGGGGCCTACGAAGTGGTGCCGCTTGTGGTTTGTTTTAATTAAATAAGAAGTGCCCTGCGCTGTATAAACTCAGAGCGCGTCTGGAGTTTCTACATGCCTAAGCGCATAAGACGAGACTACGTGTTTGTTTTGGAGCGTGGCCGCCAGACGCCGCCACTTATCAGTAACTGACCTAACCAGTTTGTTCCAATTACTGAATAATGTTGCAAATAAGTGGATTATATATATCGATGTGTGACCCAGTGTCACTTAAGTGCAGTAAAATCATGCCAGTAGGAAGGTTAATTCTCTGCGTGGTCTGTGGCAGCAGGGAACAAAAATTCTTATAATAACGTTCTTGTAATTATACGGCGAATGACACAAATCAAGTGTATCGTATTTACGTTTTAGGAAATCTATAATGCTTCGGAAAACGATCGTGCACGGGATTGGTGTCATTGCTAGGATTTCAGTACCATGTGAATTACACAGAAGACGATTTGAAAAGAAAACTGTGCCGTACTGGAGAAGGACTAGACGAATGTTGAGCAGAGTAGCCTGCTAGACGATTGCCTGAGTTCATATTAGCTAACAAGTTTCTTTGTGATATATTTAGGAATAGCAGAAGGTGATATTTTGTAATTTTTGCAGCTTCACTTGCTTTGAAACGTCTTTATGCTTGCGTATAGAATGTGTTTAAAAGCTACAGAAAGTGAGATTTTTTTTAGAAGTGTTATCACAGGAAGAAAGCAGTGATTAAGTTCTCTTACCGGTTTGAAACAACAGCGTGCGACCATGTATTATACAGTATTTGCTGTGACGGTTTGTTGCATGCGCAGAATATGCGTTGGTTTATTCCTTTAAGCTGTTCTGTCTCATGATGAGCGGTAAAATTGGAATAGAACAGTGCGAACGGCATTGGGCGGCCTTGGGACACGTTAATGCCTTCGGTAATCATGTGTTTGTTCGTTAAAGGAAAAATTACTCTTTGCCGTTTATTGTTTCCTGAGTTATGTTTGAGCAAGGAAAACTTCATCCAGAGTATAACCCAGTCTGCAAGCACGACCCAGATCGACCTATTATTGGGTCATGTCAAAACCCTATAAATACATGGTAGGATGTAGGTCAAACATTAAGACGCGCTTGACGAGTCGCGAGTATGTCTGAAGGTTGCTACGAGATTAAATAAGTGACGTTGCATGCCACACGGCGCTGTTGTAAAACACCTCGTAGCCATATGATGGCATTATATACACAGCAAGCAGCAGCACTTAGTGACGGTACTGTGTTGAGGAAGGTAAGCCAGTTCCATGCTGTGTCAATGAAGTTACGATTTGTAGCTTCCCGACAAGTTGCTAGAGATCGCCACCGTACAGTGAAGTGTTTGTCGTTTATCTGGAGGTGTTGGAAGCAGATAACTGTTCGCAGGCGTGTGTGTAATAATAAAGATATAATGTGATTGTGTTTTGTGTTTTGCACGCTAGAGGTCGGCACTATTCAGGCGTCATGTAGTTAACGTGTACTAATGGATATCGTGGCATCCTTGTACGGACGAAAAATAAGTGAAATAGTAAGCATAACACTTATAACAGTGCAAAAAAATGAAGTTTTAAAGAGAGAAAATAGTGCAGAAGTGAACATAAACTATCAGTAGAAGAGCGTTTCGGCAGGGGTGGATAAAGTGCAGGGTTGGGAAATTATGGTATATAATTACTGTATCAAGTGCTTTGCTACGTAGTATTTCATTTTTATTTATCGTCTGTGTGACGTGTTATCAGAGGACTGCAGTTTAAATGTATATCTGTAGTAAAGCTTAAGCCAATTTTTTTTTCAACGTGCCTTGTGTTTTGGTGTGAACTGATATCGCGCGAAAACAAAATTGACAGTAATTTATGTCACATAGTGATGGTAGTGATTTGTATTGTCACCCTGTGTGAGGCGTCGTGTGGTAATTACAGAATATTTGCCGGGGGCGCGAGGTTTCTTGCTAGTGAGCCTCGCCGAATGAACAGTGCACTATATTTCGAAATCTAGGGTGACCTTCCACGGACATGTCCGTCAGTTACGGCGTTGCACTAGCGCGAATGTTTTAACACTGGTGCACAGAAGTCGTACCTATCTACAGTAGTACCGTCACTCGTGTACATTTGACGTCACGGTGACCTTTTAGCATACGTCACCTTTTTATCATTGGCAGCTGGTATTACTTGAAGGTACCTGCGGCGAAAATGTATGAAAACCTGAAAGAAACGTCATTTTTACAGGGCCTGTACCCAGTTTAGTACACTGCTCTTAATGAATGCTCAAGTTAATTGGTTTTACTGATACTGTTCACCTTGCCGCGGATGACGGCGTAGTAATTTCTGCCCATGATCAAATTCTTACTTGCCACGGTTGTAGACTGCAGGCATGTCCTAATGTGGATGTAACAGATGCTACAAATTTAGACTTTTAAATAAGCAACTTAATTGCGTCTTTCTAAATAATGTGATTGTATCTTTATATGAAAGGTGCAGCCCGACAAAAAATCGGTAGGTTGAAGAGTTCCTTCTAT
This sequence comes from Coptotermes formosanus, assembly GCA_013340265.1. Taxonomy (NCBI): domain Eukaryota; kingdom Metazoa; phylum Arthropoda; class Insecta; order Blattodea; family Rhinotermitidae; genus Coptotermes; species Coptotermes formosanus. The sequence goes on from BLKM01000152.1 coordinate 1,257,404, forward strand.
GCTTTAACAATATTGCGTTGATATTTTTGACCTAACGGTCTATTGTTGACCAAGTAATCACAATTTAACCGTCACATGCAGCCACTTTAATTCTTTGTTCTGTATAGGTTAGTAATGTGCCTCTTCTTGGAGTACTATAGGAATTTTCTTTGCGTCGCTCAAGATCCAAAACACTAATACATATGGGAAATTATCGGGGAATTATTATTTACATGAGATTTTACTGTATTAGAAACAAACGTTGGCACTTCTTGCATGTTGCAGCTCGGCTATCGTTCTTGTCTTCCGACGCCACAGAACTTTCTTTCTTTCTGGAAGACACCCCCTCGCATTGTGTACGAATAAGCACTTTACGGCTTTGAATAACAAATGTCGAAGTTCTAGGCATATTGGCCTTTGACCCTTTAAAGTAAGTACTCGTAGTTATTGAGAGTACCACATGCTTTAACAGTAAAGCGCTAGATTTTTGTCGATACATCTTTGGTAAGTTAGTCCTATAGAAATAAACAGCGATAATTAAACAGCACCGATCGATTGTGTTGTGTAATTGAAAGGGATTGTTTATTGTGGTGTAGGAACAGTTTTTAACTTTGCAGATTTAATTTCTGGTTTTATGGGGCTGACAAACGCTATGCAACAAGTAACGAGGCCAATTTTGAATATATACTCGTATGTTACTCGGTTTGTGCATATCAGCTTGCTTCGAACAGCAGCTATTATCCAGGATTTGAATTTTCAGAGCGGTTTGAAGCAACGGCCAAGGAAAAATGTGTTATTTTGTTGGGTGGATTCACAGATTAACTGTGTTACGGGTATAAATGTCGGCCCTTTCTCATAACATGTTTTGATGATTAGGAAGCTTTGTTGAAGACGAAAGTTGCCTTTATGTCGCACCAGATAATTGTGAATGTGGGTGGAGGTGGAGTGGACGTCATGAAGTATTAAGGTAATAATGGCGAAAGGAACAGCAGTGTAGCAAGCTAACATTGTAAGCATTAAGAGTAAAAGCATAAGTGATGTGGTTTTGTTGGTGTGCTTCGTAGACAAGGCGGTGGCGTTATCTGTCGGGTGCATAATGCATTGAACCGGTTTGTGTGCTATGTGTTTCATAAATCTGTCGCCAGAGGTAGCGGCTAAGCAGCAGTACTGTCAAACAATTGCAATAATGTGGCGTGTTTCAGGGAGTGGTCGCCGGGGGGCGCCACGCAGCAACAGCTGTCTGTGGTGACCACCGTGTGGGGAGTGACTACCTCGACGCAGTCCGGTCCCCACAACAACTTCCCGGGTAGCGGTGGCACCGTGGCGGCAGGGGGCGTCGGGCCAGGTGGTGGGGGTTACGCTCAACAGGGAGCTCCTAACAAGCAAGGCACCCCGTTTACTGGGGCTGGATACCGACAGGGCGTCCCGCCGGGGTGAGTACCAAACATTTTTTACATTCATCATTGATACAGTGAAAATTGCCAAAAAATTTTAAGGCCCTTGTCATGGTTAATAAGATTTAATCTTTATGTGTGCCATCCCGTTGTGCTTAAAGTGAAATTATGAGAACAACAACAACAGCAACAGCCATGCAGCACAATTCAGATTTTTGTGATGTTTATTCACTTGTCATATTATACACAGTTACATGACGTGTGTGATCATTTATCTTTGCCATCAACAGGTGTATCTTGCAGAATCTTTCACACAGGTCACTGTACAGTGTCATTTATATTAAATTTTATATTTAAGTGAGATCTCACTTATATGTAGGTAATGCAATAAAAGTCAATATCGTGTTGCTATCATAAGTTGAGAGTCCTAAAATAGGAGTATAAAAGAAAGAAAAACCTATTAAAAGAGTTAAAAAGTTAAGAATTACTAAAAATGAATTGCTGAATCTTGGCATTGAATTATGATTTTGATTTTATTGTTTTCGGGCCCCTTCTCCATTCCGCGTTGTTGGTGCATGTTTAGTCATTCAGGCGGTTGATAGTGAAGATGTTTGGGTGGTCCAATCACACTTTTTGGTATTTGTCTTGCTTTTGCCTCTTCTGTCTGGTAATGTTTTTCTTCTATTGTTTATGTACGTAAAATCTTCTGTCTGTAATGTGTATGTAAACTTATGATTTATTATGTTTGTGATTGGCATATTCATATGTTTTATTCTTTTGTGGGTTGTTGTTACTTACTGTTAGTGTAGGCAGAGGTCCGTTGGTTTGTATGTTGTTCTGGGGTGATGAGAATTCAATGAAACACTGTATCACTGCTGTCAGTTTGTTAGTTACTGAAGTTGTGCTGCACAGCTGTTGTTGTTGTTGTTGTTGTTGTTGTTGTTGTTGTT
>BLKM01000152.1:1263932-1282850 GCA_013340265.1 Coptotermes formosanus
CACACACACACACACACACACACACACACACACACACACATATCCCCTTGATCCTGGAAACTTTGCACACTATATCATACCTTGCTATGAAGATGTAACCTATTCCATGGAAATGATCTCTTACGTGAACAATGATGAACATACAGATATTGAGGATGTAAATGGAATTTGGAACAGAGATATCATGAATAAAATGAATGTAATAATATTGATCTGAAATCACAAGAGGTATGAGCAAAGTTTACTTACACAGCAACAAGCTGAAACAGTAATCTGGATGGTGTTTCGACCAGGTTGGCACACGTCCTTCAGATAAAGGGGTTTGTGTGATGTTTTGTTTTCCCCACGATCGATACTGAGTGGTGTTGCGTTCACAGATACCTGAACACTTGCTGGCCAGTTTGTGTTCATCTGCCTATCTTCATGATGGAAACACTTCAACTGGAGTTCAAGATCAGACCTGTCAACATAAGTTTATACATAAAAGATCCTAACAGAAATACAGACATTCATGGCTGCATCATTCGGACACCAGTAATTTAACAGTCCTATGGGACATATAATCCATAACCTTCATGGCAATATTTCATAGGTAGAAGCAACAGAATGAGGTCATGCCATGACTGGCTTGATGGCTGAATGGAGGTACTTGTGTGACTCTAATTCCTACTGCATTTGGAGAACTGATATCATAAAGCAACAGGCATATTCCAGGATGCCTTTCTTGAAGCTTCTCAGTCACTTAGGTAGGGCATATTGTGTACAGTTCTGCAGTAACAATATGTTAAATTACACACAAAACAGCAGCCACATTAATTTTTAACCCTATGGTGCCAAACATTATATATTTGTAACATATAGTGTGATGCTCAATATACCAATGTTCCACAATTATGGCTGCTCTGCAGCCCCTAAATTCTGGTCTGCTGCAAATCACACCAAGCATATAATTCAGATGCCAAAGGGTTAATAAAAAGAAGTCCATCTTCTTTCCACTTTCATAAAGGAGAAGAGGACATCCTTCATCAGTAATGTCCAAAATGCATGTTTCAAAATGTGAGGACTCATTCCTGACTGAAAGGCCTAACACAGACATTATATGTAAAGATGCCTTTTTGACTGAAACTTTGGACACTGTCCATCGTCTCAGGCTAGCAAATCCATTATGTTGTGTAGGCTGGAGCTGCTCTATCTATATTGCAATCATTTCAACCTAATTTTAAAATAGGTCATAGCATAAATATTTAAGTAGTATGCCTACAGGCCTGGATTTTGTCTTGAAATACTTCTTCTTCACTTTTACCATACACCTCGCTTGCAGTGACACTTGTTTACAATGACATAATTTATTTGGTCCCTTTCACAACATTATAACCAGGTTTGACTGTATTTACTCAACATACTATTTTGGGGACATAGAGAAATAAACAATGACACAGACAGGATCATTCTACAAGAGAATTCCTTCTTTCAAAGTGTGACCTGAAAGTTAAGTTGCTTAAGACTGCGTTTACAAGGAGTTCCCATATAACGAAGATAAAAATTTCCACCACTGTTCAAGAGCTTTTCTTTTAAAATGAGGAGGGCAAAGTCTTCTGCGTGTATCTTCCTTACAAGATTATTTCTTTCTGTTGTCCAGTGTCCACTGTCATGTGGTATGGCAAATCGTGAGGTGTAGTACTGTACAATCAGTGTGTCAAAAGAACAGTATGCCATGCAGCTTGTGCAGCAATCTACACATACCTCCACATAAGTGTCTGATGAACGGTGGGTTTGAGCGAGAACACATGGTTGCTAACTGCCAAATTATGTTCTAGGCGGAATGGAGGTAAGAGTATCCCATCACGTACAGGAAATGTCAGGCGTAATTCATCATCTTCTGTAGATGAAGCAGGGTTAAACACACATTACACCAACCACTGAACTCTTCTCACAATAATTCTGAGGGAAATATATAATAGTCTACACTGACAATACATAATGCAAATTAATTTTAAAAAAGAAAAGTTATTTACAGAACCAAATATATACTGTGAAAACATTTTACAGCAGTGTGCACATGCTGTCTCACAACTCCTACAGTTGGAGTGGGAATACTGTGTAGAGATGTAACAGTAAAATATAACATCCTGAAGTTACAGTTAAGCAACACAAAAGTTGTCAAATATTTCCAAAATTCAACCAAAATATACAGAAACATATTACTAACGATTATTTACACTCTCATCTTAACCTTTTAAAGCCTAGCAGTAACTTTATATACTACCAGGTTTAAGATTAAAAAATGCTACGTGGTGGCCACATTGCATTTATGTGTTTTGTACAAATCTCAGAACAAACAGCAACTTTTGCCTTGTAACACATTAAGAGACTGGTTTTTTATAACCGAAGTGGAGAGTGTTTACAGCGCGGTAGTACGCACTGAGTCCTTATATAAAACAGACACACTTCGTCTTTAAAGGGTTAATAGCTGATTCACCTACTCAATACAAAAAACCTTTTTAAACTGTAGAAAATCCTAGTACTCACTTTGAATGGGTAATGGTGGTTTGAGCTCAGCAAAGTTGGGTTTAACATCAGGGTTAGGACTGATGTAAGGTGGCATACTGCTGGCTGGGGTAAGAGGAGGGGTGGGGTTACCAGGAATGGGACTGTGCTGATAGTTAATGTTGTTCCTCATGGAGTTCACATCTTGCTGGAACTGACTGCCTGCACTGCCATACTGCGCAGCTCCAGCTGCATTTCCATACTGGGGAGTGCCACCAGTTTGGTGGTGGGGAGGGAACTGTGCAGCTCCTGTTCCCATTGTTCCTGCAGGCATTCCACCAGTTCCAAAATACTGGTGACTTGTCTGTCCACTGGCAGTGTAAGGTGGCGTTGTTTGCCGCATTCCAACTGTGCTCCCTCGCATTCCTGTGCCAGGACCAAATGTTCCTGAAGGGCCCATCGCTTGCTGCGGAGAATACTGTGTCTGGAAACTTGGCCTCCCGTTGCCATACCCCGCTGGATACTGCATACACAATTGTTCAAAGTAATTTAAATCTCAAACTGAGCAAATCCACACTGACACGTATTAAAGTAATACGAGAAAGTACAATAACATTCATACATTCTTCTGTCCATACTATTACGTTGAACTTAAAAATAAGTTCTTGATTTTGGTTTCTGCTGTCAATGTTTTAACTGAAATGACACAGGTGCCTTACTCAACTGTGTCCACTGTCAATCCGAAACCTTTTCAGATTTAATCCCTTCTAACTTCCGAGTTCTTGTAAACACAGTAATGAATACTTAGGATCCATAACAACTGTGTGGATTTGTTGGTTAAAATTACAGACACTGAATTATAATGGTGGAATGAAACATTAGTACCATGTAATTTATCTAAGAATTTACTGCTACCCGCATTTCCATCGACACATTGGGGTAGGCCCATTCTGCTCCACAATCTGAGGTATTACCAACATAGTTTCCTTCCTCAGCACTTGACTCAGAATTACCGCAGTTACCTGTACAGCATTCCATCTCAAAATGTACTACTGTAGTGTGTCAACTGTCACCAGGTTGTTTACCTGAAATATTTGATGTACTGGTGAGATATCTTCCCTAGATAGAGTATGGGCTATCTTGATTGACTCTCGTACAGCAGAGTAAATGGTGCAGATGTGTAAAAACATAATTCTTTCCCTCCCCAAATGCCAGATTTGAATATGAAATCACAGTGATCACAATAAATTGCACACAATGTATCATGATACAGTCCCCACATCCCTCCGGACAGCCGGACAAAAAACATGAAAGTTCAGAGTGAAAGGTTTTATCTGATACCATCAACATACAGAGGTGTCCCTGCTAACCAAGATTGCTCATGATAAAACAAATCTCACAACTTGCTTTGTAAACCAAACGCCTTGTGATTTTTTTTACATATGCACAATTACATTATTTGCACTTGTATAACCAAGAGTTCACTATGGTGAAATACATGATGCCTGATTACAAAATTTCTGCATTCACTGGGGAAGTGTCCTTGGCTAGACATACCACGTACCCCCTAGAGGTATAAACAGAAGAACCAAGTCCATACTGATGTTTCACCAAGCTGACTGGTAATTAGCTGTTTCAAAGAAGTGCAATACCTTCATGTTCACTGTCAAGCAGTCTGAAAGCTCTTCTTTGACTTTTCGACCCCAAGAATGACGACACTATGCTGGGTAACCATTTACCAGTTGACACAATGCTCACACCCCAGAAAACATAAATCATCAACACAACTATGTGAACTTCAAATCTTGCAAGGTGTAATAAACACACTACCTGAGGTCCTGTTGCAGGTGAGAAGCCGGGCTGCATTGTGGGGCCTGGGCCTGAACTGGGGTAACCCTGCGGATGCCGCTTCTGCGACATATGCATTGCAGGGCTGGGATACGGAGCCAATCTACGTGGATACACTTGTGGCCCCGGACCCTATCAATAAAAATGTTCACATGTCAAACAGTATGCAATGAATATGCAATGTTAATGTACATTCACAATAAATGCTTGAATTATGAACAGCCGATCAACTCTATTACTAAATTAGATTGTACCAACAAAATTCTAAAGAAAATTCCACAGATTTTAAATTATCTCAATGTATAAGTTCCCCAAAGTATGATATAACAGTTCTAAAAACATTGGTAGGGTGAAAGCATGTTTTTAAAAACACATTTTATGCCACAGAACAATTAATATTAAATAGTCAGAGCACAAACCTAAACTCTGAAATGAATTCCTGAACACACATTTCACTGTGATGGGCAGAAGATGTTAGTTTCAAAGAACAAAATTAGAGCACAAATCAAAGCCTCTGTCCATAGGACACAAAGTACGCGCAATATAACAGCATTTTCTTTTTTAAATAGAGGTAGCAAAATTCAGTGAAGAACTACTTTATTCTACAGCTATGCAGATAAACTGCATATCAGCGACTCTTCATCAAGCACTTTCCTACAGCCAAATGTTATTTGCACATTAAAACATGACCTGCCATAAGTGCAGTCTTAAAGTTAAAGTCACTAACATACAGAGAGAGCACAAAAGTCCCTATGCACCTGTCAAAAGTAGGCTATAGGTATGAGTGGAAGTCACAGTGAATATACAACAGTAAGTGTTAGAAGTGACCTCCACAGGCATGTGACTGAGGTCACCTATGCCACCGTTTTATGTATGGTATTTCCCACTTCCAGCAGAGTGCAGCACCCCTCCCGTACACGTACACAGGGACTTTTCATTCACCTTGTATATGAATAGGGACACTTCTGTAGAGTATAATACAAGTCAGTGAGCCACTCAAGACTACCTAGGCAGCTAATCAGCTTGAATAACACTCTACAAATAGAAATCTCCTTACACATGTAGAGGGAAGTACGAACTGAACATTTCTGTATAAGAAACAAATAAATAAGAAGTTAATAAATCTGGAACTGCCACACTAAAAGAGATTTCTTTAAGTCTGATACATATCCGTACCTCCAGTGTGGACAAAACATCACTAAAGTTATACTGTAACTGGATCTTACCTGCATTCCCATCTTGTTCATCGGCATTGATCCTGGCCCCATTGATCCTGGACCCATAGAACCTGGTCCTATTCCTCCCATCATATTCCCATGCATGCCTCCATTCTGTCCCATCATCCCCATGTTAGCCATAGAGTTCATGGGGTTCATGCCATTCATGCCTCCTCCCATTGATCCCATGCCCATGTTTCCCATGGTTGTCATTGCACTGTTTGGGTTCCCAATACCCATTGGTCCATGTCCCCTCTGGTTTCCGTATGTATTTCCATATTGCTGAGCAGGCATTCCATGCTGAGGAACATTTTGCATCTGCAACAGTGAAAACTGGAATATAAATCCTGAACATGCATCGTACCCTTTTTTCTGCAATCATCCGAGTCAATGTCCTTCAGCTTTTTATGTCTCCTCTGACAGACAACCCATTTATTGAGAATTAGTCACATAATAAAATGCAAAATAAACACAGAATGAAACTGTTTATATCTTGTGCAGTGTTTACTTCACAAGTCCCTGTGCCCCTACTAAAAACATGACCATACTTCACAAACTTTGAATGATGTTTCTTTACCTATCAGATTGTCAATACAACTATCACCACCATTTCAAGTAGGCTCTTTACTCACTGCTCAACACAGTTATTCAGTTTTAATACAACCACTTTACAAGTGGCAAATTTGCTTGCAGTGGTAGTGCTAGGTGTTTCTGCACCTGGACGAGTAATCACAATGGCTGACCTTAACAGAAATTATGAAGTTTAAAAACAATCACTTAATTTCCCGTTATTTGGCTCACTAATTTAAAATTTGTGCAGCGCAGAAAATCAATTTTTATTCATTTCAAATATTAATTTTGACACTTAGACCGACTTATTTTGGCTCCACAAATAAAAATAAATATCAAACGAAAATCATTTTTGTACTCTCTTAACAGTAAGAAACTACATTTGAACTCATATATTTGTTACACTTTTTCCACCATATGTACTGAAATACTGTATTCCAATACATACGATATAAAAAGTCCAGAAATTCTATGTGAGTGTCAATATCATACACCATCATCAGAACCCTACAGTATAAGAACTATGTCATTTTATTATGAAACATGCTTTGCACCGAGTGCACATTTTCCATTGTACCACTTGCTTATGTACAGTCAGCATAAACTGTTTTATGTAGTTTCAAGGCCACCATTGCAACCTGTGGTGCACCTAAGACAATGTTCTTTTACTGGCCTCCAAGTACATAAACAACCTACAACATTATCAGGTAATCCGAGGATATCTCACTTTGTGTCAAAAGTTAAATATGGACGCGTAACCACAGGTGCAGAAGAGGGGGAGAAGCCAGTAGTGTAGCTGTCCCCAGCAGCAGAGTCCAAGGGGCTACAAAATGGGTGCAAAAATTAATAATGAAAGTTAAATGAAGAAACAAATGTTATTTACTGTGCATAACAAGTTTTAAATTGGGAAGCCAAATGAAAGGAAATTCATGAAACGACTACTTTTTCTAAAAGTTCATCACTTCTGTTAGGGGTGGCCTTTGTGATTACTCGCCCCGTGCGCCAAAAAAAACCCTAGTTATGCCACTGCACATGACAACAAGCATTATAACGCTGAATAACTCCACCTGACAACACTGAAAAGCATCTAGTATGGTGGCAAGTATCAAATGACCATATATCTAGCAACATTTTATTCCTCTAAAACAGACATCAGCCGACCCCAGTGGCAGCACGCTCTTAGACGTAGTTCTGCGGCCGCTCGCTTGCTGGGATTTCGGGTTCGAATCCCGCCGAGGCATGGATGTCTGTCTGTTGTGAATGTTGTGTGTTGTCAGGTAGAGGTCACTGCATGGGGCTGATCACACATCCAGAGGAGTCCTACCGAGTGTGGTGTGTGTCTGAGTGTGATCATGAAACGTCGATAATGAGGAGACCCTGGCCCATCAGGGGCTCTCGCGCCACTGGGGGAAAAAAATACATCACCAAGTGAAATGTTTTCTTTAAATTTATAACAATTCTGAAGCTAATCCACTAGCCTTTAGGAAAACGTTTGGGGGCGTGTACGTATAGCTTCAAGCATTCTTAACCTCCATCAAGTACCGAGGTTAAGAATGAGTGGAGCTATACCTCCACTTCCCCTATGTGCCTTCACGTATGCGGACTTGTTTATTCTACCGCTCCTTTGCTACTCGCTAGTCCCCAGCATTCGGTGGACAGGAAGGTGGGCGTGTCCTACAGCCAGTGTGGATGTGAAAACAAAGACAAAAACATCTGTCCCTCTACAGAAACAAAAGCTGGCCATCGAGGCCCCAGCGCACTCACCGTCCTTCTCCCAGCATCGCGCAAGAACAAGGCGTACAGCAATACCCAGTAAATCTCATCACGCAGGATCTATGCCTGTGCATATACATTTACCATTACACTTAGTCAAACCAACAATTGGTGCCTACAATTGGGTTGACACCATACGGCAACACCGCTACGCGTCCTGCAGCTACCATGGTAACAAAATGACGTCAACGATTTTCGGTTTCAGTGACGTCACGTGGTTACCATGACAACGGGCATGCACTACTGATAGAAGAAACTTACTACTTCTGCATCTCTCGTATTTTCCATACGGGACCAATTACCAGTACCATTATATTAACATGGCGTCAAGTGGAGCGTCGTCAAAACTCTTTTCAGAAATGCGTCAAAAGGCAAAAAGAAAAGGAGGCCGTTTGTTAGCAGTTTTCTACGTAACAAAAGGAACAGATCAACGCCTTTGAACTGGATTATGGCGTTGACGACGTATTATCAGGCGTAGAGCGTCACAAAACGGGAGGGGAAGCAACTAGAGACACGGTGATAAACGTCGAACTATATAATCACTTGGCACGTGTGCAGTGAAAAGCGGTCGGCAACGCAAACCCGATAAGTCACTGCTTATGTGGTCACTTTTGCCATATTTGATGATAACTGCAAAAAATATACAGAAACAACTGTTGAATCGTTTCTCAGTTAATTCCCTATGACAACGATACCCCCTCTCCCCCCTAGCATGTACAGTCAGCGCAAATCGTTGGTCTGACGGTATCAGCAATATACCTCACAACGCATCAGCATTAATCTGTTAAAAAAACCCCCGCACACAATTACACACTGGGCATGGAAACAAAACCCACTTCAGTTAGGGACAACTGTGAAGAGGTCTATCAGATTTGGTTGAGTGTACTAACTAAACTGTCTTACACAGACAATACGAAATCTGGGGTTCCCCTTGGGTATCATTATTACAGCTTAACTCTGTAACAGGGGGGTCCACAAATTTTCCAAAATCTAGAAGCCACTTCCAAATTCGAGACGCCAAAATTGTCGCATGAACCCACAGTTCTGGAATGACCTGTAAACCTCAGTTGTCTGGCGCTTTCTGCTCGGTGCATGTGAACTGACACACATTTTTGCACACAAGGAAAACAAGGCAGGCAATGTACGGATGACGTAACAGTGACGAGCATTCGAGTAACCATTGTTGCCGTGGAAAAGCAATAAGTACTACATATTCTGAGTGTGTGCCTGTAGCCTTAATTATCCAGCATGCAAAGCGCATGCACCGCATTATATTGTCATCTATGGCCTGTCTCTGGCTCTACAATATTTTGCCACATTATCTCATAAACTGCACAATTTAAAAAAAAAAGTTGAACTTAAAATATGTGTTTTGATTTTGTCTACAACTTTTACCTAAAACATTTCTCATACTAACAAGAATTCAGCGAGGTATTATCATAAATGTGCATACATCTTCGCGTAAAGTATCCGTTATTCCTGTCAGATTTTAATGCAACTTGAATTTTCACGACACATTTTCGAAAAACTCAAATATCAAATTTAATGAAAATCCGTCCAGTGAGAGCTGAGTTGTTCCATGCGGACGGACAGACAGACAGACATTACGAAGCTAACAGTCGCTTTTAGGAATTTTGCGAACGCGCCTAAAAACTGCAGTAATTATTCTGAACATATTAGGCACCACTGAACAAAATCTGTCAGCCGGCGCCCGGAAATTGATCACCCCTGCACGCACCCAATTCACTCTTGAGTAAGTGCCAACACATAAACAAAGTATTAACATTTTAATTCACAACGGCATCTTACGCAAATAGGACAATTTTTTGTTTGTTTAATGACGATTTCAACTGCTAAGATCAACAGCGTGTATTAAGGTATTTAAGGTATTTTCCTGGATGGGCTAAGGACATCCAAGAAAACTCAGTCCGGGTGGTCGGCATCCGGACAGGAAACACGGGATCAAGAGTGTTAAGTCGATCACGATATTCGGTGTCGAGCACAAAGCCTTACAAAAATTAAAGCTGTCCCTATGCAGGCCATGAAGGCATACAGTGGAAGTTGAGGTATAGCTCCACTCATTCTTGATCTAGGCACTATATGGAGTGGTCAGCTTCGTGGCCCAGCAGCTTTAACCCGAAAGAACCCCCCCCCCCCCCCCCCACCGGACACATTGAATGGGATACTGAGTGGACCCCACAGACGGTCTGGACGCTTTGGAAACGGCCCACGATTCCTGGCAGGTTCAGTCCGTAGCCTAGTCAGTAAACTACGTCACCCCGGGTCCATCCCGTTTGGGTACGTTGGAGGAGGCGGGAGGGGGACTGAATTCCGAAACCCTCTAAGATCAGCTCTCTGAATACGGTCTTGATGTAACAACAAATTCTTAGAAATATCTCAGCAACATGCTTGAAATTACCGCCCTGAATATTTTAACATCGCATCTATAGCACTTTTCACATGACGTCAAATCACCACACACTGCCTGACTTAACGGATTATACGCACGTATCTCATTCCAGCCTTCAAATCCTAATGGCTGCGTTATCCCGCCTACAGAGAGTATTTATGTGTTTAGTGAGATTCTCAGAACAAACCGGAATTATTTCTCTGTCCAGCATTAACTGATTGGTGTTTATAGCCGTGGCGGTGCGTGTTTACTGCGCGATACGAACAGAATGTTTAAATAAATACATGTCAGGTTAAATTCACTTTTCAAAGGGTTAATTAATGGACCTGAAATCTGGTGTAATAATAAATCTTCTAAATGATATTTGCAATTTGCCTCACAGGGTACTGAAAATCCATATAGCACATCTGACACACACACGAACACACGATTTTATAATTATGCACTCATTTGAAGTCACAACGAAAGTATGACAGTATATCACGTTACACGTGGGGCAATATGACTCATTACTTTTCTCCTACCGAACTGCCGACTGCTCCGTTACAAGCGACTAACCCCTTATTTGAGGCCAAGCGCTGCACCACACACCCGCTGGCACACAGACGTCAAGAATTCCCCCATACATTCTCTGGGCTTCGGTAGAGACGGACCTTGAATAGACTCGAATTACTGGCAGGGAGATGAAAGACCCTGGCCTCCTTCGTCACTACGCCTCCCTGGTCAGCACAGTGACTAGGCTACGGCTTTGATGGTCCTGGGTTCGAATCCCAGCAGGCGCAATATATTTTTATCTTCTCTGAAACGTCCAGAACTTCTCCGGGGCCCACCCCAGCCTCCTATTCAATGGATACCGGAGTTCTTTCCAACGGGTAAAGCGGCCTGGGTGTGAAGTTAACCACTCAACTCCACTTAGTACTGAAGTCAAGAATGAGTGGAGTTATACCTGTACTCCCCCTATACACTTTCATGGCGTGCACAGGGACGATTTTACGTTTACCCTTGTCACGCTGAGTTTGCTAAAAGAGTGGCGGCGTTCTTTACACGTGGAAATGCACTTCATTCTATGTGTTTTTCTAAATGCACTTCCGTTTCATAGCAGGTTCACACAATTCTGTCACGTGTCTAGTGATAATCTACAGCCCTCTGTCTATCATATGTATTTACACAGGTGTGGAGACCTTGTAACACATACAATATAAATTTTAGGGGAAGACAGTAAACTGATAATGTATCAGATAATTTCTGTGATTTATTTTTTTAGCCTTAGTCCTCCTACTGTGCCTGGTAATCACAGGTAAATATACCCATGAGTCTAGCAACCACACTATTAAGCCTATATTTTTGTGGGAGTGCATTCTGGGAACCCAACAGTAGATACATTAGCATAGATCAAATGTTGCTACTTTCATCCCAGGACAGAATGCCGTAAAAACAGAACTAACTATTAGACTACAATTAAGTGCCCACATAAATGAACATAGGGTCTACAGTAAGCAAACTGGATATTGTTATGAACAGATAACACACTAGAAAAATGCTTTCCAAGTGTGATCACCAAGTACTGCAGTATCACGAATAACATAACAGGTTGGCAGCAACCAGGCTATGGTCACGTTCCTCTCCAATATCACAATACTTGCAGCATACTTCCCGTCTTTCATTAGACAGGATGCATTATTGACAACTGGGAATGAACCTTTAACCCATCAAAACTGTTTTCAGTTACAAAGACAAACCACATTTTGGGACCCGGCTTTGCGACTCAAAGGAATGCGAGCCACACTCAAAATTCTCCTACATATCCAGAGCCTCTGCAGTCGCACAGCTGAGTCCCAGACTGTACTCATTAACTTATAAGTTTTAGCCGATCCCGGTTGCCGCGCCGTCTAAGGCGTAGATCTGCAGCCACTCGCTTGCTGGGACTGGCAGGTTCAGATCCCGATGGGGGCATGGATGTCTGTATCTTGTGAGTGTTGTGTGTTGTCAGGTACAGGTCTCTGCGACGGGCCGATCCCTCCTCCAGCAGAGTCCTACCGATTATGTGTGTGCCATGGAGTGTGATCAAGTGCAACAATAACCCTCTACACCTACAATAGGTAGGTAGAAAGAGGTCAGAACATAAAAGAAGAGTTGTGGGTATGCTGTAATATTTACTGCTGGACTCTTACATATAATATTTGCCCTCACAGTACAGGCAAAAGGTAAAGTATTAAACATTTTGATAACCCGAAAGTACAAGCTTAGGTCCTTAAAATATAACCCAAATTTTCCAATATTTGTAATACAACACATCAAAAGATAAAACATTCTAAACTCAGTGGTATCAGGCACTCTCCGTATTTAATGTCGAATTATTTTTCCTATTTCCTGTATTTAAAAAAGGGAATCTTACGTGATCACCATGTTGTATTACTCAACCCTTTAACCAGTAACCTAATTTTCCTGAAAATTGGTATGAACGTTACACCACTGGACTGCCGCACTATGCTTGCTAATTTCCTGTAACCAAACTTTGTAACCGTGCCTAAAAATGAACTAATATAACAATAACAGTAGCAACAGGTACGCAGACTAGAAATGTATGAAATACAGACATACGGTCAAACTTACGAACCATGTTTTGTGTAACTTAAATATATCTGTTCAATTCAATAACCCTTTCACTGGGTTAGGACTATGTTCACAGGAAGTGAGAGCAACCTGGTCCTTTAACCAATGCATAAAAAGGAAATTAACTTCCAAATTGAGTTTCATCAATCTCCACGCTAATAAATACAAACACGAATACACTGACACTACGTAACATACTAGGAAGACTTAATATGAGATGGCAGCACTGTCTACACCTGTGTACTTTTCTTTTCTGATGACTTAATTTCTTACCACTCGCCACATGACTCCAGTACATGAACACAAAGTTCTGATGACAACCGCGAAGTGAACTTACAGGTTATGGGTTGGCCCCACATGAAGTGAATCGCAAAACTTACTGCACTGTACAATTAATGTGCACAGGGATCCCACTTGTGCCGGTTTTACCAGCACAGTCCCAGTTTCATGGACTTTAAAGAGCTTCAGGTATCCCAACAAAAATCCACTTCGGGATGCCTAATGTCCTGAGTTTTTCCAAGTCATAAAAACACGCCAATTCTGACAATGTGTCTGAACATTCTAACCTTCCCACAGCGCGAGGAAACATCTACAGGGGCAGGACAGGCATCAGCCAAGGAATAACAGGAAGGAATAGGACAGGGAGAGATCAGTGACTTCAGGGTCTAGGCTGAGACTGTCAAGGATGAGGCACAAATATGTAAAAGAGAAATCCGTAAGTTAAGAGTACGTATTATTATTATTATTATTATTATTATTATTATTATTATTATTATTAATGGCATAATGGTAATAATATTAACAAATTACTCTGCTTTTTTTCAATCATGACAGAGTAAAATTTTGTCTTTTAACCCCCCTTCCCCAGCCACATTTGGGTTTTTTAAAACATGGCATCCCTAAACATGCATAAACAAGTACCCTCGTTTAGGAAGGGCGAAAATTTCACGTGTGTGTGTGTGTGTGTGTGTGTGTGTGTGTGTGTGTGTGTGTGTGTGAGTGAGTAAGGGAGTGAGTGAAGGGGTTGAGTACTGTTGTGGTAGAAACAGGGAACAATGACCTACTTTCTTCATCATGAATGTAAAACATCACACTATAGCATAAAGAAAAAGTTTTGCCGAACACAGTTTAAGACGTCTGTGACGCTCTTAAAATACCACGTGTCAAAATGATGTTACTGACCTGGCTGAACTGTGAATTCATCTCCTGTCGTTCCTGCAGCGCCACGACGCTTGCCGTCGCGGTGGCGGTGGCAGTGGCGGCGGCTACCATTGCTGCAGCACTCAATGCCGAAGGGGAAGGGTGGTATTGTTGAGGTCCACCGCCCTCTTGCACCCCCGGGTTACCGGGGCCCCCTCCGGTCGCGCCTCCCCCAGCGTTCATCCCCCCGCCAGTGGACTGAGGACCTCCATACCCACCGCCGACACCGCTGCACAGCGCGGCATAGGCAGAAGCGAAGCAAAGCAAAGCAATAAGGTCGTGGGAAAAGCACGTGGTAAGAACTCTCACACAGACATATAGGGGCTACTGTGCAGTTCAGATACTCTCAGCTTATAACACTGTGACACACACAGTACAGAGCTTTTATAAAAACTGGTATGATTTCGTCTGCACAGACGATTAAAACACTTAGCTTATTAACCTCGCTGCGCTTTAACTGACCACTCTGAGTCGACAGGTCGTAACGAAGATGGCTACACAACGTACAGTCCTGCGCACTTTCAAACCATACTCATCCTGGTTATTACACCGTGTACGTTTGTCTATGCGTTTCGAGTGAATGCGCTGCCTCCCTCTTCAGAGAGACTCAACTCAATGATGTCAGGCTTCCCCCGCGATGTTGATGAGATTTGCGCTCTTGTGGGGTATTACGCAGCGTCGAATGGCAATCATTTACCGACGTTTCAAGATAACGTATCGGTCCCAGATTTATGGTACCGATACGTTGTACCGAAACGTAAGGATTACCATTCGACGCTGCGTAATGCCCCAGAAGAGCGCAGATCTCATAAATTCAGTCACCCTGAAGATAAGGTACTTAGCATCTTCCTCCAAAACATTGGGAAAGCGTGAAAACTTTTTTATCAGCTGGTACTTGTCAATCCTACACTTATTTCTGTGACATGCGGTAGACACTTCACTACAGCCAGTTCTGTACTTTTAGAAGCATTATGAAATGTCATTTCCCCACCACACTTGACAAACGCAACAGACGGCAGGTAGCCTACATGCAGCAGCCACGGACTCGTAAAACCCTCCCTACTCTACCCAACCGAATGTCGTTTTCATTGCTTGCTTAGCTACATGACGTAAGTTGAGAGAACACTACACAACATAAAAGTCGTCGAAATATACAGCTAATCTGCTACAGAAGTTACTTACAATGCGTAAATCAACCACATAGACAACACTGTTCATTACGTTCAGCATGACTGCATATTCCTAACTAACATTTTAAAGCCTAGCGGTAACTTTACGTACCACCAGGTTTAACATTAAAAAAATTCTACGTGGTGCCCACATTGCGTTTATGTGTTTTGTACGGATCTCAGAACAAACAGCAACTTTTACCTTATAAAACATTAAGAGAGTGGTTTTTATAACCGAAGTGGAGAGTGTTTACAGCGCGGTACGCATTGAGTCCTTATATAAAACAGATACGCTTCGTCTTTAAAGGATTAATTTCACATGATACGGATCCCAGAAAGCAAGAGTGTTTACGTTCTCCCGCCATCTAAGAGTGTCCTATTTCTGGTGAATCTGTTTATACGCCCATAAAATGCAGTCAATAGTTTGTGCTGACACAACAGCCAACAAGGCAAAAGCAATGAACGTGCCCTTACGACAATGACGCAAAGTAAGGGGATGTAAGAAGCAAGCAGGGGAGGGAGGCCGAAGTAGAAAAAAAAAAGAACGGAACATACACACCACCGAGACCTACAGTATAATTTACCTGAGAACCAACTATTCTTCCCACCCCCCTTCCGTCAACCCCAAATTTCCCCTAAATATTTAGCCAATTGAATCTCTCTTAGACTCTTGTATACCAACCCTTACAGTCACACACATCCTTTTCATTTTTATACGTATTTTTTTTACACCGCTGAATCGTGGGACTGAAAGAACGAGTTGAATTATTCCATTAAAGAGATCTGATCGACGTCTCGTTAGAACCCGTGTCAACGTGAATTCATTTCTAGCTGTAGATGCTTTATTGATTGTGAACAGTAATGCTTTAATAACTGATCCGCAGCTGCTTAACGCGATTCTAGTCTTACACCTTGGGAAGGGGCTTTTGTGATCATTAATCAATGTTTACATGGTACCAAGCGCGTTGGCCTGCTTCACAGCAAGCACAAATGCAGAAAACGATTTTTTGAACACGGGTGCCAATATCAGGACGAATAGAGTTCAAACTTGCCGAAAGGGAAACACACATGAACATCCCCTAATGTGTGCAGGTCCCACTAACAGAGTATTACCGCTACTATTATACTGCCAGTTATCAATGGCAAGACTGAAAAACGTGTATTTCACGATGCAGTACACCCATTTTACCAATAGTATTTTTTTTTAACTTTCGAAATGTCATACGGTGGCGCTGTTGGTTGAGGCACTGCGCTACAAGCCGGAAGGTCGCGGGTTCGATTTCCGATGGTGTCGTTGGAATATTTCATTGACATAATCCTTCCGGTCGCACTCTGGTCCTGCGGTCGACTCAGCCTCTAACAGAAATGAGTACCAGGAATATTTCCTGGGGGGGTAAAGGCGGACGGTGCATAGGGCTGACAACCTTCATGTGCCGATTGTCTAGAAATCTGGGAGCCTCAACGTCCTGGAACCCTAAGGGTCTGTACAGGGATTGTATTTTTATTTATTTTTTTTCGAAATGTCATACGATCACATGGTAAGCGCGTGAATGTAACTTAATTACGGCCACAAAAAGAGTACGGTCATTCCTAAAATGATTTTCACGAAATCACAGATGCTCGACAGAAACGTTCGCGCATCTCTTATAACGAATTTCACCCAAATCGTACAATAAGCGTGTGTGGAGTGTACGTACAGAAATTAATTAATGTACGCCTCTAGGTACAGTATGGTTTTTCACTATGCTGATTTTCACGAAACTCGCCATTACTCAGTAAATTTTTGCGGACGTCTCCTGTGCCGAATTTTATCCACATGGAACAAAAAAAATGTAGGAAATGGGGATAGAATTTAACTTACGCGCTTCGATAAAATATGACTGTCACTGACCAGATTTTCGGCGGAACACTGGCTTGCTACAAGTGTTCTTTAAAAAAATCTTCCACCGGATTTCAAGAATATCCGACAAACAGTTTTAGGCGCTGACATTAGGATTCGGACGGACTGACGGACGAGTGTGGTCTCATATCAGGCGTTCCTTTCTGACTTCGTAAAAAATGCCTTATACTGCACCCTTACCAATACGTTCAAGTGCAAATTAAAAAAGCTACATCTCTTAAATTTCTTTTTGAAGATTCAAATCTTCTGGGATGTTACGCCGTGTCGACTAGCAAAACAGTTATCGACGTTTCGACAGATCGGAGTGCGTTCATCTTCAGGCCCAAGCAGTCGAAGAAGAGTGGACTGCCAAGGCCCTGAAAATGAGGGCGTCAGGGTCTTTCGAAACATCGGTAACTATTCAGGCAGCCGACGAGGCGGAACATCCCAGAAGACTTGAATCTTCAGCAACACCGCTGTCACAGCCTAAAATCTCACGATTTCGTGTTGGTTTTCACTTCCTCTTCCACCCCTGCTTGCACTCAACAGATTTGACATTCCCAAAAAACAAAATATAATCTGCTTGTCCTGTTGGAATGGCACATTATTATCTGGTTTTTCCATTTCACCTGACATACAGCGCCAGACCTTCTATCCACTACTCACAGGGCTGAATGGCCTAACTAATGGACCAAACATACACAATAACCTCTTCCCGGGGCTTAAATATTTTGAATATAAGGAATAAGTGAACACTTTGAAACTACAAATGATAGTATGAGTCATGGAACAAAACACAAAGTTACCATACATCCATCACAACAAAAGAGGACATTTCCCACTTACCGACCATAAAAGAGGGCATAACAGCCAAAAAGGACGTTAAAAAGGAGGTCACATAAATAGTCACAATTCTATTACATGTTAAGTCCCTCTCAAGGTTTTTCTGCTAGCACCTATTTACATTTCATGGCTATAAAATTCTGAGTGTTCTCATCAGAAAAAACCATGTCTGTTCCCAGCCTGGTTCACGTAGGATTTGTGGTGTACAAAGTGGCACAACGTCAGGTCTCTCCAAGTACTTTGTTTTTCCCATTAGTACCATTCTACCAAAGCTCCAAATACACAAACTCATCTATCGTCAATGCTTAATAATCCCAGTAACCAACAGTTATCACACGATTACATAAAAAAATACAGAACACAAAATTAAGCTTCGTATGTACTTCCCATACCCAATTCATTCATACTTTCTACTTCAATACTTCACAGTTCTCAGCTTTCAGCCTCCTCTTCCAAAGAACTCTCTCCATTTATGAAAACAAACAGAAAGCACCTTGACCCAGTTTTTCATAAGTTGTCTCAAAATCAAGTCCATTAATGCATTAATCAATATTTTTCCTGGCAAACTGTATCCAGATTTCCCAAGCCTCCACAGCCTTACACTAAAGTAAAACAGCAGATTAAGTTATCCAAAACTGTGTTGCTGTTGTAACACTAGGTTACAGACGGAGTCCAAACCCTGGCAGTCTCATAACTGTAACATTCCACCACCAGAACCCTTCACAACTAACTTATGTGCATATTAATATATTGACTTAACAACTGATTATTACATAGGTCTCTACACATTTAAATCATAACCCTGGAATAATAATTCAGATGGTTGTGGGGTGAATTCTGTACTGTAATTTTTTTAAATTTCATAACAACAAAACAACAACAACAACAACAACAACAACAACAACAACA
>BLKM01000153.1:9460-35639 GCA_013340265.1 Coptotermes formosanus
GTTATTAATGAGCGGCCATTGTTGCCGTTAGTATAATTGCTACTGCGACCCGGAATAGGTGTTTAAACACGGGTCGAGGGGTACGTGTCCATGTGGGTCCCGTCCTAATCTCCCTGTATGGAATTTTAGCCAGGATTGCCGTTGTTATGGAAACGACGCAGCACAAGGTATGTTGGCAGCTGTGGGCCAAGTGAAATATGAACCAGAGTATTTTTATTCTGATCAATTCTACAGTCAAATGAAACACTTCGCTTTTAAAAATACGTATTTTGGTTACCAATTTCGGCTGATAGGGCCACCATCAGGCCATAACAGAAACTGTAAGTAGGAAAACTCCCCGTTTCACAGTAGTAAATACATACAAATGCATAAAACAGTGTCGAAGGTGACAGCAATAAATAGCAAAGGAGGGTATTGCTTTATTTGGTAATGCAATGCCCATCTCTGTCCAGAATTTTTCTTGGGCTAGGGTTGCTGTACCGTCCCTGCCCGGTACAGGGTAACGCCCTGCACTATCCTTCCCGGAGTCCGGGTGGGAGTTGTGTACGGCGTTGATAGCGCTGCCACCACCCACGAATTCCTAAGTTTGCTATGAATCTGAGCTAGCTCCGTGGGTAAGCTAGCGGTGTCTGGGTTCGCACTACTCACCAATGGTTCCTACCCTCTTCGGGACGTGAGTGGGAAGGGAAGGGGGGGGCGCTCGTCTAAGGCCCAATGATCTATCTGCTCGCCGACCTTTGGAATAAGACACCAACGAACCTATCACTACTCTTTATTTACAAATACACAATGATATAACCTCTGAATCAGATCTAACTACTTCCCTTTCGTCTAGACCGTCTACTTCCGTCATTCCCCTGAGTCTCTGACCCACTGTAGTTACAGAAATTTCTACTCACTCCGGGCCGACCTGCCGCTGGATGCGAACACCCAAAGTAGAATCACAATCCGTTTTCCATCCATGGTCGTCTGTTTCCTCTGCACCGCCTGCGTCCTCTCGACCTCTGGAGAACCACCTCAGGGTTGCCGTCCGAACACTTGTCCTCTCTTCCTCTGAATGACTTTCCAACCCTGCAAGCCTACCTTTTCTTTCCTCTGCATGCTGGGTCATTACCCCAACTCTCCTCGCTACCGGGGAAAGTGCTGACCCCACACCTACTACTGTACGGGCCGGTGACCTCAGGGGCCTGACGCCGCAACTATGTAAGACACTACAAGGGTCTATACGTAGCAACACATCGCACTCGAGCCTGTTATTCAATGAAATTCTAATTTATTTGTGTAAACGTTACAGTATTTTTGAACTCATTAAGGTAAGGCATTTATGATGAAATGGGGAACTCGGTGGCGCAGTTGGTTGAGGCACTGCGGGTTCGATTCCCGATGGTGTCGTTGGAATTTTTCATTGACGCAATCCTTCCGGTCGCACTATGGCCCTAGGGTCGACTCAGCCTCTAACAGAAATGAGTACCAGGGATATTTCCTGGGGGTAAAGGCGGCCGGTGTGTATGGCTTACAAACTTAGCACCTTTGTGTGCCGACTGTCTGGAAACCTGGGATCTCAGCCTTCTGGAGCCCTAAGGGCCTGTCCAGGCCTTTAATGGGATGCTTTACTTTTTTAACGTTTAATTTCTGATGAAGTGTTTTATGAAGAAAAAAGAATGCTACCAAGTGGACAAAATTGTTTCTTTCGATACACTTCATACTGGTATCTCGCGGAGTTTATACTGTTTGAATTTACGTCAGACTGACAGTAAACAGGCCAACTACATCTGCTGTCCATTGCATATTTCATCAACTCGTATATCAGCAATGATCGAATGGACACGTGGCCTCGTATAATGTCTGCGCCTTCATTCCCATTAGCGTGTGCTTTATGTGCTTACAGCTCGCTTTCTTAAGGCAACAAACCATTTGTAGGGCGTAAGTTTAGAATGGAGAAATGCGGCTTAGATAAAAATGGTGGTACGTTGTGGACTGGGTTCATAAGACTCAGAATTACAACCAGTAGCTTGCATGCATGAACCTTAACAGCAACAACAGTAAGAATAAACAAATACATGTATAAACTGCTGAACGCAGGCGAGGCTACAATGGGATTAGGCGGACCCATGCGGCTTACTTCGCCGTGAACCTGTGTGCTGGTTGGAAAGTTGTGGCGCTCTGTCATTCAAACGTCTGCTTTCACTTTAGAGAGCTGGGATAGTCTCTAAAATAGGCCACGATCTGCCCTTCCACAAATTTTCGAGTTTGGTATGAATTTTGTCATTATGTGCTAATATAGGCTGAGTCACTGATAGCGTCCTCAGCTAAACCATAACAAATAAATAAGTAAATATATACATAAATAATGATTTAAATGATTTGTATTTTCCTCACAGAGAATACCTACTGATTTCCTACGTAAACAGTGGTGGGCACCCTTAACGCACTAACGAATTGTTCCTAGTAATGAAAAAGCCAATGTTTTTAAACAAGACAAGCAATTTACGTATAAAGTTAATCCTGAGGCGCGTTCACGTAACCATTGTTGCGGTAGAAATGCAATAAGTATTAACTATTCTGAGTGTGTGTAACTTTAGTTATGCAGCATGCAAAGCGCACCCGCCGTATTGTTTTGCCATCTGTGGCCTGTCTGGCTGTACCATGTTTTTGCACGTTATCTCATAAACGGCACGATTTTCGGGAAAAAAGTTATTGGACATAAAACGAGTGCTTTGATTTTCTCTACAACATTTGTCTTAAACATTTCTCATTCTAAGAAGAATTCAGCGAGACATTATCACAAATATACATAGGTCTGCATGTAAAGTACCCGTTATTCTTGTCGGATTTTAATGAAACCTGAAATTTCTCGACAGATTTTCGAAAAATCATCAACTATCAAGTTTCATGAAAATCTGTCCAGCGGAAGCCGAGCTGTTCCATGCGGACGGACGGACAGACATGACGAAGCTAATAGACGCTTTTCGCAATTTTGCGAAAGCGTCTATGAAAAACGTTTAGATGTAGCTTATGTCTCAATGGAGTAAGGGTTAAAATACACCTAAGTTAGGGATAAATTGGTAAAGCTGTCCCTGTGCACACAATGAAGACGTGCAGGGGGAGCAGAGGTATAGCTCCACTCTTTCTTGACTTCAGCACTAATTGGAAGCGAGAAGTCAACTTCACTCCCTGGCCACGAGGAAGAACCCAAAGTATGTCTGAACCTTTTGGAGAAGAGAAAATGCTCTTGCCCTGCCAGGATTCGAAATCCAGACTCTCTAACTCGTAGCCAAGTCGCCACACTGTCTACGCTACCGCCGCTTGTTCTAAGGTAGGGGATATCCGTAAAAAGTCTGCAGCTTGGGACGCAGCCAATTTTTCCCCATCTCCAGCAATTACCCATTGTTCAGGCGACAATGTCACGCAGTTCGGAGCGCTGTTTACAATTCCAAGAAAATGCTTTACAGTCGGATTTACACAAAAAGAGATTAATTCTTTTTTACTATTCAAACAAAAGACAGACAGACATTCCTGTTTTTATCTGCAGTTTTTATTGTTATGATTGCTCAGTTCAAGGCTGTGTGGACACATTCTAGTTCTCTTGGCCCCGTGATGCTTTACCGTGGGGACAAAAGAACGCCTTGATGCGAGATTTCAAATAAATGGAATGGGCCATAGCAACTCTTATTGTAACTGATGCGAAACTTTATTTAATTTTAGTATGAAAAATTGCTGTGCCGCTAGCTGTTTGGGAGGTTGACACAAGACTTTCACAGCCGCCATTTCAGGCTTCCACCGCGATGTTGATGAGATGTGCGCTCTTCAGGGGTATTACGCGGCGTCTTGTGGTAATGGTTTACAGACGTATCGGGACAGCGTATCGGTCCCATTTTCAAGGGTCAAGAACCTTTTGAAGCCTTTCAAAAAGTTTCTTTATTTTCGTTGGTTGAGGCCATATATCGGTATATCTACATTCCTTCACGGACATTATGCAAAATTTAAAACACGTATATCATGGCGATTAAACATGAAACAACTTGCCTGCAGATCTTCGTATTTTGTTATATTTTTTGTTTTCCATCTGTATTTCAAACAAATGTTTCTCTGGATGTCTTCTTCCATATTACGAATCTATTAACAGAATACAGAATGTAACTAAGTGTGAACTTTTTGAGAGGACACGCTGTATAAAGCAGCCAGTTGCGTCACTATTCCCCCGTTCACAGTATACTCATCTGTGAATCAGAGATGTAACAGTGCCAAACTGGACTCAAAGTTTGAAGACGCCGCAACCCGCACGACGTCTTTGTCAGGCGGACAGTCTACCTTTACAACAGAAGTTACAGACGCCGAAACAGTTCCCCCCCCCCCCCCCCCCCCCCCCCCCCCCCCGGGGGGCAGTTCCTGATAAGGAGTTTGAAAACTTGCCCGGTACCTGCCGGCATGATGATGTTTGTGTTAACTTTGTTGTAGACAAAACAAAGGAAAATTCGAACTAAAATTTGGAATGCTTGCTGATAAGAGGCATTGTGGGTGGAAATTGTACTTAACGAAGTGAAATGAGACGGTACTTGTGCTTCAGATGTGGAGACAAGTGTTGCTGTGATCTGTCACGTATTTCCCGCAAGAGGAACATTTTTAAAATGAGATTACACTTGCACTACAAAGTTATGAATGAGACAGAGAGTTAGGCAGCCACTCCTGCATCTGTCGAGCTTTGCTTCTTAACATCACAATATACAGAATGGGCCAGCAAAAAGAAATTCCAAGATATTTCTTCCTTTCGCTCGCCGAAACCGTTTAATAATTTTTCACAATACGACGATTGTGCACACGGCTTCTTTCTGTTACTTACTGTGATAATGCTATTTTTTTGAGTAATATGGAATGTGCCAATCACGGTGGCCGCGCGGTCTAAGGCATGGGTCTGCGGTACGTTCGCTTGCTGGGAATGCGGGTTCGAATCCCGCCGGAGGCATGGATGTCTGTCTGTTGTGAGTGTTGTGTTTGTTATCAGGTAGCGGTCTCTGCGGCAGGCTGAACAGTCGTCCAGAGGAGTCCTGCTGAGTGTGATGTGTCTAAATGAGTGTAATCGTGAAGCCCTGAGAATGGAGAAAGCCATGACCAGAAAATGAGTCGAAAAGTGCCGCACGCACGCACGCGCGTATGCACGCGCACACACAAAGGAATATACAGGGAGTTATTTTTAAAATGGTATCACGCATCACTCTAGGCTCGGACTTTCTCGCTTGGCGGGCGGTATCGCAGTCATCGCCGATGTTCCAGTTTGCCACGAGTCGGGGTCCACGCGTGCACTGCAGTTATTAGATATTGCGAAGGCACATGGGGGGAGTGGAGACAGAGTTATAGCTCTACTCATTCGTAACTTCGGCACTGGTTGGAGATTAGAGTTAGAGGCACATCCCGGCCGCTTTATCCCCAGAGAAAAAACGTCCGGTATCCGTTGAATATAAGGGTGGGTGCGTACCAGAGCGGGTCTGCGCCTTTTGGAGAAGACACATATCGGAAATTAGACAATGGATCCGCCAACCCCCCGCCTAGTCACTATACTGAATGAACGATCCCAGTTCCATTACATTTTGTACGCACCATATTTCAAGCAGGTGCTAGTGATGGTTTCCCTTCTGCTGGCAGACACGTGTCACGCCTTACAAACATGTCGTTCAGTCCACATCGAAGGTACAGCAGCTGAAATTAAAACACTATATTTAGAATTATTTTTTTCACATAATTTTCAATGCGATGGTTATTCTCATAGGGTTTATCCCTGAACATGTCCCTCAAGAAAAGATCTTAAAAGAAATAGACTGGGAGGTCGCGGATGGGGTCAATTTGGCTCAGGATAAGGACAAGTGACGGAAGTATTAGGTTGCCAAAAAGGGTTCTGAGTCACGTAGTTACTTATAGCAGGATTAATTCCACAAAGTCTCCAGATTCAAGCGCAGGTAACGTTAACAAGGCGGGAGAGTGCGCGAAGTCGTGTGCGCGTAGATCAGTGTTTCTGCAGTCAGAGCGGTGGAGGGGACAGTATTCGTCTGCTTACGTAGCAGCTGCAATCATGCGACTGAGGTAGAAGGGCCGTAATGTTTGTGTGACTCGCGCTGAAGTCTGTCACGCAAAATGACGGAGGCTTTGTGGATGTAATCCTGCTGTAACTGGCTAATTAGTTGGGACAGGAATTTTCATTATATCCAGAAACTGTACTGCGATACTTGTTTTTATCTTTAACATCTGTGGATACCGTACAGATTGGTAACAGTAAGGTAGAAACAGCAAACAGGCCGTTAGCAGTTTGTTATATATAATTTGATAATTGTTTGAATGCAAGACGCGCACGTGAAATTAAATCCAGGATTGCCAGCATTCAACAAGAAGAAGGACTCTTTTCACCAGCAAATTGGACTTAAATTTAAGGACGAAACTAGTTAAGTGGTACATTTAGAGCGTGACTTTGTATGGTGCTGAAACGTGGACACTTTGGATAGTAGATCAGGAATACCTGGGAAGTTTTGAAACGTGGCGCTGGAGAACGACACTCGCCTGGATGTGTGTCGTTTCTTGTAACTCAGAACTTGTCTGGTGAGAATGACCTTCTAGATCGAGGTTCTTCCAGTGTGGCTGTGCCAGATACCTGTACTGTAGTCACACCCAACCTCCCAGCCAATCAGGTCTATGCTATTACGCCAAGATGTTCCCATCGTCCTATCAGAACTGCACAAAGGCGTCAGCCGTGACACCATTGAGTTTTGCTTGATGAAGGCGGCCCCACAGGTGTGAACAGGTACTCAGGAATGAAGCTTAGCCACAGGAGGCATACCTCATCGGGCCTCCGTTAGCCTGTCGCAGCACCGTAGAGGCAGGGCCATTGTGTGTGTGTTTTTTGTGTTTGTGTTGTGTGTGGTCAGTAACAGAGTAAACATCGCTGACAAATACTAAACTCTCAGTTCAATGTGTTTAAACAAGATTAAACCATGAATTTGTGTTAAACCCCTTAAAAGTACCTGCCCGCCGTATTGTCCTCCACAACATCCTGACCTCATCCAACGATTCGTGTACTCCCTGACCAGACAGCCTCGTAATGCAGAATGGCTGAGCAAACCGGGAGCCTTACTGAAAGAATTTCAGGGAATTTCGTCGTTTGTTAATACAGTTCCACACCCGCATCTCAAAACATCCCACGAAAAACAGCGATCACATTCAAAATGACGCCGAGAATATGGTAAAATGGAAGGTTATTGCAGCAGTCAATTGTACTTAATTCG
The DNA here is from genome assembly GCA_013340265.1 of Coptotermes formosanus. Lineage (NCBI taxonomy): Eukaryota > Metazoa > Arthropoda > Insecta > Blattodea > Rhinotermitidae > Coptotermes > Coptotermes formosanus. Next base: position 16,729 of record BLKM01000153.1, read on the forward strand.
CAATATGTCAAGGGGGGGGGGGGTTCTTGACTGTAATGTTCATATTATGCCTATCTGTATACTACTGTTCTGAAACTGCGAGGGACAGACTGTCTGTAAGTAAACGATAAAACGGATTTGTTGTGAGCAGATGCAATCGGAAGAAGCTAAACAACTTGGAGGTTAAATAATTAGAGGTATTTCGTTAAGCAGCAAAATAATGTTGCAGTTTTGGATAACTTCGGTTCAGATAATGTGAATATTCTTATGGCTTGGGAAAAACTGGAATTCTAAAACTTCAGCCGAAGAGAGTTAAGGCACCGTAAATAAAATATTTTTTTGAAAAATGCTCGCAGTTGTCAGCCAAGGCAAACGGTCTAAAATGTAATGATTGACGGATCTAAGCCAGGTGAAATGGAAGTACTGTGAACAATGGAAGGCATAAAACTAGTAAAAATATGAGGGAGAAAAGAAGGTTTAGCTATACGAAAGAATTAATACTCTCGATACAAACAGAACATCAATATTAAGGACTTGTCTAGAGAAGTGAATACATGAAATGCGCACACCTGAGTCTTATTCTCTTATTAGCGTTACACAAAATTGTGACACACTCTACCTCTCAAGGTAGTTCGGTATGTGGGCCCGCACAAAATTATCGGGGTCCATAAGCTTTGATTTCGAAGTAAGAAATCGAGTACCGATTAAATTGCAAAATGCTGGAAACGACGCAGGACTAAAATTGAATACAGGAATCGCCACATAATTCTGCCGCGACATGCGCACATAAAACGTAACAAACAGGCAGGAGGTGGAACAGCGACGATGTTACTGGCGATCATAAGAACTTCTCATTGTTTACACCCAGAAGTCCCCGAAAACTAGGATCACAAAGCTTGTAGAAAAGTCTGTACTGTACAGGGTGTTTGGCTGATTGCAAGCGAGAGGGAATTTATGCATCATGTTTGCCACATAATCAGTCTGCCTCAAGTTTGCACGGCCGCAACGTCGTTTAAAGGTTACACATGCCTCACTCAGCTTCGTCTGAGTTTATTTCGAGTTGGCAACAGCGCATTGTAGGCTGGCCATGCACAGACCCGCCCTTCAACGCTAGGTTGCCACTCTGGGCAAGACGTGAGGAAAAACGACTCTACAGAAATTGACACTACCAAATAACTTTAACAGAATCGTGGCCAGATGCGCAGTGAGTGATGTAACAGCTGTGGCAGTGGGCGCGCAGTGGAGACTGACCGACTATAGCCTCTACGTTGCGGCAGATTTGTGTGGCCCAAACTGTAGCAGATACGCCATTTAGTCCAGTGATTTCAACTCGCGGCCAACGGGCTGAATGTGGCCTGCCGAGATTATGTCTGTGAAACGCGAGAATAAGAATTTACGTCCGGTGGCTGTTTTCAGAGTATTTTTGCGCGTTATATTCGAGCCTGTTATAACCTGAAGGCGGTGCTCTTTTGTGTCACAGGTTATCTGTGGGGAGGGGGGGGGGGGGAGGGCCTTCTGCGTGTGTAAGAACATCATAAATGACTTCTTGTGAAGTTGCAGCCTGTTTGCAGGGTACATTCGGGGGGAAGTTCGTACCGGTAATGACAGTGCACGTGTTTTGTTGCAGGTTCTGCGTGGGCGACCGCTTCTACTTGTGCGAGAACAAGATCCTGTGTGAATACGACTACGAAGAGCGACTCGTTTTCGCCAACATGGCGTACAACCCTCCCAGCCTCGCCCACATCAAGCGACAGACCAGCCATCTACCGGTGAGTCTATTTACCACAATCAAAAGCCTTTCGCTACAGCCTTATTGACTTACATCTGACGCCTCTCTTGCAGCCCGCCTCTGTGACGTCACCTCTTTTGAATGGACCCACTACTGGTATACGGGCATCAAACACGGTTCTACCTCTGGCAGGGGACATGAACAACAACATGGCGAATTCGGGACACCTAGTGGCCCACCAGCTGTCTCCGGCGGGCCACATCAAATCTTCCACTTCTCTACAACTTGGAGCCGGAAGGTGAAACGAGAAGTGACCAGTGACATTTCCAGGGACGGACTAGCTGATCAGAGATTAAGGGACTTATCCGTAATCACTGGTGGTTTTCCGGCCACGTAAATATCGTTATATCGGTGGAACACGCAGGGTTACAAACATCGGGAATCGTTGTACTGGGCGATTATGAGAAGAAGCTGCGAATCAGCCAGCGTCCTAGACGCGTCTTGTGAGTGTTCGGTGATAAAATGGCCGATTGGGCTTGGAGTGAAAGGAAGTGTGGCAAGGAAGCTTGTGTTGCCTCGGATTTAATGGCTCAAATACCCTGTACTGTACAGACACCTACCGGTCAGTGGAACTTACTGCGCCATCACATCTCGCGACAAGTCAAAATACAGACACTCCCCGACTGACGTAGCAGTTAGGTCACGGAAGGTCTGGTCCAAGTCGGAATTAAGTATGTAGCTACATATGGTAAAATACAGGGTGTTTTTCTCCTACTTGACCGATAAATGCTGGCCAAACGCTCTAGTGAGGTATTATTAGACTGTCTAAAGGTTATTAGCACTGCGATCGTTTGTCATGCTACCGTAATCGACTGTTAAACCTCCCCGACACGTGGCGTACGATGCAACGCTGACGGAGCCTTCGGCCGGCGCTTATCGGCCAAGCAGAAAAAAACAACCTATATTTGAAATCCAAACTCCAGCACACTGGAACCTTATCGGCTGCAGCATGATCACAATGCCGTAGGTCTTATCGCCCAGCAGTATTCTTCCACCGCCTTCATCTCGTTGTGCTTTCATTCTCGCAAGAAAAGAGAACATTTAAAACATTATTTTTAATATTTTCCATGCCGTGCATTATAATTCGACTTTTATTATCATCTAATAAAAGCACTAAATTATCACAGCTTCGTTGTAACATATGTAAAAACATTCCATTCCCACATGTTTCGGACCCTATCGGCCCAACATCAGGGAGAACATATGTCACTATTGCACAAAACAATTACAAGACAATAGTGGTATTATGTAACTGTTTTATAAAATTACGTCAGATGTTCTCCCTGACGATGAGCCGATAGGGCCCGAAACATATAGGAATGGAATGTTTTTACATATATTGTTATGAATCTCTGATAATTTTGAGTGCATTTGTTGCATAATAAAAAATAAAACAGGTTATTATTGCATTTTTACTTTTTTCTAAATTGCGTAAATGTGAACTTGAGTAATTTGAAAACGCGTAAGTCGGTGAGTGTCTATTTCTTTCACCTATTCCCGAAAACGCAATATTAATTATGTTTGGAACTTAAGCCATATCTGGAAAAAAAATTCTGTCTGAGCGAGATATAATGAAAGAATTAACAAAAAACATTCCAATCTAATATAGAGCTTAATTCATCTGAAATGCCACTTTCAGCGCATTTTATTTCTTTCGCTTCAAAAAAAGACATCTAGTGCTACTTAGCATATAACAGCGAACAAAGCCAAACTATACAAGTCTCCATAAGGCCAGTTCGTCCCATTCGCGGAATTAGTATATATGAATTCTTTCAGAAAGTAAAACCACGGAAACAGACGATGCTACGGGGTGCGAGAAGGAAATACAGATGTGCAGTTGTTTGCTAGGGCTGCTCAAGGCTACGTTCATTATACAGATTCACTGTTACATTAACCTTTTAAAGCCTAGCGGTACCTTTACGTACCACCAGGTTTAACATTAAAAAATTCTACGTGGTGCCCACATTGCGTTTATGTGTTTTGTACGGATCTCAGAACAAACAGCAACTTTTGCCTTATAAAACATTAAGAGACTGGTTTTTATAACCGAAGTGGAGAGTGTTTACAACGCGGTACGCACTGAGTCCTTATATAAAACAGATACGCTTCGCCTTTAAAGGGTTAATTATCAAATTTGTTAATTATTTTATAAACAATAATTTACATAGTGAGATAAATCCTATAATAACGTGGCATTTGATAATATATGAGTTATTAACACTTTACTGACACTATCTGCTATAATTTTAAGGCTTTTGATAGTCCAGTGAAGACAAAACTGGCACGCGGAACGAGAAAACTGATTTCACTGATTACAGATAATAAGGTGTATTTGACTGGGCTTCAGAAACTCTGCTCCAGCTGGTAATACTTTACTTTTTAGGCGCGTTCTCGAAATTGTGAAAAGCGACTATTAGCTTAGTCATGTCTGTCTGTCTGTCTGTCCGTCCGTCCGCATGGCACAACTCGGCTCCCACTGAACGGTTTTCATGCAGCTTAATATTGAGAATTTTTCGAAAATCTGTCCAGAAAATTCAAATTTCATTGAACTCCGACAAGAATAACGGGAACTTTACATGAAGAGGTCTGTACACTTATGATAATATCTCGCTCAATTCTCATTAGAATGAGAAATGTTTCAGACGAAAGCTGTAGAAAAAATCAAAACACACATTTTATGTTCAGTAACTTTTTTCCGAAAATCATGCCGTTTATGAGATAATGTGGAAAAATGTAGTACAGCCAGACAGGCCACAGATGACAATATAATACGGCGCATGCGTTTTGCATGCTGGATAACTCAGGCTACAGACACACACTCAGAATATGTAATACTTATTTCTTTTTTATTGCTTTTCCACAGCTACAATGGTTACAGGAACGCGCCTCAATTTTACGTCATACGCACATTGCCTGCCTTGTTATCTTTACCCTTTATCCTGCTAATGTGGAATATATGGTGAGCTGCTAATAATGCCAGCACCACTAATGTGTAATATTTGGTGACCTACATTTGGTAACGCTGAAAGGAGCCTCTTTGTCTCTCTCTTTCTCTCTCTGCACAATGTCTCAACGCTGAATCAATCGTGAAAGACGTCCTATGTCATATCTGTGTGCACACACTTACTCGGCTACTAGCCGAGTAAGTGTGTCTTTCACGATTGATTCAGTGTTGAGGCATTGTGGGGACAGAGAGAGAGAGGGGGGGGGGGGCTCCTTTCAGCGTTGCCAAATGTAGGCCACCAAATACTACACATTAGTGGTGCTGGCATTATTAGCAGCTCACCATATATTCCACATTAGCTGGATGAAAGTTAATGACGGACGTTTGGCCAATAGTGTGTCAACCGATTTACAGAAATCTCCCATCTTGTTTAAAGTCTCGTTGCAACAACGGATGATTATAGGTTTAAACCCATTATTAACGTGCGTCTATACGTTTGGTAAGAGTGTCTACAAATTCCCTACCTATGTTGTTACTGTCAAAATTATGAATTCATTCGTTTCGGGCCATTTTTGTGAATTGTTCTTTAAAACCCTTCCATTTTCTCCCTTGAAAGCAATACCACTCACTCTCTCACGCTGTCCTGACTCCATTGAGAACTGTGTTTTGTGAAAAGAGAAACAAATACAATCATTTCAATAAATCACTATGGGGCTTTATGGACACCCTGTATTCGAACACAGCGACACATGTAGACACACTGCAGCTCCAGTCAGTTCCTTTGCTTTTGTATCTAATTCTAACCTAGGGTGACCAGCTGTCCCATTTTTCGATATCGCGTCTTTCGTCACCAAGAATGTAAAACGGGACTTACATTGTGTATTTTAAATATTACTTTTATAAATAATAAACATTTAAAGTATATTTCTCATCGCCATGATAAAGTGTCCCTGTTTTTATTTTCTATTTTTTTTTCACCCTGTATTAACCCACAAGAGCAACAGCAGCCCCACAAATTTGTTTGAATTTAAAGGTGAGTCAAATCAGTTACTTGGCCTATTTAGGTATACAACAGATCTACTGCAAACCACAAGCCTGAGGTTACATCGGCCGCTGTTAACACCTTGCGTACCGTATCACTGCTTGTGCTTAATTTGGATAGTATCAGTCCGTATTCTACTTTACTTCAGACTTGGAAGCAATTATTCTATGTTCTACCCACAGCAAACAACTGCTAACTCCCTAATAAATCACCAACACAATGCATTATGTTACGATAAAGTCATTTACTATTTATTTATATACCCCGACATGTTTCGGTGTTTATCAACACCATCTTCAGGGGGATGTCCGTGTACTTTTAAGACCCTCGTCAATTTGGGTAGATGTGTGTAGATGATATTAAATAATAAAATTGTTAAAATCGTATCTCACATACATAACACTTCAACTAGTTTTCGGTTAAGAGATAAAATAACAATGAAACGGTAAAATGATCACACATTGGCAGTGCTAAGGTTCGATGACTGTTCACAATTCACTGTTCACATTTTTCAGTACACTGTTATATAATTAGGCCGTTGTGCAGTCGTCTGTTATGGGTCTCAAGCTATGTAAATTCACAGAGGCGGTGGGTGTATTGGTGTAAAGGTCTGTGCTATGTTCCCGTTGCGTTCTGCATGGTTGAGTTGACTGTGTATCGCGTGTTACACGGACATCCCCCTGAAGATGGTGCTGATAAACACCCAAACATGTCGGGGTATATAAATAAATAGTAAATGACTTTATCGTAATATAGGGCATTGTGTTGGTGATTTATTAGTGTTATGTGAAAATGCACGGTGAAAATAAAAGTGAAAATGCTAACTCCTGTATACTTTTAAGCAGGCAACGTTGATCTACTTCTGTACATTTCTACCAACATTTCAGAATTAACCATGTTTTCAGATTGTTATATATTTCTAAGACAATATGTAATCTTTGCTCTTCTGGGATATTACGCCGCGTAGATTTGTATTTACCGATTTGTATTTGTTTCTAGACAACCTATCGGGTCCCATCTTGAAGGGTCAAGGTACTGCTTGAACTATAGGTTGTCCCGAAACGTCGGTAGATAGCTACCGATTTACGCTGCGTAACATCCCAGAAGAGCGAAGATCTCATCGGCTGAAGCCAGAAATCATGCAAGATGACATGCAGCTTACATCTGAAAAATATTTTGATGGTTCGAAATATTGAATACATGATATAAAGCTCAAAGACTATTAATCTTTTAAAGACATACCACTTTGTAGAATGTACATACAGCTGCGTTGAGGTTAAACTTTTTAATGTATTGTGTCATGTTTTAGTCAGTGAAACCAAAGAAATAAAGACGGATCAGTGTATTAGTTGTGAGCAACTGGGGCCTTTCGTTTCGTATATAGAAGCGCTGTAGTGGGTTTTGTCAAGCGCAAATTGAGAAGTTTTTGTAAGGTTGTGGCATTATGGAGAGCACTGTCTGAACCCAAATTCTCAGAAGTCTCACTGTTTTTGTAAAGCAAAGCAATCCCATTACAGGCCTGGACAGGCCCTTAGGGTTCCAGGAGGTCGAGGCTCCCAGATTTCTAGACAATCGGCACATGAAGGTGCTAAGGCTGTCAGCCATACGCACCGGCCGCCTTTACCCCCCAGGAAATATTCCTGGTACTCATTTCTGTTAGAGGCTGAGTCGACCCCAGGGCCATAGCGCGACCGACAGGATTATGCCAATGAAAAAATCCAATGACACCATCGAGAATCGAACCCGCGACCTGCCGGTTTTGTTACTTAGCTTATCTAACAACGCTTTCCAATTACACACGTCATACGCATTGGAATGACACGAGTAATAATCATGGCTATTATTTATCCCTGCACCTTGCTCCATATAAAGGAGTGTAACGTCGTGAAAAAAAACTCCACGCATTCTGAAAGACAATACCAGATGGAAATTTGATCAGCTTCAGTGCAGCAGATAACATGCGGGGATTCAGTCATCGGCCAATATGTTTACAGGCTGCCACTTCAATTATTCAGTACCGTGTTAAAAGAACAGAACTTTTGGCGAATTTAAAGTACTGTCGTTATTTCGAAATTAAATTTGATTTTTTGAAGACAATTTTGCCACTCCTGAAGCTCTAAATTAGTCTGTAGTTGATATCTGCACTCTTATGGGGTATTACGTATCGTCGAACGGTAATCCTTGACCGACGTTTCGGGACATCATATCGGTCCCATCTTCAAGGGTCAGAGCACTTGCTGACCCTTGAAGATGGTATCGACACGTTATCCCGAAACGTCGGTCAAGGATTACCGTTCGACGATTAGCAATACCCCAGAAGAGCGCAAATCTCATTAATATCCCGGCGGACGCCTGAAATCACAGATAGTCTATAGTTATCTTTGCCTCCGATTCTGAAGCAAACAAAACCGTTAGAACAAAACTAGCCCTGACGATTACCTGTAAACGTCGTTAATAAATTGCGCGGTTTGAGCTGTCAGGGTTAATGACTCGTTACAAATTCACCCACTAGAAGACTGAATTTCACATAAATAGTAGATATTTCACAATCCAATTGCCACCTCACAACAAACATGCTGAGTCTATATTAAAAAGACAAATTGTTTTATTCTGCTTTAGGGGAATGATGGTTGTTTGGTATGAGAAATAACTGTAACAGCAAAAATACACTGTGTGGGAAAAATACAGAGTTTTCACCTGTTACAAACAGTGGTACGCGTAGTTACCATTGTGCTTCAAAACAGTGGCTCCAAAACCTTTCAAAAGAATCCCCTTTTAACTGAAAAAAAGCCTTACCTTCACATGTTAATAACGATTCTTCTACATCGTATCAGTTGAGCGAAATTAATAATGGCATACAACTACTATACAGGGTGATTCAGCAGGAAGGGTCAATATTTTGGGAGGTGATAGTATCGGTCATTGTGAGAAAAAAGTTCATATGAACATGTGTCTAATTCTGAATGATTACCGAGATACAGCTGTTTGAATCTCCAGACCCAATTTCGTTAGATTTTTGTCTGTGGGGTTGGATGAAGAGCGAAGTTTACAAAAGAAAGGTGGGTACACGATACGGATTGCTCGATCGCATTTTGGGTGCTGCTTCCTGCATAAAGAAACATGAAGATCAACTCAGACGAACAACACGCTATCTTCGCACACGAGTTGCAGCATACATTGAGGTTGACGGTGGGATTTTCGAACATTTATTGCGAACTGTAACAAATATGTCACTTAAACATTAAATTAAAATTAAAATAAAATTAACAGTAATTTATTTTTCTTTATTACCATTCACAATGTTTTTGTATCTGTAGATTCAAACAGAACTTTTTTCTCATAATGACCGATGAAATCACCTCCCACGATATCGACCTTTCCTCCTGAATCACCCTGTATACTCAGTAATCGAAAATTGAAAACTCTTGGGCTGTTACGCCTTGTAAATTTGTAAAAAGCTACTAACGTTTCGGAGAAGAATACTGCTTCCATCTTCAGGGGCTAGCAATAGTTCTTTATCAATACCTGAGAGCCTCAGACCTCGCAAATAAGCAACAATTTAAATAAATTCAGATTTCATTTCTCAAAAGAACAAATACACGCATATGAAATGTAATCTAATTAAGTCCCGAATATGGGCCTACGATATGTTTAACTACGTAAATTGTATCTGCAAATGTCACTGAGTTTTTTAATATTATATATATTCAGTGCAATAGCCATATTAATTTATACTTTATTCCAACTAATTGGGGAATAATAGCACTAAACAATTTTATTATTCTCATTTTGATCAAAATGAGAATTCATTCGTGTTAATAATCTCCCTGAAGCTGGATAAAGATAGCCGAAACATGTGACAGGGTACACTACACAATAATAAAGACTGTATAGTGCTATTGTTGTGCAGTTCTTTGGAATGAAATGTTTTCACTGAGTTAAGGAGACTTCTGTGCTGCATGAATCTTTACAAGGTCTGCGGCCCACAGTTTGGGAGCCACTGCATTAATTGATTACTATAAGCTTTGTGACTCCGACCTGTGTAGTGTTGTAAGTGTTGCACTATGTAAGTGTAAATATATTTGTCAAGCTATGTCTTCATCAGTTTCACTCTGCAAAAATAAATAAATAAATAAATAAATGTATATTACGTACCTAAATTAAATACCCACTTAGTACACTTATGTTAAAAATATATTCATCGCTTCTTTTCTACCTTAAAATTTCTTCCCATGTCCATGTCAGCGTCTGTAGATGTCACTGTCAGTTGTCAGCAGGTAATGTGAAGCCTCGGAAACAGTTCTGTCGTAAAACTAAAATTTAAGCTAAATATGTCTTATTATTGTGTATGGCACTGAGACAGCCTTTCGCAATAAGGATATACTGACGATAGTTGGATACAAACGCTGAGAAACATCTGGACATAACGGAGAGGAAGTCGCGAGAAGCTGGAGAAAAACTGCATAATGAAGACTTGCAAATGTTGCATAGCAGGATTATATCCACAAAGTCCCCGTCATTTTGCATGTCAACCTTCAGCGCCAGGCTTACAAACCTTACGGCCCTCATACCTCAGTCATGTGATTGCATCTGCTACGTAAGCAGACGAATACTGTCCCCTCCACCGCCCTGACTGCAGAAACACACTGACCTACGCGCACACGACTTCGCGCACTCTCCCGGCTTGTAGCATCAGCCTAGGCTCGCTAACATTACCTGCGCATGAAGCCGGAGACTTTGTGGAATTAATCCTGCTATAACTTTCCCCCCACTCGTAGGGTGATCAGATGAAGAAGGATGAGATGTGCGGGCATACAGAACATGTCAGTGAGCTCAGAGCTCTGTGGGACCACAAAACTGATGTCTGAGATCATACACAGAAGAGCTCTCTCGGAAGACTTAACGTCAAGCAGGGGAGTTCTTCTTGAGAAGCTAACAGTTTCTCAGCTACTCAAGAAATTCCCAGCAATTTACTGGAGCAGAAAGTTCATTACCGAGTTCACAAGAGCCCTTCACGTATCCCTATCCTGAGCCAAGACCTAAGGCATAATTTGGAGAATAATATTAAAACCGATCATGAAGATACAGAACGAAATAATCCGCAATGGATTTATCTGAGGATAACGGTCATTTGCGGGCGTTTGTGAACACGGTATTGAATCCTCGAACTTCGTGAAATTCTGGCTACAGGTTCTCAAGAACTGTACTCCATGGAGTTAGTTAACTAGTTATCTGTAACAAATTTCGTGACCCAAAGCTGCACAAGACACTCACTATAATGATATTACTACAGTGATGAGACCCAACATCAAGGTCAGCAGGGGAACAACAGTAAAATGTGTCTTCTTCTAGAGTATATGCCAGAAATATGAATTGAAAATTGTTTGTCTCCATTAGTGGAGAGACAAATGAAGGTATTTTGTAGTTAAGATTACGAAGCGTTTTTGACAGTTTCTTTTTTTTTTAATTTCGTCTTTTCTTTCCTGTGGCCAGCCTGGTGATGACCATGTTAGGTCGAAACGTGTAGCTGATCTGTGAACTAAATATACTGTGTTTTCACTGGATTAGACTCACGATTACGTCCCCACTTTTGTTTTCTACAAGCTTGAGTTATAACTTCACCACACGACGTTGGAGGGTAAGCTTCTTCCGTAACCAAATCCCGGATTATTTTGATATGAAGACGTTATTGCTCTATCTTGAGAACATTTTTTGTTGTGTTCAAGAAGTCTAGTGTACATATTTGTGATTAATATCGAAGTTTCTTCATTAATCCCCCTTTATACCACAATTTGAAGCCGATCAGCACCGCAAGAAATTTAATGCATTTACCCTAAATTCCGCAGCAGAGACAATGGAGGTGGAATTTGTTGTGAATTTTGTTACGTAAGACAGATATATTCGGAAATGTTAATTCCTCTCTGTGCAGAGTCAGATCGTAATCTCGCGGCACTGCGCTAAGAACTGACTTCAGTCCTTCTACTTGGACTCGTCCGCAGGAGGTGTTATTTTAATTTCAGGTTATTTGGTTAGCAGTACTTAAAGAGATGATATCTTTTTGTGCTTCCGAATATTAAAACAAAAAGAAACTCTGCTTTTCATAGAATACTCACACTATAGTATCGCAATAAGACAGGAAAACATAGACCTGTCTATAGTCAAGGATGTGAAATGGTATACAACGCATGGAAGATAATGTCAGAAAGGAATTAAATGAAATAAAAAGACCACAAACCTATATTTTAGCAACAAAGATGACATTACTGCAGGCATATTCCTTCCCCCTGTGACTGCCCTGTGATTTCCACTCGCCGCATACTCCAGCATAAGCAAACTTCCCGAGCAGACAAGTGCCATAAGATTGCTATCGGACTCTTAGGATTAGTACGAAAGCTAATGGAAACTAAAAAGTTTAATACACCATAAAATTTAATGAAAACAGTAAGCTTCAAACGCCAAGCCAAAGGTGGCAGCACTAATCAAGCATGTTTACATAGTGTAGTGGTAATTTGTTCGCACATGCGCAGGTCATTCTCCACAGGCAAACACGTATAGGGTCCACCGAACAGGAGGCCCTGCTAGGAATGCGATGCTCTACCATACATTCACCCCTCACCGTGTACTTCCTTTTCCCATTCGTACCTTTATCTCCTACCCTTTTTTATCCCTATGTGATCGGAGCAGACAAATAGAAAGTTGCTTCTATGTAGACCCTATAACATGATACGGTAAGTGATAGTCGGATAAGAATGTGTTTAGGCTTACGTGCAGGACATTGGTAAAATTTTGTTGTACGTAGACTTTATCGAAGCAATCGCAGTAAGGGTCACAATGCAAACGACAATAGTATTTCTGTGGCACTGACAACAGAAGAAGGTGACGTGTAGCAAGCAATATACAGTGGAACCCGGTTATAATGACATCGGTTTATACGACACCTCGTCTATGTCGTCAGATATTCTGTGGCACCAATTAATTCCTCACTGTTAACCATAACATTCTAGTCCTCGGTTATAACAACATTCATGCATAATGACACAAAATATTCGGTCCCTTTCCTGACGCTATAACCGAGGTCGACTGTGTGTGTGCGCGTGCGTGCGTGCGTGCGCGCGCGCGCGACCATTGATATCTGTATTACATTACGGTAAATTTTATAGCTTCTTTAACAAGTAATATTATTTCATTCATATCTATTCGTGACGAAATTAATGTGGCGCTGGTGATCTTTAGAATAACAAGGAACTATAGGCTCCATGGTGCCACTACGTACGGGTCTGCTGTCACGTTTAAAAAACATACAGACTTAAATAGAATATGTCAGGTTAGTAATTGTGCCGCAAAAATGGTGAATGTGTCTGTATAAACCCTAACACCAAAACTTCTCTGTCACAACGTAACGCCATCTTCGTAACAAAAGAACTGGTACTTCAAAAGTTCTACCCCCATTTTCGTAACAACTTTTCGTCACGCGCTGGATGTATTTTACTTCTATCGGGGGATTTCTGAGCCATTACACACACACACACACACACACACACACACACACACACACACACACATACACACAGAGAGTTTCAAAAACGCGCCGGTAGGAGCGCTCCATTACACTGTTGTTCACCGTATACACAGCAATTGACACTGAACTGTAATTACAGAATACTGAGTGCCCGTATCATATTCGCTATCGATTTCAGGGTAAGAGTCGAAATACACGTTCGAGCTATCAATATTGTTACGTCGCAAGTGGGGACTTTTTGCTGGTGGGCAGCGTAGTGAAGTGTTGCTGCCGCACTGCTCTCACCAGTTTGTCTCCCTGGTAACTTGACAGTTGAACATTTCCTATTATCTAGAACTTAATTATTATACGATTTTGATTCAAATATTTAATGTTAGCACCAGAACAGAACAGGAATAATAAACAGCTCTTGAAAAATCCTAAGGTATCCCGCCCCTTTCTAGGAGCATTCGCAAAATTACGCAAAGCGACTATTAGCTTCAACATGTCTGTCCGTCTGTCCGCATGAAACACCTCGGCTTCCACTGGACGGATTTTCATGAAATTTGATATAAGGAGTTTTTCGAAAATATGCCCAGAAAATTCACGTTTCATTCAAATCTGACGAGAATAACGGGTAGTTTACATGGACACCTATGTACATTTATGATAATACCTCGCTGGATTCTTCTTAGAATGTCATATGTTTCAGATAAAAGTTGTAGAGAAAATCAAAACACACAATTTATGTTCAATAACTTTTTTTTTCGCCGAAAATCGTGCCATTTATGAGATAACGTGGAAGAATATGGTACAGCCGGACAGGCCACAGATGACAATATAATACGGCGCATGCGCACTGCATGCTGGATAACTAAGGCTACGGACACATACACAGAATATGTAATACTTACTGCCTTTCCACGACAACATTTATGACGTGAACGCGCCTCAACCCTAATTTGCACGTACATTGCCCGTCTTGTCAAAGCACACGCAGGTTCAGTCTTTCGGACGAACTGCTTTCCCTTCGTATCTTCACGCCTAACACAATTACTTCCCTTCCGTTAACTCGCTGGTTCTCAAAGGTCCCGCTACCACGGACCCCTTTCAAAGTCTTTCAATTCTGCGACCCCCTGTCTGAAATGGTCTCAACTCGCGACCCTTTAGCAGCCATTCGTGATGAAATATCTGAAGTCCAAAAATTTAGTCTGTCTAGGGTAAAAATCTATTTAATAAGATTGGTATCTAAACAATGACATAAAGATTCAGATTAACCCTTTAAAGACGAAGCGTATCTGTTTTATATAAGGACTCAGTGCGTACCGCGCTGTAAACACTCTCCACTTCGGTTATAAAAACCAATCTCTTAATGTTTTATAAGACAAAAGTTGCTGTTTGTTCTGAGATCCATACAAAACACATAAACGCAATGTGGGCACCACGTAGAATTTTTTAATGTTAAACCTGGTCGTACGTAAAGTTACCGCTAGGCTTTAAAAGGTTAAGAGAGTTCAGGTCCTATGACAAGTACTGCCATCTCTTAGACACTGCCAGTAACAAACCCTACTGTGACCGCAATGTATACTCCGGATTTATGTGTCTTCTGCGCACGCATAGTGCGCAGACACACATGAAAATGGCCGACATACGTGTATACTACGTTACTGCTGCGTGTGAAGATCTCTCTGCTGGCTTAACGGCGCTTCGGAATCAGTTACACCCCACCAACGACATTCCTTGTCAACGACAGTATTGTAACATTACAAAAGTACTAAACACTCTTGCCATCGGCATGTTGTGTTTCGGGTCGCAAATGATTATACAGTTTCTTTTTTAAAACAAGTCCATTTGAGGACGGTGTGTGTCGCCTCAACACAATTCAGAGAATTGTCCACATTCTTTAGGTGATAGACGCAAAACGAAGGCGCAATGAGGATGAATTTAACACAGGCCGGACCTCTGCATTACACTGAGATGATTGGCTACACTCACCTTCCGGCCGCCTTTACTCCAATCCGAAAATCCGTGTATCAATTGAGACATTCCTTGAATTTTGTATATGTGAAGCAACAACTCTAAACTTCTTCGTGCGTGGGTCCCGTTGCATTCAAATGACTTAATTTAAGTTGTAATATGGCTGTTTGTGAGTTTCAAATGTGACTTGCAACTCTGTCTTGTATTCGAATTCCAGCTTTAGTACTTAATACTGTACGTGTAAGCGCAAGGGGAATCCAGCTGTTGTAAAAACATGAAGTATCTATACTGTAGGCCATGGAAAAACGAATCCGATAGGGGCGCCACGTGACAATGGATTTAGCAAGCATAAAGCGCGCCAGCAGTCAGGAGGAAACATGATAAAAGTTGACTGTCGAAACAAATGAAGCGAGACAGCAAAATGGCTGCCATGCTCATACGCGCAACGAATATTTGCACACATTTATATCAATATGCGTGTCAGAGTGTCATAAGTAAGTGGAGGAATATCATAAGAAAGTACTTCAATTAATGTTCGGGGAAGTGCAGGCGAATATCGAATTAGGTACTGACATTGCCACGGCAAACTATCTTATAATAACCAACCAAATGCATAATATGTCAGTGTAAGTTCATACTTAAAATTTAAAATACAGTATCTCCAACGTTTCAGTTTTTTATGAGTCATCATCAGGAAGAACATGCAGGATGCAGAAGAGGTAGTGAACTAATTATAAATAAGAATAACCCCTTTGCTTTTTAAATAACCCCACAGAAAAGAGTCAGGTGCTGTTAGGTCCGGCGAACAAGGAAGCCATGGCACATCACCGAAACTGACGACAAAACTGTAAGTGTACCTCTTTGTCGCGATCACTCAAAGAACGCACAGTTTGCAGTTTATATGGGTGCAGGTTCAGGATGCGCCGTACGGTTCTGTCAGACATACCCAACGCTGGAGCATGCTTAGGTACAGATCGCTTCGGACTGCGGCCGACGGACGCAAACACTCCGGCAATGTTCTCGGGTGTGCGTATTGAGGACGGCCGACCAGGTGGCTTTTTACACGTGACACAGTCTTCTTCACGCCATCTTACCCATCGAGAGATTCAATTTGGAGATGGGGCATCCTGTTGATCCAGTTCAGGGTGAAATACGCGCAGTCTCTCTGCAATGGACCCCGTCCGAATAAGCAGTTCCACAGCATGTACACGCGTTCTCTAACTCCCCAACGCTCCATGTCGACTAAATCCGAAGGTCCTTGCTTTTGTTCAGACACCTGCACTCAATGATACCCTAGCGGAAAAGCGCGTAACTGGAGTTTAAAATGCTTCACTATTTCTGCCGCATCCTGTACATCAATAGGGTATGTATAAAACATGAAGTAAAACTCAGATTTTTTAAAAATGGTACCACAAAACTGTAGCGAATCTTTCTGTCTTGATCAGCATACAGTGGCATAAAATGTCGGATGTAGATTACTTTGTATAAAGTAGATGTTATTATACGCCGATCCCAGTGGCCGTGCGGTCTAAGGCGTAGGTCCGCGGCCGTGCGCTTGCTAGGATCGTGGGTTCGAATCTCACAGGGGCATCGATGTTTGTCTCTTGTGAGTGTTTCCGTTGTCAGGTAGAGGTCTCTGCGACGGGCTGATCCCTGGTCCAGAGGAGTCCTACCGACTGTGTTGTGTCTAAATGAGTGTGATCATGGAACCTCAAAAATGAGGAGGCCTAAGCCCATAATAGGGCTGTTGAGTCACAAACAAACAAACAAACAAACAAAGATGTTATTATACAGTAATATGGAATTTTGATTATTCAGTATTTCAGGACAGCGTGTGAGGCGCAGGTAGGCACATCTTCCTGATAGAGACGCATAAAGAGTCAAACATGTTGGACATATTACGTTTTAAATTTTTAAATAGAAACTTAAATTGACTTACTGTGCAATTGTTTTACGTATTATAAGATAGTTTATTAAATAATGCATGATATGAGTAATATTATAGTTATCGCCGTAGTAATCACATGGAAATTATTATTATTATTATTATTACTATTATTATTACGTTTTTATTTCCCTTGTGGGCAAGGAAATGTCTCCTGAACCCGCGGCTTTAATGGAAAAGTCTTCCATCCCTTGGTAACCGGTTCAAGAACAGAAAACATTAGTGCGTTTAAAACTGTAATGGGAACGCCAATGTGCTGCGAGAAAAACCTGTCCCGGTGTCACCCTATGCAATACAAATCCCACTTTTTTTTTTAGTGGTGAAGGGCCCCGCAGCAGACGCTACGGACGCACTGCAGCCATGAGGCTTCTTGTGCAACCCTATAATGAAGATGAAGATGATGATTATTTTTTGTCCTTTTCCTAGTAATGGAGCACCGGTGGAATGAAATTGGCAGGGGAAAACCGAAGAACTCGGGGAAAACCGGTCCAAGTGCCACTTTGTCCACCACAAATCCCACACGGACTAACCCGGGATCGAACCCGGGCCTCCGCGGTGGGAGGCTGGCGGCTAACCGCCTGAGCCATGGCACGGCCCGAAATCCCACATAGAATGGCCTTGAATCAAACCGGAGCCAGCCAGGCAAGAAACGGGTTTATAGCCGCCGGAGTCAGCCTATGGCATGGCTGGTACTTGGTATTCTTGGCTTGGAGGAATCGATCTTGACTTACAGCTTAAGAAATGTACTTAGACCACTGTTTCCCAGAATTTGCTGCGTGTCCATTTAGGTTTTGAAGAAATGTCACGGATCACTAGGCTAACAAAAGGAACATATTAAAAATTAGGTGCAGCGTATTATGTTAATCCAAAATCATTAGAAACGTTCTAGTATGGGACAACAGAATTTAACTCGTTGGCTTTAAATGCTTTTCTGTGCACTGTTTGGTTTCTGAGCCATAAATTCCTATCAGTTTCTTTACCTTTTATCTTTTTGAATCGTTACTCTAGACAGAATTTCATAAATTCACTTTCCTAACTGCAGTAACAAATCGGTTAAACCAATTTATTTTTCCCTTAAAAAATATCAAATAGCCTACTGAGGACTTTGTAAAATTAAAATCCATTCTTTCATTCGGAATCATTCAAACGCAAGGCAAAATATCCATTTATAAGACGATTTTAACATGCAACTTCCAAACACATTTAAAGGTTGGCCTTTCACCACTCGAACATGTTTCGGCACGTCTGTGCCATCCGCAGGAAGTTCATGCACCAAATTTAAAACTTGCTAAAAATAAAATTAATTACAAATTGTATACGTTATTGATACTGTGCAAACTACTTATACACTTTATAAAATACATTCAGAAGCAAGTATAAAACTCTACATGTTTCGGCACCGTGATGCCAACAGAACAAAGGAGTAGAAGGCAAGAAAGTAATTAATTAGCCTACGTCTGGAATATTCGTTATCTACAGCATGCAGCAGCAGGCAACACAGTTTGGAAGCTACTGGCATAGACAATTCCGCTACCTTTCAATTTACCCAGAAGTGCGCCACAATTTACCTTCTCCTTTGCACTTACTACGAAACTGAAGCAAAAACTGGTTAGGTGCAAAAAACATTAAACACCAACAAATGCACAAAGAGTTTTTTCGTCAATTATAACACACTCCTACATGTTTCGACCCTGCTGGGTCATCTTCAGGGAGAAACTTTCCGTTGTCGTTACACTA